>VZRU01002944.1:47773-149140 GCA_013398155.1 Pedionomus torquatus | reverse complement strand
GAAGAGCCTCAGCGGGGAAGGCAGGCGCTGGTGTTGCGCGCCCCGCAGTAAGTGCCTGGGACGCGGGTTCGGTAGCTGCCGCACGGCTCCCGCGCCCCAGCGGCGCCCGGAACCGCCCGCGGACGGAGGGAGCTCCCCCGAGTGCCTCCAGCTGCGCCCCGGTGGATCACCTATAGCCACAGCCATTTTGTAGTCCAAGGGCTACCTCATCTGTGTCTGAACACAGGCTTCAGCTGTTTGCAAATGGGATTTTCCTTGCTCGGGTCTTTTTAGGCTACAGTAGAGCAGCTCTGGACTCACAGGTCCACTCCTTTCCAGTAACACCTTGGTTTTCATCTCACTATACGTAACCTACAGGACGTCCACTTAATTCTAGTACTGTGGCTTTTTTTGGTTTATTTCTCCATTGAGGTGAGAATAGGAATTAACACTAACTTGAAAATTTTTGCACTCGATGTACCGAATTTGGGTTAAGGAGCCGTAGCGTAGGCCTGTTCCTCCTGCTCACACCTATGAAGCCTAATATAAACACAGCTGGTGAAGGACTTGATTTCATTTAAGCAGCCCCAGTGGCTCCACATGCAGCATCTCCCGTACAGCTGTGCAGCCTCAGCGGGACTGCTGACGGTTGATGGTTCAACAGACACTTTTTAGAGTGGTGGGGTGGGCCTGCGGTGGTCCCTTCTCTGTCCTGCCTTGTCCTCCCTGCCACGCTTCTAAGACTCCTGGTCACCATTCACTTTTTTGCTGGTTCAAACAATTGTGGGGCAACTGAAGCAAAGTATGGAATTATTCTAGACTCAGAAAAAAAAAAGAATAGCATTTAGGGCTTGCTTAAGGGCAGAGGGGCAGGACAGGAGTTGCTGAAGTCAGTAGTGCTGCTTGGAGAAAAGCACGTGGTACGTGGTCTCCAATGGATTTAAGTAAATGCCTTAGAATTTCATTGAGACTGGGCTCTTGCGGTGCTAAATTGGATAAACATTTGGAGTAAAGGACAAATACCCTTTGCCTTATATACACTGTCAACAGATGCAGTATTAAATACAGACAGTATTCACACTGCACCTCTTCCAGACTGTAGCTTGAATATATGTTGCGGGTGGAAGGCCTGAGCAGGAGCCAAAGTAGGGAAGGAGGGGGAAAAACCAGAGAGAGCACACCACCACAATATACAAGTCCCATCGTTAATACCCTTCCATTCCATATGGGCTGGCCAGAGGGTCTTCAGTCAGATAACATTAGCTACAGGAACAAAATAAGAACAATCAAAGGAGCAGAATGCTCACCAAAGTATGCCTCAAAACAGAACCAGTCAATCACAGCAGGCTTATTAGCAACCAACGTGAAGCAGCCGTAAGATGTGTGGCTTTAGATATACTACACATAGAATTTCCAGAAGCAGGAAGAGTAGTCATGGTATAATACAAAGCCCTGACAAGACCTATTCTGGAATATTAAGTACAATTCTAGCCACCAGTTTAAATTTATCTTCCTACTAAAAAAAAAGCGTGGAAAGGGTTATTGGAATGTTCAGAGGAATTAAAAGTCTATCATATAAGAAGAGCTTGACTTAGTCTAGCGAAATTCACTTGGAAATGGGTATGATTGACTTTTTTAACTATAAGGGGATATAGTTGCCAATGAGGAAGAAAAAATTAAGAGATGAACTGCTTATGTTGAGATTGAAAACCTTGCTCACTGCACAAAACTCTTTAGTCAGGAATAGCAAGATGGAACATCTTAGGAGGAATGATTGTGTGAAGTTAATAGTCACCATGTTTTGTACTTGTGCTCAAAATCACTGCAAGATAGTTGAGCAGAAGTATTGACAGTGGCCAAATAGTCTCTTAATTAAAGAAGTTACACAGCACAGCTTACAGCATAACACTTCTGTGATTACCCAAGGAACTAACCTGGAGAGAAGACAGAAAAGAAAGACACGTGAGCACCCAGGAAATCCCCATCATTGAAAACCGACATAAGATTTCAGGGAAGTACGTATGGCCAAACATCTAGCTAATATTAAACACTGCTGCAGGATACACAAGCAATAAAGCAACTCCTAACCACACAACTGAGAAAAAAGGGGAGGGGAAAACTATGTAATACAAGCTGCTCCAAACCAAGCAAAAAAAAGTGAAGTAACTTTCCAACTTTAACACATGGCACTAATCTACATGCTGCTTACTATGACACACTGCAGATCTACAGTCTAGGCTCTAACAGAAACAGACCATATGAAGGAAAATTAGCATAAAATCAAAGATGCAAGATGTACCAATTCCTTCCTAAAAAGAAACAATCCAGTGACTTACAGTTTGAGGGAAAGGCTTCCAAAGACCTCCCAAAGGAATTCCTCCTCCCTACCATATGTATTCAAGAACAACATTATCATTAAACAAATGGTTCCACAATCGTCAGAACAGATATGCCCAACTTTCCAATGATCAGCATCTTTTGTTTGAAAAGTGCAAGTTCTGCTTTGGTTACGTCTGTGCTACGTCTGTGATCTGCACAAAAGAATGAGCCCCATTCCTAACCAACCTATAGATCAGTTTGTCTCCATTGGCTTGTAGGGTGCAAGCCCTAAAGCTGCAGAAAAAGTAGCTCCTCCCCAAGAACAGTACTACTTTCACTCCAGACTGGAGCTGAACAAACTCCTGTATGTAGCATGGACAACTATGCGCTATGCTTTAGAGCCCTTTAGCAAAATAGGAAGAGAGATGATCTGACAGTATAGAAGTTTTTTCCCAAGGCTGGGAATATATGTTATTCTCTCTTGTGAATGTGAACTCAGGCTGCTGCTTTACCATAGCAAGGGCATTCAGATGGTTTCTTCTTCCCCTCTCCAGGCATCTGTTTTCACAAGATTTGTAGAAAGACAATTCTATTTAAGACTTTCCCTCTTTCAGTTTTTTTTTTTGTGCTAATCAGTGGATCCAAAAGTTACAGTGGAGAGGAAAAAATGGAGGGAAAGGCACAGATAGGATCACAGAAGACTTATTTCCATAGGAAATGAGTGAAAAAAATGCACATGAGCGTGCAGATTAAACATCCTCTGTTTCTTTTCCAGCTCTTCATCAATACAGAAACTTAATTCTTCTGTGACCTTGAACAAGTCACTCTGCCATAGAAAAATAAGTGAGTCCATCAGGAAAGGTACTTCTGTCTCTTCCCAGTCCCTGTGGATCTTGTTTTATTTCAACTGCCAAGTAGGGGCTCCCTTTTACTATGTGGGTTTTCGGAATTTATTATAGTGCAGCCTTGATCTTGGTTGCAGCTTATAAATACTATAGTGATCCAATCATAACATAGAATTAGAAAAGTAAACTACAAGCAAATTAAGGCCTTTAATTAATAAGTAGCAAAATACAGATGAAACCTTAACTCTAATCTTTTTAATCCATATATCACTGGCCTTTTAATAAGATGATCTACAAATGCAAGCTTTCCACTAAGTAACCCAGAAATAAAAATCGTATGTTCCTATATCTACTTACTAGAATTATAGTTAAACACTCGGACTTTATGAAAACCCAGGAGAAGTTACAACATTTAGAAGAGGTCCAAAGCTGTGTATCAGTCTTCAGCTTATGTGGAGATCAATCCAATACTTATGTAATTTTCAGGATCTAAATGGTAAAAGATAACAAACTAAACCAGCAATTATCATATGGCTATCACACATGTGGCTATCAGGAACATCATATGTAGTCACCATGTACAAATAAATAATGACATGATTCCATTTCAACTCCGTTGTTGTACACTGAAAAAATATCATGAATTTGCTGAAGGTACACATGTAATCACAAAAACAATAACAAAAATTTGTGACCCTCTGCTTTAAATCATGCATACCTGGCCATCAGTGCACCAGATGGCTTTAAACTGGCTATAGAAGTATTACAAAAATCCCAGCTATATAAGGCTTCAGTATCATAACAAGATTATAAACATATGAAGTTCTTGTGACAAAGTCATTATGATTTAAGCAGTTTGGCAAGAGATTCATTAGTACTTATCAGGATGCTATTTTGCAATGGATTTGCCACAATAGTGGTTGTATCTTATATAGCAGAAAATTGTTACACAGCAGACAGCTTTACGAACCCAGGTATCTACTTTGATGAGAATGGAATAGTAAAGAAAAGCACCAGCAAACTACATGGTTGTCAGTCACAGAAGTACAGAAACTTCAATCGTCCTCCAGGATTTTGAGCAGTGTAAAACTAGTTTATATGTTGATTTGTGTGCAAATATTTTTATAGTGAACACAATCTTGCTAATTTTAACCTATTATCTATCTGAAGTTTCTCCACAATGGATAAATGAAGTTTCTGTTTAATAATACAGCTGCACCTCAAGGGGAAAGATAGCAGAGAAGATTGTACTGAGAAAGTGCAAAACTCATCAGATAGATAGTCCTGCCTTTTTCTGGTGAAGCAGATTCTGAATCTTTTTTTCTCTAATACACTATAGTGTCTCAGTCTGCTATGTGATAATTAGAATAGCTAAATTCATTATACAAAACCAATCATAGAATTGTTAGAACTGGAAGGGACCTTAAAGATCGTAGAGTTCCAACCCCCCTGCCATGGGCAGGGACACCTCCCACTACACCAGGTTGCTCAAAGCCCCATCAGGCCTTGCCTTGAACACTTCCAGGGATGGGGCATCCACAGCTTCCCTGGACAACCTTTTCCAGTATCTCATCACCCTCACAGTAAAGAATTTCTTCCTAGTATCTAATCTAAATCTCCCCTCTTTCAGTTTAAAACCATTGCTCTTTGTCCTGTTGCTACACTCCCCAACAAATAGTCCCTCTCCTGCTCTCCTGTAGGCTCCCTTCAGATGCTGGAAGGCTGCTATAAGGTCTCCCCAGAGCCTTCTGTTCTCCAGGCTGAACAGCCCCAGCTCTCTCAGCCTGTTCTCACAGAAGAGGTGCTCCAGCTCTCTGATCATTTCCATGGCCTCCCACTAGACCTGTTCCAGCAGGACCACATCCTTCGTGTGCTGAGGACTCCAAAGCTGAACACAGTACTCCAGGTGGAGTCTCACGAGCGCAGAGTAGAGGGGTAGAATCACCTCCCTCGACTTTTTGGCCACACTTCTCTTGATGCAGCCCAGGATGCAGTTGGCTTCTGAGCTGCCAGTGTGCATTTCTGGCTCATGTCGAGCTTTTCAGCCACCACGCTTGAAAAGTCCTATATCTAGGTTTCGCCAAAAAGATGCATACGGAATGGTCATTAAAACAACTCAGCACTTAGCAAGCCAAATGTAAAAACCACTATCAGCCAGTCTCCCTAGAGCCACTTTGGCCACAAGTTCAGTCCCTGTGCTATTTCTGATCTCTTCGTAATTTCAGAAAGTGTCTCAGACACCATATGAGTGCCATCATAGAAGACTTGAGCTAGAAAACTGTATTAAATAGCCACTTATAGCAGAGAAATCTATTTTAATGTCCTCTGAAATAACATGAGAAAAAGAAACTAAATTAGGCTTAGCCAAAGAAAAGCCAGCACTTAAAAAATTAAATTAGCCAATTAATTAAAACTGAAAAAGAAATTCTAAGCGAGATACTCTTGTATCCCAACAAAAACATGTTTCTCAAACAAGTGTTGCAAATTGTTTCACCCAAAACAAAACAATGCTTGAAACACTACAGCAGCACTAATCAGATAAAATGAGAAATCTAAAGAGAGGTATACTGCACAGATCTATGAACAGGAAATGCACGATAACTTACCTTATTACAGTGAACTCTGGAAAGTTTGAAGAAAAAGTACTACCAAAAAATGGCCATGAGCTAGAGGTGGGAATGAACAGTTACTGCACACTGCAAACCCAAGCGAGTTATACAAGCCCTGTGAAAAAATAAATTGCACGTCCTTTGGTTCCAGTGTCTAAAAGCTTGTTCTAAACAATTTTGCTCAAATATTGGTTGTAGTCTAAATGCATTAACAAAGCACTGTATTGCAGTTAATTTATCCTGCTTTTTCAGAGGATAATTTATCTTATTGACTGTACTACCATAGTTGAAGTACAGCTGATACCAAAGCTAGTGATGGTAACTCTCAGTGTACCACAGGACTCCTTTGTACAGGGCAGACGTGCATCTCCACTGGACATGGAGACTTACAATAGCTTGTTAGGAGCAAAGCAGTTTCATTTTTTTCTGCAACAGTTTCAGGTTTGAGCCAGGAGTCTCCAAGAGTTCAGTTCAGACCCATCTACCTTTCTGGTATTCTCTCTCCCTCAAGATTGTTCCCCATGTCCCAGCCTCCACTAAACACCTGAAAATCCAGTCTCAGCAATATGGTACAACCCACATGAAACATGGGTTTCAAATTAATTTCTTAAAACACGCTACCCAAGGTCTCTGGTCTAACACTTCATCAGGTGGACTTATGGCAAGAAGCTGAGGATTAGACTGGGTCAGGGGAGTGCATTCGCTGCAGAAGACTCAGGGGTAGATTCTTAACAGTGTGGCTATTTGGGAAAATGAGAGACATGAACAACAGGTCAAAGAGTACTTGACAGCCTAAAATTCAATTTCCCTGTATTGACAGATGCTCAGGAAAGATCAGAGAGGAATTCTTTTAAAACACTCAGCGCCTGCTTTGTACTGCTTCTTGAGATTACTAAGCGCATCTAGCGCATCTAGCACTGGTGTACTGAATCACTTATATTTTACTTATGAAATATTTATCTGTTTTGTTTTATTTGAAACAGCTTTTTGGTAACTAACAGCAGCAATAATATTTTTGAAGGCCATATCTAGAATCTTGAGGAAGGAACTTAACCATGCAGTTGGGACAGTATCGAAGATACATTTAGGAGCTCCCTGCATTTTTGAAAGACATGGCAAAGTTCTTTAGATTACAAGATAGAAAAAGACTTGGGAATGGAGAAAGTCACCTTACCTCAGTATCAAGTCCACGTTCAAATGGCATGCTGTGTTCCTAAGCTTTGCTCTCTCACAGTGCCCATGTGAATAACAAAGACCACAAAATATGGGTCCCCTAAGATCTTCACACATTTCTCATGAGGTATGCATAGAAATATACTTTCATTAAAAATTAAGTTCGCACTGCTGAATAATGTATATTATAACTTTCTGTTCACCAGCCATGTTTGCATGTGTTGGCAGCACACAATGGCAACTTACCGCATCTCCTCACTGCATCGTAATCAGTTCTGTTCCTACTCAGCATAGATGCTGTATTTCTTCTGATTGTGTCCCTCTTTCTCTCGAATGCTTCCCTTTTTTGAATGTTGTTCCCTCTTTTCTACCGCTTCTACCCTAACACTATAGTGTGCCTTTTCATCTGACACCGGGCCATTCTGCTAAAGCACCATCTTGGCGCCTGGTTTTGCTCCCAGCCTGTCACTCGCCACCCTCCCGCTTGGGCCCACCTGCCTCACCAAACACTACCGTGTCTTTCAATGTGCCCTGCCTCGCTTTTTATCCCCTGCTTTGTATTTAAGAGCCTCTCCTCTCCCCTGCCTCCCTCAGTGGAGGACAGGTTTCTCCCGTACGCCTCTCCCAGCCCCAAGTCATCTCTGCTTCCCACCAGGGAGCTGCCTCTCCCTCACAAAGCTGTGTAGAGTTGCCTCCTTCTGCTTTCTAAATGGTTCCTCACCTGCCGGGGGAAAAGCTCCTTTCCTTCTTCTCTCCTTTCAGCAGCCAGCTCTCCCGTGACTCCCCCTGGGAACCCAGCAGTCCTTCCCAGCCTTGCCCTGCCCTGGCCCTCAGCAGAGGGCCCGGCCTCCCCCCCGCCATTTTCCCTTGCTGGCTGTCCCCCTCTCACAGCAGCTCTCTGGTCCCCACTGGACATGGGGACTCATCTGTGGCGCTGAAAGTTTGGGTCCACCCAGACAAGAGGTTTGAGTGAGAATCGGACTGCGACACCTTCGGTGGAGGTCACATTTGGGCCCTACATCAGTCAATAGCAGAGAGGGCCCAGCCTGCTTACATGGCCCCCCAAGCCTTCGGCTGCTTCCAGAAGCTGGCTCCAGTCACACCTTACTTGAGGTTCTGAAATGTTTTGACAGTTGTTATGGTATGTCCTATTTCCAGCTTGGACAGGAAGCAGACATGTTGAAATCACAGAAGAAAGCAAGCCTGTTCATCTTGTATTTCTGGCTGAGGCTGGAAGTGGAGTGCCAGAAATCAATTGTGTCTCATCTATTGTACAGGAAGGTCTCTTGTAGCTCCTTGTATCAACGTGCTAATTTTGCAGGGAGCTTTGTCCTGATAACATTTCCATCCCAACCTGGAAGAGTCAAAGATAGTATCTCCTGATAAGCACTGCAAATTCTGTACTCAGTCCAAATGGATCCCTGGACTTAGCAGGAGCTGGGGCATAGTGAGCGACATGCCAGACAACTAAAGGCAACTGAAGTAAAAAATGTTTGGTGTTTAAACATTGGTGTACATGCAATGGGAGGTTATTTCACAGACATTTTGGTACCGTCATCCTTCAAAACATCTCATGCCACCCTACACTTCTGTCATCAGACCCTTCACCAGATATTTTACAGAGGCAAAATGGTTGAAAGAAACCAGATGTGGATAGGCCTCAGTTACAGTCTCACAGATCTAGTGAATTTTTTAATTAGATCCTTCTCTTAAAGATATAAATAGGTTGTTCTTTGATAGTTCATTTATTGGAAACCTATTGGAAACCTAGTGTTCCCAAGGCTCTATTTCCTCCAACCAGACAAAGTATAAGCACACAGTACTAATGATAATAACTCTGGGGTTAAATGAAAAAGCATAGGTAGTCAGGAAAACAAAATAGAATTTGAGACATTATGAAAAATATCCCATGCTGCCTATGAACAATGCACACTTCTGAAACATATAGGACCTAAGACTGCAAATTTCCAGGTTCAGATTAAGAAAATCTTTGTACATCTATGGCTATCAAACATTTTAACTAGCTAATAACCTTCAGTGATGCAGCTCTGTGTGTTGAATCAAGTCTTATTTTGTAGATACTCAGCACGTGACATTTGGTATATGCAAAAGTTGAAAGACTGATGAAAAGTGAACAATAGTGTTTTAGAAAAAAAAACAAACTGAAAGTCATTCTAAAGTTATAATTTTACCATTTTGTGGTTCATCTTCAGATACACATTTGTTTGATGCAAGTTTGTAACCAGAACTGCCTTTTGTTTCACAAATCTTTTAATTGACAGATAAAAAAAATACTTCTTCAAAAGACAGTAGTCATTCATGGATTCCCTCTGTCTGTGTTTAATTCTGCTGAATAATAATAGTAACAACAGTAAAAATAAATTAAAATGTTCAAATTCAAACCCATTACTAAAGACAAACTCCTCCTCCTCTTTTGTGGAATTGGAGCCTTATTCTGTATATACTAAACCTGAGCTCTTGCATTTTTACTTGGATTATTTGCATTCAAGCACTCTATAATAGTCTGATAATAGAATGCCTGTTTTTCCTTCTGCCTTAAGAATGTTTTTTTTTCCTCTTGGCATTGAGAAGGCTTTATGTATAGTGGGCTGAAAAATCTTGCGGAAGATTATTTGTCTAAGCATACTTTGACTGTCAGTTCTCTATGGCAAGAGGTGTTTACTCTTCTGTTTACGAGAACAGCGGTGCCATTTTTTTATATGCCCTCATGCATCATCATAAGTAGCACAATGATACAATTCAGTCAAATCTATCAGTAGCATAAGCAGTGGCATTTCATTAAGTTATGTATTCATGTCACAGTTGAGGTGGGCAATTTTAAGTATTTCTAACGTTCTTAACTGATGGAGCAAAACTTATGTCATGCTGTTATAAACAAATATTAATATGAAGTTAGAGGTTGTATGTAAACAAAGTGAGTTATGGTAGTGAAAAGACCTAACAACAGTCACTTGATAAACACAACATGTAATAGCAGTACAATATGAATTCATTGAAATAGAGAGGTGAGTTTACATTGGAGGCAATCAAAATGGTCTTGTTTGGAGAACTTACAGGTGCACGGAGCCAAGAACATGCATCTTCTGCATTTGTAGAGGGAAAACTCAAATGGCATCTCTAGGTCCTGGAAGCACTCAAATGTGGGTAAATTATTCCATTTATTCAGTGTTTAATATTTTGCCTATGGAAATTTTTACATCAGTTGACAAAACCCCTTCAGTCTGTCAATTTGAATCTTAATGTAGCCAACTGTTCTGTTCAGTTCTCACACTACATTTGTGGTGTGAGAGTCTAAGAGCATGCTGTGTGAGCCATGGGGTTATTGGTCCTAGATTTTTGCAGAATTTCCCATACACACTTTTGAAACAGCAGATAATTACAAGAGTTGGCAGATACCACAGACATAATTGTTTTCAGCAGTTACAATAGATGTTTTAAAAACATTTTCTTATCCAAACCTTTAGTTAGTTCAGGGCTAGTGAAATAGAATCCTTCCTATTGTCTCCTGTCCTCAGTGTGTCCTCTGGGTACAGCAACCATCAGGACCTCTCTCTTTCTTGCTCTTCAGCTGGTATCTCACCTTTTAGATCACTGCTCCAGGTGTTCAGTGGCCTGCCTCTCTAATGTGCTGCCTCTACAGCTATCCAGCCTTTGCAGAAGTTTCATAAGAATCACACATTAAAATAACTGTTCTATCAAAAATGAACCACATCTGGAAAGATGGTTGAACTCATCAGCATTTTATTTCAAAAGGGAACATTGGTAAAAAGTTCCATCAGTGCCAAAATGTCATGTGTTAATATTTAAGGAATGATGACGATGTCACTGTCATTTTACTTTCCTTTTCTCCTCCTCTTCTCTCAAACTTGACCTGATCTGGGATTAAACACTCACCATAACTTGCTGCTTATGCTAAAAGAGCACAAATAGGGTGACCATGCAACAGAAATGTTTGGAGTGGCAAAAGGTAAGCAATAGTACATGTGATCTTGACTGATACATTTATACCCATACCCTGCCTGCAGCACAAGGGGCCACACATTGGTGAGATGATAGGTGTTTTCCTTTCTTTTCTATCCATTCACTTCCTTACTCTGTTCACCTAAGCAGCAGGAGTCAACTTAACAGTTATTGGTGAAATAAGATGCAGAATATAATGTAGTGTCTTGTCCCTCAGGAAAGACTTTTGATAATTTAGGAATGAATGTCTTATTCTCTCCAGGATACTCTAAATGTAAATTTGGAAAGAGGAATTTCTCTGAATAATTATAGTCTAAATGCTGAATTCCAAATATATTTATTTTGCTTTTTTGTTGGTGCGCATTGCAAGCATGCTTTAAGAGCTTTCTTTTTTGTGGTTGCCATGGTAAAAAGCAGTCCCCAGTCCTTTTACTTAAAACCCATGAACTGCAATTAACTGTTTAATATTGTAATATACAACAGCTCTAGTAACACCTTAACAGCTTTGAACATGATACTCCATCATTTCAGCAGATGGTGATTTTTGGCATTCTGTGTTTTCAGTTTATTCTTCTCCTTTGTAATCCTTGCCATTATATCTTTTGACAAATGCTTCTGTACTAACTTAATTGTGATTTGATTATACTGAGGCATTCCTTGAATCTTTTTGCTTTTCTGTTAAAGGTGACAATACATGAAATAAAAATGTTGGTTACTGTATCTCTGACAGCAACTATAAAAGTTTCAAAGTTCCTCAAGAATCTGTTGCTTCTCATCTGCAACCATAAAAATACAGTCTTGAAATACCCTTGGTGTAATACAGGAGCCCTACACTTTAAAAGAGAAGGAGACATAATTGATTCTTTTGTGAAGAAAGAGCAACCCTGGATGTTTGTCAAGAATCTGAATTAAATATTACCAAATTCAACTGGTTTTACCAAAGGGAATTGCCCTTTATTATTATCTGTATAGAGCTGGAGACTGAATTCCCTATGAATTTTGCTCATTGTTTTAAAGATTTATGACTCATACAAATCCCTTTTAACATGGAGTTTCAATCATATTTAGAGAAAAGTTTACTTTGTCCAAACATTATCAAGAGCAAGATTGTCTGGTAAAGCTGTTTTTCAGCTGCTCTCCCTCTTTCTCTCATAGAATACATTTGTATTGAATTCCTAATTTCCCCCCCCCCCAGTTAGAAATGGATTCTTTGGTTTTAAAATCAGGGCTGTTCTTCGTTTTGCGCCTTGAAGGGGTTTTATGTATTAAGCAGGCGTGACACTTTGGATATGTAATTCTGTAATACTAAGTAAACTTTTTTACCTTTTTTTTTTTTTTTTTTTTTTTTTTTTGGCACCTCCAGCAGCAGCATTAGCATTTCTTCATCTTTAGGAAAGACAACAACAGGGAAAAAGGAAAAGAACAGTTTTCCCAGAATCACAAGATAATTTTGCAGTTCCAGTTTTTAAAATGTGAATATCTCATTCACAGCTATTTCCTGGCTGACTCCAGGTTTCTATGATTATTATTTATTCAGTGCTGATAGTATGCTTGACATTGTGCAAATATAGAAAGAGATATTCATGTGGACTATCTGCCAGGATTTCCTAGTTGTTAGTGGCAGTGTTAGCCTCTTAAGCAAAAGCTTGAGGCTGTCTTTAAAACAGAGATGCTTATCCATCCTGCCAACATGCAGCTTCATACATATGACTGTGGGAAACACTGCTGAAATGCACCCAGCAAGGCTTTGGGAAGATGGACGCAGTGGAGTTTAATTAATTAGGACAGCAGCAGTGTGGGGTAACTCTGAATGATCAAACCTTTAAGACCAGTCATGGTAATTGGTAACTGCGAAGAATCAATCCTCCTGATTAGACACCTAAAGAATCAAAGGAAGACTGTTTTTCTGAGTGCTGCATGCTTTAAAAAAAAAAAAAAAAATTGGGTCTTCTGTCAAGTCCATGAACTCTTCATAACTTACCTGTAGGACCTACTGGCAACTTAGAAGACAACAGTGAAGTTGGTGTCCCTCAAGTTGTTGCTGCTATTGGCAGATTGTCCGTTGCCAGACTGACATCTGCCACTGGTTTTGTCAGAAACAATACCTTCCAAATGGTAGAATCGAAAGGCTTTTGTCAAGGACTAATTTCTCTGGGTAATGGAAATTGATAAAAGAAAATACATAAAAATAATAGTCTAAATGAACGGATGGGTTTTGCTTTATTAGAAAAAAGTGACCACCTCTGGATTTCCTCTCCAATGGAGCAAAATTGCGCTAGTAGGTGGGGTCTTCAGTGACTGTTTCTTGACTTGCACATGAAAGAGCAGAAAGTTTGCAGTTTCCTGTTTCATAAATGAAGAGTATTTTCCTCATGATCACTTAATTTTTTTTTTTTTTTTAAATTCCCCAAATCCCACAAAAAAGCCCCAACTTGCAGTGAAGGAAAAGGCGGAATGCAAATCCTTATCCTTGCTTTCTCCCTGGCTACTAAGAGCATTTTATCCTTTGGTCCTTTCAGATATTCCAGCAGAATGAACGGATGACGACAGTAAGCTTATCTCTGATACCACCCACCCAAACTACCATTCAAAGGCCTTTGTTAGAGTAACACAAGTCATATATAGGAGTCAGTATCAAAAAAACCTATGTCCAGAAATGAACACATCTGCCAGGTACTGTACAGAAGGAGCCAAACCAAAAAGACTTGTAGAAAAATAAACAAACCTCTGAGGGATTTAAAAGTTGAATCAAACATATTGAGCTCAGTTCAGAACTGTGAAGCAAGTTAAAGAGGAATATCTCAAATCTAATGTATAAATTCAAATTCCTGTATTAGTCATAGTTATTATATCCCTAATGTTGTTTGGAAAAGGAAAGGGAGCACTCAGATTTCCTTGCCTCTCCATCTCCCTAAAAAAAAAAAAAAAGACATTCTCTTTGTTTGTAAGCATTTTTTTTTACACTGAGCAAAATGTCGGGTTTACACTCAGAGGAAAAGTTTAATTAATTCTCATTTTACAAATCCTCCACAATATTTATTCAAAAGATTGTCAAATTCCAGGAATTTCACCCATCCCTGAAAGAAAAGTTTTGTAAACAAATCTGGCAACAAATTTATTTTAACAGCAACAACCCTGCTAATCTGTCAAGATGTAGTTTGTGTCTGATACTTGATTAAATTCCTTTTGCTTAAGAATGGAAAGTAATTTGCTACAAACAAACCATTTAGCTGGGACATGGTGACTGCCCCTCTGATACTTCACAGAGCATTTAGTTAGTTTCAATGGAAAAAAGCGTAACAGTATAATGTTTAACACACACACACACATGTATATATGTAGCATTATTTATTTATTTATTTTTAAGAAACAAAGCTAAATTTCTATATTCACAAAACAGTGACAGCATTAGAGGTTTCAGGGTCTGTAAAACCCATTTATGGTGTATCCTACAACCTGGAACAGCATTAATCCACATACTCTGGACACAAATGAGGGGAGTGTTTTAGGTGTAGTTCCACAGGCGCTTTCTTGCACAGACCCCCTTATTTCCTGGCTGTTTCAGGCTGTGTCATCCCCTCTTCAGCTCTTATCCAGAATCAATTTGTGTACCCAGTTCCTTGCACGGCAACACCAGCAGTTTGTGCGGCCACATTAGCATGGGGTAGCCCAGGCTGAGATGAAACAACTGAGTGAACTGTGTGGCTTAGGCTGCTTTTATCAAGAAAAATGCCTACAACCAGAAAAATGGTTTATGCAAGGAAACAGGTTGGCGAATATCAGTGAAGCAAAATGGTGAAAACCCACTGTCAGCCAGTAATGTCGTTGAAGCAGAAGATACATAGGTGCTGCTGTTAAACATGTATAGACACTACGTTTCTTTGCCTTCAGACTGTCCATCCAACTGGACTGCCAGGTGTGTGAAAATTCTGGGGTGTCCACCTCTTGATTCTTAAAGAGATTTGGCATCTCGCTGCTGCCCCTTAGCAGAGGAAAACAGTGTATGAGTATATTTTATGTCATAACTTCATAGAACCGTACCTGTCCTGGTGTAAAGGCTTGGCTCATGCAAATGTCAGTAGAGCCATGGCAGTTTGTACCAGCAGGGAAATTGTCAATCCTTCCTGCCACTTCCCCAACACCTTCAAACCTAAAAGGCTGATCTAGATCCCAGTGAAGTCAGTGAGAGCTTTCTGTCTGTGCTGGATCCAGTTCTAGGCAAGCAGGCAACTTTGTAAGTACAGCAATTTAGATTTTGAGCTAGTGTTAGTAATCCTTTCCTGCCTGCCTAGAACATTCAAACTGTCTGAGCGAGCTTCATCTCAGGCAAAAGCCCGAGGAAGTCACACATCTGAAAGGTCAGTCTGTGTCCCCGTGGACTAAGAGGTATTGGGGAATTCCAGACTTTGCTGCCAGCTTCTTGGTATTTATTTCTGGGAGCTGTTAGCTTAGAATTTTTAAGCTAATCTTAGTTATGGGGAACTGAGATGATACAAGTGAAGGTTTTAGAAAGTCACATTTATAAGTACTTTAAAATGTGTTTATAAATCTACCAGCCTTGCTTTTCAGGTTCCTTTTTATATGGAGTTTTAATTCACCATTATTTATGGACAATCAGGATAGTGTGAGCATATTCTACTTATTTTCTAATACCACATGTAAGGACTTTGCTAAGTGAACCTCCCTCTAAAGCAAAGAAAATATCCCTAAAAAATCCCAGTGGAGTTTGACATAAGTAACTTTATGCACTGCTATTATTGGAAGACACTTTATTACCAAATTTATTCATTTGGGGGAACTTGTGGTACACATTTTTTGCAGTATATTTAAAATCAGCATAGAAAAGGAAAAAATCACCCATAATGATTTAAATCTGATGCTATGACATAATGAATTTTTAAAATATAATCAAATGAATTTAGCACCTCTTTCTTAATTGGGATTCATACTATTTAAAAGAAAATTGAATGGTAGGTGTCTCAAATATTCTAACCCTTCTCAGGCTGAAAAAACAATATTACATTATTGACTATTGATTCCGTCTGTGATTTAATCCTTTTCTTTACATGGCCAGTGGGTAGAAATAGTGGTAAAGTCACAACCATGAAAAATAACATGGCAATTAACTGAGGTACTGGTGGGACTTTTAAATATTTTTAAGTCAACATATCTAAACTTTACATTGCTGGCTTGAAAATCTGGACATTATTTGCAGCTGTAAGATTTGATTGCTTAATTGATTTTGATTTTAAAATTGCTTTTGAAAATCAACCACTGGTTTGAATTTGCTCCAGATGGCAATGACTGAAAATTGTAATAATCTGGCATGTGTTTGGTAGCATAGATAAATGAGCCGATGACCTCATTAAAAGTATCTCAAACATATGCACTGATTAAAAAAATCATCATCTCTGGCTCAGCAGGGTCTTGGCTGAGGGGAACAGAGCTGCTCTGTCACCCATAAGGGCTTCTCCTGACATGGTGACGGAAGGAAGTTCATAATGCTCTTGCACACAGAGATGAATATAAAATATGTTATGGCCCAGTCTATCTGCCTATCAGGCAATGCAATGGCCAGTGCTGTGATCAAGTGGAACTCTTGTGTGAGCACACGTGTCCCCCTGCTTGAATGAAAATCACAGAACTAGATCACACATTCTAGGGATCTGAAAGGGCTATTTATTTTTTCACCAACAAGTCATCAAAACTGTTGCCTACTTGGTTAAAAAGTGGTACAGAGAAGACAGACACCAGGAGTTGGAGGGACCTGAACATCAGAGTCATCCCAACCCTGTTTATTGTCACTGTGGAAAAACAGACATTTCAAAAGTTCAGTGCTTCCCATCCTAAAGGCAATGGCTAAAGTTGGTCACGCCAATTGTGCCTTAGTAGTGACCTTTTATTTCCAAAAGAAGCCTAGGGTGACTATATAATATTAACATATGCAGGTCTATGTTTTAGTTTTTTCAAGGTAGGAAAGATAAATTCCATTCTCAACGGCCCATTATTCTGGCTGCTACTTGCTAAAACATTATGTGAGTGCTTTTGCACTTTTTTCTCAACCTCTGAACAACTGTGAACAGGGTCTCTCCTCCAAAGCTTTATGACTCAGTTCCCACAACGCACTGTCACTTTTGCAAAGGAGAAAATGTACCATTTTCAGTAAGAAGTTTGGCAAAGACACTAACCAAAATGATGTCCCTGGCACATGACGTCCCTGGGTTTAAGTATGCTTTGTAACCATTGCCTGCATGGATTAAATGGCTCTTTTCTGTTTAGACAGCTGGATTTCTCTGTAGCACTAGATGGCAATATTCCCTCAGCTCCAGCAATGGTCAGGGGAGTCATACACAGCAAAGGGACATATTCTGACCTTGTTTCCTTGTTATCACCCATGTAGCTCATATTATAGCAGCCATGGTTTATGTGACTGGTCAGTCTGGGTTGCAGAGTTTTTTTTTTCCTCTCTGTGCATTCACCCACCTGCCTTTACAGCGTCACAGTTCTCCGTCTAAACATTACACTTTCTATGTGGGGTCTTTGGTTTCATTAGGTAAGCTCTTGTGGTCTCAGGTTGTTCCATGATATTGATGGTCAAATCCACAGGCAAGAGGTATCCAGAGTAATTCACTGCTTTCCTGCTGCCTTTTGCGTATTGATGTAGTGGCAGACTCATTCAAGTCATTACTCAGATATAATGTCACCTCACGTCACTCCTAAGTGGCTCATTCTTTTTCACTCTTTTTCACTCAGATAAAATAAGCATAGTCTAAACTCAGCAACTGTAAAAAGGGGATTCTATGTCTCTACCCAGATGAATTTGGTCCTATCCCTCTGTGATATTTCTGAGGGCTTTCTCTAGTTACAGAGCTTAAAGACAGCAAGGAACAGAGGCAGTGATAAACACTGCATCTGTCTACTGTGTGTGATTGAGATTTTGTTTGCCTTCAGGCCACTTTATTCAGGCCCAGGTCTGTTGAAATTGCTCCTTTCAAAATCAGGCTTGTCATTGATCTTTGTGAGACTAGGATTATTATAATTTTTTTTTTCCAATAGCCTAGGTGAAATGGTAGTGTTATCCCAATGTAAAAAGATTCCAAGGATGGCTTTAGATAATATATGTCCCAGGCAACATATTGAGGTAGAAACTGAAATTATTGTGGAAAAATTATTTTCCTCTCTTCCCTCATGATCATAGGACCACCCAAGCCTCCTCTTCAAGCTGATGCCTGCTATTTCCCATTCATCCCACCACTTATTTCCAATTTATTAACTTATTTCCATGCCGCCACAGCTGCTCTGCCAAATACTTCTCAGAGCAAAGATCCCCAAACCACACCCACTAGGTCCCTTCTCCTATCACTGCACATCTCCATGTCCTCAGATCAGGATTCCACCTTCACATGTCCCTCCTTCATCTTCACTTTTCCACTCCTCATCTTTCCCAGCAGAGATACAACCTTTTCTCCAAGTCTCTTCACTCTTTTTTTTTTTTCCCCCCCAAAGCCAACAGAAAAATATTTTATTTGTGCTAAAATGCAAAGTTGCTTTTGCTAAATATAAACAATTTCCTTTTGCTAATAAAATAGGTAAGCTATAGTATGTTTCATGATGCAAAGGCCTGTTTAAGTAATTCTTGGTGGTGCATTAAAATACTTGGCTAAATGAAGTGCATCATGCTGTGTACATAGAAACCTCAGAGTTTCTATACCCATATTTGCCCAGAGCATTCTTTCTTCTTGCATTTGCATCATTTGCTACTTCACATCCTTGTTTATATATTTACCAACTAGCTCAGGTGGCCAAGCAATTACAATAACAAACTCCAAATACACGGTAAACACTGTACAAGGTGTTGCCACATGGGTTCAGGCCCTGATTCAATATCAATTAAACTCAGAAAGAAGACTTCATTGGCCCAAACAAATTTTTCATTGAATCTTTACTTGTGCTAAAACTCTTTTTGGAAGACAAATCACAAGATTAAAATTCAAGCAACAAACATGACTGGTGTGAACAAGTGACATCATTTCTCACAGGTATTGGATGTTTGACACCACCACAGTTTTTTCATCTTGAATGAGAAAATACCCCGTAGTTGCTGACAGCATCTACTTTTGCTCAGGTGAACGAATATTGAAGCTTGTGTTTCATTGATTTAACGTCATGTTGACACAGAAAAATGTTATATTTTCAAGCGGCACAAGAACTTCTTAAAGAGAAAAACTAGGCAGCAATGTGCTTTTTACAGCCATGGTGTCTTACAGTTGTCATGATTGAGCTTGGGAATGGGAACAAGAAGTTTGTCTTTTGTGGCCTTGGATAAGTCACTTGGCCTTTTCGTAGGGAGGATTCAAGTACATCTAGAGCTTTCTTGAACTTTCTCCTCAGAATCATCTGTCTTCCTCAGTCCGTATCTGTCATTGCAACAGCAGGATGGGAGATAGAGAGTCAGCAGGCAAGATGGAGGGGAGGGAATGGGAAGGGTCAGAACAATCTCTGCTATCTTAATGCCTTACATACCCCCAGTCCTCCTAAAGTAAGTGCTCAAGTTCTTTGATTCAAAAGACAGAGTCCTGGGATTCCTTCTTCCTTGGTAAATGCTTTCATCCCTCAGGTATTTAACTACTGGAGCAATGGGCAATTTGTTTTCATCACTGAAAACATCTATGTTTTCAGGTTTCTGTGTGTACTCACCCAGATTTTAGACTGTTCTTCACATAAACTTTGATCCTAAAAAAATCTTGATGTGATGGAAGCACTTCTTATTAACTGACACCTCAAATTATCAAGGAGATGACTTGTGGGTTTACATGTGTACAAGTCAGTGCTAGAAAACAGATGTTCCAGATATCTGTCTGGGACTTTTTTTGCATAATTGCATGGGTTACTAACTTTGCTAGGATGAACTCTAGGTGAGATTAAAGTAGCCCGGGTATTACTCATAAATTCTCATTTGCACTTGTTACTTACAAATGGTACAGAGGAACCTTTTAGCTGAGAAATGAAATTAAATGGTGCAGAAGCTTTTGGTGTAGGATGCTAAGGTACTGGTTTAATATTTTAAGAAAGATTACCAAGGCAGTGGATGGAGAAGCTGTACAACTTAAACAGAAAGGCGATGAAAATAAAACCTGACAGTCAAGGTAATTTAATTCAAGAAATAACAATAAATACTTTTGAACTGAGGTTGGATCAGGTGTGTGAAAATTCTCCTTAGGCTGCTCAATTTTTGGTGAGCAATTACCACAGTAAGAGCAAAATGTCTCCTTTCCTGTAAGTTGGCTAAGCAGATGAGAGCCTCTAGTCTGGCTGAAATAGCCATTAATGGGAAAATTATGTCTTGAACTTCTGATGTGTTTGAAATGTGAGAGAACATTTCTTTCCTGTTGACAGACTGGAAGTCAATTGAGGATTAAGCACATAGAAAAAGATTTATGTCCTGAACCTGCACATTTTGTTATGCAAGTAGACTACTCCTCTAAAGCTAGACTCTCCTAAAATCTCTCACTTTCCTGAGGACAGGCAATCGATCGCTTGCACATCAAGTTCTGCTCTGTCCCACCCAACATCCCTCATTTCCCATGTTCTTTCTCTCTGCATCCCAGCCTAAGACCTGTATAGTCTCTCACACTCTGATTTGTTGGTCTTTCTCCTGGAAGTAAGATTCTTTAATTTTTTTAAAACCTAGCCTCTTCCTCACATTTTCCACCTTACCAGATAATCCAGAAGACATTTTTTCAGAAGTACATTTTTTCTGCACTGCTGTAAAGTGCCCAGGTTTCAAATAATCTTGAAAATCAAGGAATTATTAAAATCCTGGTTTGTTCCTTGACCTTTTCATGTGTTCCAGTTAATTTTTCTTCTCTCTATTTTGCCTGCAAACTCCCTGGTTGCATTCTTGCTTGTGCTGCCTTGACCTCTTTTCATCTAGCTGCTTTAAATTCCCAGGAATCTCATTTCTGACCTTCCTGCTGCAGCAGAGCTACTGCTGCCAGCCTCACCAGGGAACTTCTGCCTTGCTTACCTTTCCTTCACTCATCGGTTCCTAACCAGCTCTATATTTGATGATATGCATATACTTATTTCTACTTGATTTTCAAGCTGTTCGGGACTCTCTTAACTCTGGCTGCTTTTTCACTATATTCCTCACAACCTGTCAGGACCAACCAGAGAACCAGAGAAATACACTCAGTGGAGGAATATAAGAAAAGAGGTACATAAGGCAGGTATTGGGAGATACTGGCAGTGACTGAAGGATGAAGAAGGAGCCAGAGCCCTTTCTGCTCACGCTTACTCGACCTTTGCAGAGCTGCCCTTTTTTTCTGTACTCTCCTTCCTTACTGTGTGCTACATTTGGCTCTCCCCCTGTCTCCCTGGTTACCTCTATGGACTCTTCTCACAACACGCTTGAAATGTGAGGCTTACCAGGGACTACCTGAAAGCCCTTGGAGACATTTAGAGAGAAAACAGAAATTAACTACTCCATGGGTATTCCCACAGCACCTGAAACAATTACCTATTACACTTCTGAGTGAAGCTGGGGAAAGGCTGGCATTTCAAGAGCATCTGTATTCCAGATGCCTTTGCCATCCATATCTCCTAAAACCCTCAATGGTGTCTCTATCACAAGATATGCAGAGGAAAGTCTGATTTATGTGTATGCATGCTGAACTCTTGCCAAAAGTAGTTCTCTGTAAGTTCTCAGATGAAAGAAGAACAAAACAAAGAAATTGAAAAATGTATTTATAGGAAAAAAAAAACACAACAACCCACACCAAAACCCAACCCCCAAAAAGCCAGCCTAAGAAGTAAGGAAAAGGAAATAAAGGACAAAAATTGTGACCTCTGAGTTCTGGAGAAGGCTTGGCTATTCAGAGCACAGGATGGAAACAGTCCTATCACCCAAGCTAGATAGTAAACAAATTTAAAATCATATCTGAGAGACTGGTTACTTTAAAGTTTAGCCCAGATGTTTCTATAGTTTTTTCAAGATCAAAAGAAACAGCAGTATAATGGGACAGATTATACATTGCAACTAAAAGGAGGGGGAAAAGCTAGCAACATTTTTACAGTGTTCTGATAATTAGTAAAAGATCGCAAACTTACTGTACAAGCCTGGTTCATGCCTGTGCAGACTTCATCTTTGTGGGATGCCCAGTCAGATCAAAAGCTTCTTTGTGGACCCAGGAAATGCATACGAAAGGATGAGCAATGATCTGTTAGGTAAAGGGACAGGCTAGATTTTTTCTGATATAAATACATTTACATTAATATCTTATCAATGTAATTATGTCATTTGAGGGTGATTATTTCTATGGAGTTTTTACTAACATCAAGACTAGGCACACATTTCCTGGGGCAATGGAAGATTAGCTTCCTCAGTACTACAGGTTGATGCAGTGTGTGTTTCCAGATGATATGGTGTGGTCACATCCACTTTAAACCCAGGCTGCACCTGGACTTGGCAAAGACCTAGAAACACTTTAAAATAGATGCAGATCAACCATCAAATGAATGTTTCTTATGATTCCCCAAACCAGTATCAGATATGTAGGTATGGCTCAGTTCCAACTGATAGGTTTCACTGATGCATCTTTTCCAGTTTAATATATCAGCAGAATCAGTGTGTGTGTTAAACTTGAATCTCTAAATTCTACATCTTTGCAGCACCACTAAGTTTGCGAGGAGGTGTTTGAGAATAAACTAGATGGATCCCTGAGCAACCTGATCTAATTAAGCCTGCTTTGAGTCAGGTGTTTGTCTAGATGACCTCCAGAGGTCTCTTCCAATCCAAGGTACTCTGAGTCGATGCTGATGCACCTACATTGCATCCAGTTCCAGTATTAGTGTCACCCATATACAGTGCTCTACAAAACCCCGCTAGGACTGCCCTTGGATTACAAGGGAAAAAAAAAAAAAAAGTTGCAGAGGTGTACTGTGAACTAGCTGGCTACATGTCTCATCTAAAGGAGCCAGGACAATTTTCATAGTGGTCCATGCTGTCCCTGACAAGCTAACTTCATCATGTACCTATGCTGCAGTCTCACCTCCAGGTATGCAGTGTATGTGGTCTGAGTAATTATCTGATGCCTGGAGAAATGTGAAAACTTCAGGGTCTTGGTTTATGTAAGAAAGCAGGGGTATTGAGCCTGGTGTGTGAAGAGAGCACCTCGTTTGCCAGAACAATGAAAGCAGGACAGTACTTCCAGATTAAGAACATACTAGATTCTTTTCATAATGTTTCAATAAATAAGATGATTGCAGTGAAAGGACTATTAATGATTGTTATATCAAGTGTGGCCCAGGGCTGTGAATGGAGTGCCATCAAGGAGCAGCTCTCTGACAAGCAAACAAACTGTCGGTGTTTAGAAACTCCCTTAGAGACACAAGTCCTTTGTTTTGTTTCTCACTCCACAACATGACAAAGAGGAAGAATTTAGGTGGAGCTGATTTAACCCAGTGAAAATATACTGCGATCTTCCTTCAGTTTGCATCCTGGGAATGTGAAGGACAGGGTCGTAAAGATGATGAAGAGCATGTTCCTTCTCCTCATTTTCCTGGGAGTAGTGACTGGTAAGAACATGATTTCATTATGTTGCTAAAATTAGAACACTGTTGGCTGTTATACTTTCTCTCGGGAGCTCTATAATACATATTTAGGAATCAGACACGGATGGAAAAAATCAAGTAACAATTATTTTCCTACTGAAATAGATTGAGCTCTGTGGTTACAGCCATATAATGAAGAAGGGAATATGACTCCTTGCTAAGACAGTTTGCTGGATGAGGCAGTTCAGAGTGCAATAGCCTCTGCTTGGTATGGCAATGGTGGAGTGGAAAAGGAGGTCAGTTCTCTGAGAAACAATATTTCATATTAATACTCCAGTATTCTCCTTTCTGCCTAGTGGATGAAGTGGAGGTGGTGGAGGTAGTTATTCGGGATTTCAGTAAGGCTTTGGATATTGTTCCTCACAGCATCCTTCTGGACAAGTTGTCCACCTGGGGGATGAGCAGGTTACACAGTGCTTTGGATGAAGAACTAACAGGATGAACAGCAGAGCTCAAAGGGTTGTAGAGACTGAGGCTTTATCTGGCTGATGATCGGTGACCAGTAGATTTCCTCAAAGTTCAATTCTAGGGCAAATTTTGTTCAATATATTTGTCAATGGTCTGGATGCAGGAGTTGAATGCACCCGTAAGCAGGTTTGCTGATGATACCAAACCGGGAGGTGCTGTTGTCTCTTGAAGGACAAGATACCTTGCAGAGGGATCTAGATAGATTGGAGAATTGGGATATGATTAATGAGATGACATTTAACAAGCCCAAATGACGGATTTTGCACCTAAGATGGAGAAACACCAGGCACAAGTATAAACTGGAAGAGGAGTGGCTGGAGAGCAGCTCTGCAGAAAGGGATCTGGGGATACTCATTGAAGAAGGCTCAACAGGAGTCACCAGTGTGTCCTGGTAGACAAGAGGACAAATTGTATCTTGGAGTGCATGAAACGGCACAAAAAGGGGATTGTTCTCTTGTATTCAGCATTTGGGTGTACTGTGTACAGTTCTGGGCCCCAGAGTTTAAGAAGGATGTGGAGGTCCTTGAATGCATCCAGAGGAGGGCAACAAAACTGGTGAAAGGGCTGGAAGGAGTGTCCTCCTGTGATGAACAGCTAAGGACTTTGGGCTTGCCTAGTTTGGAAAAAGGAGGCTGAGGGGTGACCTCACAGTTCTCTACAGCTTCCTGAGAAGGCGAAGTGCAGAGGGAGTGCTGAGCCATTCTCCCTGGTATCTGGTGATAAGACACATGGGAATGGTTTGAAGCTGTGCTAGGGGAGTTTTAGACTGGACATTAGGATATATTTCTCTACCAAAAAGGTGATCAAACACTGGAACAGGCTTCCTAGAGACAATTGGTGCTCCAAGCCTGCCAGTGTTTAAAAGGCATTTGAACAATGCCCTTAATAACATGCTTTAACTTTTGGTCAGCTCTGAATTGGTTGGGCAGTTGGACTAGATGATCATTGTAGGTCCCTTCAACTGAAATTTTCTATTCTATTCTATTCTATTCTATTCTATTCTATTCTATTCTATTCTATTCTATTCTATTCTATTCTATTCCAGGCTATTCCTTTCAAATATTGATAACATTTCTATTTGTTGAAATAAAACAAGCAACCAATCAGAATCAAACTGAAAATCACTTGTGGAGATTAGTATTAGGATAATATCAGTATCTTTGCCCAGAGTAAAAACATGGGAAAATTGCCAATACAAATACATGCATACTAGCATCTTAAAGTAGATCCTCAAACTGCAGTCTGTGGGGCTACACAGAGTACCTGTTTTTGCTTGTAGCAAGCAAGCTGCTCGGGTAGGGTCAGTTTGCTCTCAAGGAACTGGAAGATTTCTGCCAGTCCTCGGGAACCTGTCAGTATTTGGTGGTTTTACTTGGTGTCCCCAAAACTGTGATCGAAACACTGTATGTGGATATCAAATTTCCTTGAAGAACAGTGTTTTTTTAATCCACATTGTTACATAGAGAGCAAAACTTGAAGGCGTGACTCAAGCACACTGTAAAGACTAACAAATCACACACAAATAAGACTTAAATGTGCATATACTTCTCAAAGCTGGTCTCACAATTGCTTTGTCTTGGACTCAGCATTTGTCAATGTTTGGGGTTGGTAATTCTGATAAATAATGTATTAAATTGCTTCAGGCATGTTTTGTTCTCCATAGCAAGGAGCTAAGCAGGGACTTGTGAATGTGGAGGGAGGGCTTTTGTTACAATCATTAGGAAGAAGCAGCCATTTAGATGCAGTACTGAAAATTTCACTTAAAAATAAAGAGCAAGAAGTAAGAATTTATGATCTAGAAAGACAAATCCTGAATAAACAGCCATAAATTGTCTTGGCATACCGCATGTAGGAAGTTTCACTGAATGCAGTCAGCTTTCTCAGCAAGTGTTTTGGACAAGACAGCGAAGCCCCTCCTGGCAACATTTAGCCCTGTCCTAGTCTTCACATTGAAGGACATCAACAGCTTAGGGATGTCCCGACTTATGTTTTCTAGACACTCCTCATGACATAAAGCTCTACAGGTCCTCTGTTAAAGTACCAAAATCCACAAGCAAAACAGCAGAGCAAGCACAGATTGTTGTGTTGGGGAGTTCAGAGGCCTGACTGAGTAGCAAGGCACACACCCGAGCATCTTGGGGTGGGGCGGGGCAGGACCAACTCCCCGGTCCAGGAGAGAGGCTCTTGCTCATCCTTGTTGCCGTGGCAACCAGGCTCCACTGACTTGGCTGTTTACCCTGTGGAGGGGTTGCATCTGTGGGGAGGTGAGGATGGGCCAGGTGACCCAAACTGATCAATGGGGTGTCCCGTCCCATCTGCCATGCTCAGTATAAAAGCTGAGGGAGCAAAGGGCCTGGGTTGGCTTTTATTTGATGGCTGTTTTTTCAGTGGCTGATATCTGAGAAGGACTTTGTAAGTTTGCTTGCCTTCAGTCCCAGTCTATGGGTTTCTGAATCAAGATCCAGAATTCAATTTGCATTTGTCGGTGGGTCCAGTTTGGACCTTTTCCAGTGCCTGCTGGCGACATCTCCCTGGGAGTTTGATATGGTTTTGTATGCATTGAATGTATTTCATTATTTGCTTTTTTTTTATTTATTTTATTAATAATATTTCATTGAAATAGTTTAGTTTTTCCTAAACTAGTAAATCTCTTTATCTCTCCTCTCCTTGGAGCAGGAGGTGTGGGAGAACATCTGTTGTCTTGTTATTGGCTAGTGTGGGCTAAGCCACGACAATGAGACTATTAGATACCACAGCACACTGTGCTGCATCAGGCTTCTTTTGAGGCTTCATGAGTCTCCCAGCAAATGGAGGTTGCTCTTCCATGCTCAAAGCTGGAGATACAATAGAACAACACACCAGAGTTACTGCTGACTCCTGCTACTGGTGAGCCAGATGTACACTTAAAGAGAAAGAAGAGGGAAAATAGAGGAAAAGGACACTGCAGATGGTGTAATTCACATAAAAATGTGCTTCTGTAACATCCAAGTCTGTGTGATTCAAGGTGCTTATTGATGTGATTAGTGCACAGAGGCAGCAATAGGCACAGGGATGAAATGAAATCATAGAATTGTTTGGTTTCCTTGCTTCTACATAAAGGCAAATGATGGAATAACAATGGTACTTAAACATCAGCCACTCTAGATGGCTATAGTATAGTACTGAATTAGAGGCAAGATTGATTCTTTTTCCACAGTACATTTACTACTGTGCCATGCTGCTGTTTGTTAGCAAAAGGAGAATCACGCTGATTTGTGCTCATTAATGGTGGCTCTTGGCACAAGCTGTGTGCTCTCACTAGCCTAAGATTCCCAGAAGTAATCTTACATTCGTTTTTATCTTTCAGGGAGAAGAACCCAGTTGTTTAAGGGCTTACCTGCAACAAGCACTGTTGAAGAGAATGCAGCAGCTGGTGTTTCAGTTTATACCTTTAATGTAACGGTTTCTCCAATGTCTTCTGGAGGTGTTGCAATACTTCCTACCATAATAAATTCAAATCCACTTACAGAGGCTTTTGGTATTGAACCAAAAGGAGATCTGGAATTCAGTGTGAGTTTTACATTTAGCTTGAGCAATGTTCAGTCATGTAGACTGATGTTTCCTGGATTACTGAGTGCTGACGGCGCACGGTGACTCATCTTTTAATCAGAAAAGAGTTACAAATGTGACAGTACTTGGACATGCTGTAATAGATATGACAAATGAGTAGCAGTAGTGTTTATAACTTTTAATTGCATATAGGCAGAAACCACCTATCACAATTCTACTTATTCTGTTGTAGAAAAAGTGTGATTTTTGGAAAATAAGAGGTGAAGAAAGACATATAGATCTACTTCTGGCTTGAGGACTGATCAGTAGTTTCTTGTCTTAATTTATATGAAGTCACTGTGAATTTAAAGTGGCTTAGTTAAACCACATGCAGGTTCTGTTTGGCCATTCTCACCTAGAACTAAAATGAATTTGACTCACTTCCAAAATAGCTTAAGCTGAGTCAGATCAAAGTCATATTTAATTCTGAATGAAGGCTGTGACACACGAAGAAGTTATCTTGAGGTAAGAAGTTATCACGCTTCCACACATCTGTGATTTATTTCTGCATATTACATGCTCTTGTGGCAAATCCTATGGCAAATGCAAAGCAATTTCTATTACTTCACACTAATTTTCATTGCTGGATAAATTAGCAAGTATTAGCTCATATTTGTCAGTGACAATGAGTGTTCTGGTGCATGATAACTTGTCATCCCATTGTAACTCGCATGTCTGAGCCTGAACAGTGACAATGAAGAGTGTCTTTAGAAGATATGGATAGACACTGAGTAGAGACTTTAAAAGTTAACTTGAATACATTTTTTTTTCTGGGTATTTTCGGGGAAGTTCAGATTGTCACAGAACTGAGACTCTTTTCTCTCTGAGTTCCTTTCTCATTCTCTTTGCTTTTTCTGGGAGAAAATTTGGGGAAAATAATATAATGATACCAGGCTCATTGGGGCTCTGACCTGTCTGGGGGGAGCTGCTTCTGTTCCCATGCTCCCACCTCCTGGATAGCACAGTTGTGCCAGCCCTGCTGGTTCTTTAGCTTCTCCCCAGCCAGATCTGTGAAACAGTCAAAAAAAACCCCCACCTCTCAAAAAAGCCCCTTTTCACCTGTGATGCATAGGACGTGGCTGCACAAACTGACTCTGCTGTGGGGATATAACAGCCAGATGGAAATGGATATGTCCCTTAAGCTGTCTTTCCTGATAGAGAATTCATAATATGGGACTCCCTTCCTAGGCTGTATTTTGGCATTTGGAATTAAAGCTATCCCTTCTGCTGTCAAACATAGCCCTTTTTTATATGAGCTTGTTTCTGTCCCATGCCATCTCTATACTTTGCAGCAAAAGCATTTAATCTTGCTGCTCCTTGAGTGGGACCGAGAAATTAATCTGGAGAAAAAAGTCTCTTCCTTGTTTTATTCTTCCTTGTTTTTTCATTCCTTGGGCAGGGATGGAGAGAATCTTGATCTATCACAGTGCAGAGTGACAGAAGGATAAAAACAATTGGCCAAGAAAGATACAGGCTGGAGACCACTTCTTCCAAAGCATCAGTTTATATCCATTTCACACCACAGCCCCATTACCAGAATGGTCTGTGAGGATTTAGTGTGCTTCACTTGAACTGTAGCTGTTTTCAGGGTTTCCTAACTCACTTGAGGGAGTAGGGCAAACAGGTTGGGTAAAGAAAGCTACGTATGAATTCTGGAAGGTAGCAGCTGAGTGAATACACACAACTCATAAGGCAAAGATAAATCCTCGTGAGTGTCTTTAACTTATTCGATGAGCATTGCTGCTTTTAATTATTTGTGCTATGTTGTAGCAGATTGGTATAATATTTTGCAAAAGTAATGTGATCCAAGATGAGATACCCCAGCTCTACTTACTGCCATTAAATCTTTGATATGATATAGAGAGAGGCAGTATTTCATGTATGAATTATGGTGTTTGCAGATTAGATAAGTAACTATTAGCACAGGCTTTTCTATATTTCTGAAACACATCTACTCCTGTTGCAGCAAGCCTAGGGAATATCACATTTCTTGCTATGTTTTGAGATTTCTGAGAAAGACACAGTTGCTGAGATCTCAGCCGTACCCATAGCTCCTCACTTTACTCTTGTTTAAAGAGTCCCACAACGTGCTGAATGCATGAAAACATACTGCTGCCCGAAGTTGCCTTGAGGTTGCTAGTGATGCTCCCCCTGCATCCTGGGTGCAGGTCAGGGAGTAGTGAGATCCTCAGGTGGAACAAGGGGTAGGCAGTACAAAAGGGGATCTAGAATCACCCTGTAGAAGTCTGCAGCTGCTTCAAGTATGTGCAGGGCTGCTTTTGTCAGTAAGCGTTGCTCCTGCCTGGAGGATAAGTGAACTGTGGCTCACAGCCTGAGCCACTGGCAAGCTGTCCTCAAAATCAGCCTAGAAAGAGGCGGTGTAGAGTCACATCTTCACTGGCAAAGTCTCTGTAAAGGAGGGTGGAAGATGTGTATTTAGGCAGCCTACCTATAGTTACAACACCAACGAAAATATTTGGCTATGAGCTTTAGGGCTGATCCCCAGAGCACATAAGTTCTGCTCAGTTTCTCATTCTGAATTCCTTGCATCTGTTTAACTGTATTTAGATCTTCAGCAAACATTCATTTTAGAGACCATCCTTCATATTGGCAATATAAGTTTTGTAGGATGTTTTTTCTGAGTTAGCATCACTTATGGGAAACTTTTATTTGTACAACATGTGAGGGGAGGAGACCATTCAGGACACAAGTTTTTTTCTCCTGAGGTGTTGTAACGAAGAGAACCACAAGGTTTCAGAGAGCAACTCTTTCATGTACTAGAAGGCATAAACATTTGTGCCACAGTTTGCTTTCCTTCAGCTGTCTTTGTTAGTTGGCTCTGTTTTGGCTTCTGTCTTCTAATTATACTGACATCGCTTTTGCATTTGTCCTCTGGCCATGGCATCTCACCTAAAATTTAGGAAGTGTTCTCCTGCATCTTCTCCAGGCTCCTCCTCTCTGCAGTAGTATGACTACACTGATGCACTCCTTGTCACACACTTGTGAGTCCCAATTTTTCTCCAGTTCCACAGCACCCATGCTGCTGGTATCCAAGCTTCAGAGTTGTTTGGTTGGTTTTTTTTTTTTTTTTAGCTACACAACAAATTTAACAGAAATGAAAGTTCTCGTTTCTTTATTAGTTTCAGGAGTGAATATCATTGCATACAGCTTTTATCATCCTGCTGTTGCTCTGGACTCCTCCTAAATCCAAAATGAATCTACTTAATGTTTTTCTCATGGAATGTCAGTCTTGTGCTTGTACATTTTCTGTGTTAAGAGGTGATGTGCAGAGCTAGAAGTCTTTAAAAATCCCAAACTCTAAAGCAAATGTTTGTCTTGCCAATCTTATAAAACTTGAGGCCTATGTTATATTCACCAAACAGCTCTGGTCCCTCTCTCGTACAGAGTGCTCATGCAGCTCCCCCCTTTCTTTGTTTTCCTGCAAGTCTTCTCCCAGACGTAGCTTATAGTAGGAAGGGGTTGGTACCTGCTAGACCAGGCAGTGTCCTGCCCCTCCACTTCTTATTGCAAGTAAAAGATCTTCCCCCTTGTGCTCCTGACTCACAGACACAGTAAAGCTGCCCTTGTGTCCTGCAGGGCTTCTTCCCATTTTTCAGTCTTGTCAGAACTTTACTGCTCCTGGAGCTTGGTCAGGAAAGGTGAAGACTTAACACACACAAGGACCTGCAAGGTGCAGTCCTAATCTTGAAGGCAAAGCATTGCTTGTGGAGCAAGATAGCTCCTTTCAGGCTTTCTCCTCCTCTAACTCCTCACACAAGAGATCCTTCAGTTACTCACAACGCTACAGTATTTTGCTCTTTCTGTTTTTCTCGCATTTCTGCCACTGACAAGAAATGTGCCAGTAAGCAGATTATCTAAAACATTTACTGCTTATGGGTGGAAAATGTCCCTTCACTTGTATAGACTATAACTTGTATCTCTTGCATCATATGCTAATAATATTTTCTTTTCAGGTTGTTACCACTGGAAATCCTGTCCTAGATTATGAAACTATGCCAAAAAGCTTTGATTTGCAGATTTTTGTTGAAGATGCAACTGGAAGAACTGACCTTAGCATACTGGTTGTCCAAATAAAAGATCAAAATGAACATCCTGTATTTCGAGGAAATATGGCAATTCAAAGTAAGATAATGGTGGTATTTGAAGAGGACAATACTTGAAAAGATGACATCAGATTAAAAAAGCCCTATAGCTGCATACAATGCCAGTAGCTAAAGTGGTCTAAGCATTTTCCTTTAGGAAAACAAAGGAGGAACAGGAAACTGTCTTTATCAGAGCTTTATTTTACGCAAATATTTGATATGAATCATCTCTGGAAATACCCTTTTAGTTTTCTTGAATTTTTGGCTAATTTTTTTTTTTTTTTTTTAATTAGATGAATACCTACCTAGAGGTATGTATAAGAAACTTGAAGTTTGGTGGGGGTATAACCATTGAGTATGGATACACATTTCAGTAATTTGTTGAAACCTGGACTGATTTAGAGAAGCAAGATAAAATTAAGTAAGTGTATACTGTGCATGTGCAGTAATTTATGAGGGAAAATGATAAAAACATTGCTCTGCCAGTCTTTTACACCAGTATATTGCATTTGCACCTGCACATGAGAAATTAAGTGGAGAATCAGTTTGAAGAGTAAGATCTCAGAGACTGTGATCTGTGGTGGGGCAAATAGGAAGAGGCAAAGAGTTCTGTCTCTTGTGTGGGGCGGATGCTGTTAACCAGTTGCCCAGAGAAGTTGTGGATGCCCCATCCCTGGAAGTATTTAAGGCCAGGCTAGATGGGGCTTTGAGTAACCTAGTCTAGTGGGAAGTGTCCCTGGCCATGGCAGGGGGGTTGGAACTGGATGATCTTCAAGGTCCCTTCCAACTCTAACCATTCTATAACCAGATATTTTCAGGTGCAACAAAGAGAAAAATGCAGTAGCCTTAGGAATGAGGCTGGAGTGCTTCATCCCTGCTGTTGTCAGTGCAGGCTTTGCACGCCATGGAGTACCTTGTATGAGTGACAACACCATCGATAAAAAGGACAGGAAATAGTTGTCTTACTCTCTGAGCAATTTTATCTTGCTTATTTATTAATAAGAGGAACCTGGAAAAATTGTACCATGAGGTGACAGAGTGTAGTGGTGTGTTTGTTATGTGTTCACATACAGTCGGGACAGTTCAGGTAGTGAGTAAAAATATGCTTTTATTATCTCATGAGGTCCTGAGAGTCTGTTTGAGGACTTGATATTCTAACAGCACTGTATGGAAGAGCATTCAGTAATTCAATATTCAATTCTTTTTTTTCTGTCTGAAAATATCAAGCTATGATCCATCTGTGGTAGGTATTCAGAGCCGGCTGCTGACCCCCCAGATGTGGACTAGCAGCAGAGCTATGCAGGCTGCAGCCTTGACTTCTGCTTGCTGCAGAGGCCAGGGCCTGTCTGCTGGGATGGGTCCAGCCCAGGACGCCTCAAATTCAGCCCCCTTCACTGATGCCTCCCGAGCACAGTCCTGCTTCTGTACAATGCTTAGTTTGTAAAGCAAATTAGCTTCCCCTAGGGAAGAGGCTGTGTCATCTTCTCAGGGTAGCTGGTGTCTTGCATATCATGGGTGCTGCTGGAATCTAATAATAATTAAATGTGACACTTCAGGAGATCGGCACAGCATGAAACACACTCTACGTGGGAGCTTGTTACAAATAAATGCATCAGCTTAACTCTCAGCTAGAGCTGCCATAAATTGGTGAGCGCAGATGTCTGATCTGTCTAACTGTGTGGCTTTAGTTAACAGTACCAGCTACAATTAGACACTAATTGCACATTCGCTGGTTATGAAAAAGCATCTCCCTCTCATTAAACTTTATATTCATATTGTTGTCCTCTGGGAACAACTCATTATGCTGCTCTGGGATTCCCACTGCTCTGATGAGAAGCAGCAGTCAGCAGGGGTCACAGTGGAAATTAATAGTCCAGAAACACCGGGTCCAGCAGACACAAAAGGGCATAAAGCAAATAATGTGATCTAAAGACCTGTTGTTCTGTGAGTCGCTATGCCCAGGGAGAGCTCAGACTCTTTCCGTTGGCCCAGCACAGGATGGCCCAACTGTGAGGATTTCTGGCATGGAAAGCAGTACACCTTGCATTGAATTACCCCCCTTAATAAGGCAAAAAATTAAGTCAGAGCTGACCGTCCACTATTTATTTACCTTGCAGGTGCAAAGGAAAAGCAGAAATTAAGAGGAAAGGTTCTCCTGGCAGGGAACGGGGCAGAGAAGGAGGGGATGGTGATGAGGACCCAGCACAGGGTTGTGTTGTCCCTGTCTGCATGGTAAAGAAAGACACAGGTGTAGCTTAGATGTGTCATTGTACTCCATGCTCTGTGAGCAGTCCGGGACAGGCCATATGTAAAGATCAGTCTTTCTCACAAAGGCACAATATTGCAACTCACAGTGATGTCTGCCTGTTTTCAGGTGTACAGTTGATATCTTTTTATTTTTTCAGTAATTGCATTCTTTCCTGTGATGATTTTGGAATTACATTTGTGAAGTGGGAAGATGCAGCAGGCAGTAATAGGTCTGGACAGCTTGAGTGTGTCAGTATGTTTGCTGTCGTGTCCTTTATTCTTACCCAAATAAAACTGAGTACACTTATATCCATGCAGCTGTAACAGTCTATGTCTTGGAAGGGACACCTATGGGACACATTTATCAAGTTGATGCAGCTGATCCTGAAAATGCTGAACTCAAAGTAAGTTGCATTAAAGAAAATAAATCAGAGATTATATAATCCACTGTATCTGAAATGATGATTGCCAGCATCTTTCAAGAACTTCCTTCCTTATCGGGAACACAGGAGAAGGTTTACTCAGGAAAAAAGGAGCATTTTCAATAATAAACTAAGAGATCTCAATCTCAGTGTTTGGAGACAAATTGTATTTTGAGTTCTCAGCCTTCCAAAATTAGGGGATATTGAAGGCAGAATTTGATACAGTTAATCAGAAATAGAGCAGAAATTGTCTCTATCCATTTTTTTTTTAATGGATTGCGAAACATTTCTTATAAATGAGAGTACCTAAAATTAAATTAGATTTTTAACTTTCTGTATCACAATGTAAATTCTTTTAAGTGAGACAGTAAGGAAATCACTTACAAGGCAACTGAATCTCGGCTTTTTGATAACCTCAGGCCAAACTGTGACCCTCAGTTAAGACAACGTGTTAGCTGATCTGAAAATACTCTTGGTATCAAGTAAAAATTTTGGAAGGTGGTAGGGTTGTTTGCAGATGGGGGAGAAGTAACTGCACTTGCCTAAGAATTGTGTTGTAGTTTTGCTTCATTGGCTTTACAAAAGACAGCATGTTCAAGAAGTGAACCTGAAGATGCTACTTCAATGTGTAGAATTATTCAAGAGAGCAACTAGTTTGAAGTTTGTCCTCAGGCTTTGCCCAGTCAAACCACCAACACTGAGCTGATGAGGAGGGAAGCAGAGGCCTGGGGATTTAGCTCTGCTTTCTTTCGGAAAGTAACAGCTGTCAATTCCACACACCTTCTGAGTGCTGATGAAGCACAATAAGAGCTACAAATATAGAAATGCTGGGCAACAGGTGAAATAATAATCCAGAGAGGGAATTCAGAAAGGTCAACTCACAAAAAAATTCTTAAAAGAATTGTGATCACCTAGCTGCTTCTTTTAAAGCAGTTTCAGTTAAATGTGTCACTGCAGGAAGCAAGTCGTTTCACTCAGCTCTCTGTACCTCCTGGTTTGCTTCCACAAGGTAACACTAGAGCAGTAGAATCCCCTGGACAGATCTGCTCGGTGGGTTTCACAGATTACTTGTATGGTGCACGACCCTCTGATGCTGTGTACTTCAGACTTCATGGGTATTATTAGCACTGGCAAAGGAATGGTCCTTGAGGGTTTACTGGTGATGGGCTGGCAGAGGCATGTGGGCAGTAGCAGGGAGGACATGGGTGTGTGGCAGCTACCACAGCTGTGGGGATCAGGGTGCTGCCTTTCTCCCTCCTGTGCAGGGTGTCAGGGTGCTCAGCTCCCTCCCACACCCGTGTGCTGCTGTGGTACCCATTTGTGTTGTGCAGTGCACACAGAGGCAGCTGCTATGTGCCACCACTCAGCAGCCGCATTAATACCAGGCTGTTGTAAACACCCTTCAGCCTCATACCCTACTGTACTACATGAAAGCCCACTCTTCATTCCGTCCCCTCTCCCATCATCTGGACCCTCAAACTTCATTGCCTCCTCCACAGCTTTTATGGCCCTAAAGTCCAGCCTTACCCCTTCTTCTCTCTCTTCTCCTTTGTGCGTGTCCTTTCTGCTGTCACCACAAAGCCTGTGGTGCTTTGCGGTTCGGCTGTGGCTTTGCTGGCTGGCCTCTACATTAAATTCTCTTTGCAGACCTGGAGTTCACCGAGATAGTGTGGGCTTTAATGTAGTTCAGTTCCTGTGACTCTCCAGTGGCTGGCAAGCAAGGCATGGAGGACCAAGTTTGAGCTGCTCCAGCCTAGATGATCAGGGCTTGTGCTGGCATCTGTATGTTTGCATGTTTCACTACACAAAGTTTGAGGCAAATGCTGTACTATAACTTGGCCCATTCTACAAGGCAAGGAATGAATGAAGGGATGTTTAAACATACAAAGAATAATTCCTTTCTCTCTTAATTTCAGTATTCACTGCTCCCTGAATCAGCGCCATTCTCAGTCTTGGAAAGTGGAGCCATTTTTTCCAGAAAAGTATTTGATTATGAGAAAGATCCACATTGGTGAGAAAGTATTTTATTCACATGGTCTGTTAGCCAACAGTAGGCAGATAAATGTTTTCCTACAAAATCAAGAACGATTCTTGTTTTGTTTTCTCATTTAACAGTTACTTTTTAAATATAACAGTGACAGATCCAGATGGACTCAACTCAACCAAAACAGTGAATATAAATATAATTAACATCAATGATGAAAAACCTTACTTTACCACGTGAGTGAAAAACTTCTATTGTACTCAAAATGTAGATGTTTTCCCAGCTTTACTGCTTGAGCACCAATGGGAGGGTGTAACTTTAAGGGCAAGTAAATATAACAACAAAATACTATTGAAAATGGTATTTTCATTTTCTTATGATTCCTGTTCTTTTACTGGAAAGCTTCACCCTCATTTCCCTCTTTTATTCTTATTTATATTCTCAATAGTTTGAAGTTTTCCAGGCTATGCCTTCATGCTAAGAGCAGCCAAACAAGCTTGTTAGCATTCAGCGAGGTTAAACCTATGCAAAGACCTTTGGGCAGGTTCAGGCAGGGAGACGAATTTTACCATGTGTGAACACAATCATATAGACCTTACCCTTTATGCAGATGTGCATTTCACCATAATGATATTTATTCATGTGGAAATGTCTAGACATAAAAAGGTCTCACTTTTGATCTGTTCTCCTCTTCTTCCCAGACATTTACCCTTGTAAATGATCCCGGTGATATTTGAAACATTTCCATCTCTTACTGTGTCATAAGCAGGAAATTGTGTCATAACACACAAGTCAGAAGTAGCTTTTGAAGACTAATGGAGTTTTAGTTGGAATCAGGAATATTGTTGAAAATTTGGAAAAATGGGAAAAAATATCCGTGCCAGTAGCAGGCTGTTTTGCAGTGGGAAGCGTGATGGATGATTGTTTCTGAAGCAGAAGCTTGACAATTACTACACTTGATATGATTCTGTTGTTGATTTATCTTTGTCACTTGCATAAGCCACTGGTTGGATTCCAGTCACTCTCTTTATGTTTCCTGACCCTGAGGCTCCACAAGGTCCCTGCTGAGAATGGTGCAGGAGTGGTGGCTGCTCTCCTGCCATCTATTCAAAGAAGATAGTGTAGCACCTGGGCCATGACAAAAGGTTTCCAGCCACTTGTTTGGAGCAATCTTCTGGGTGCTTCTGGGCTGAGGCAAGGATCTGGACCTTGCTGGGTAAAGCAGTGGAGAATCTGAAGAAACAGAAGAATGAAATATTAGAAAAACATTAATTTTTCGTTGCTACTTATTTAATACTTGAACATCATGTCTGCAATAATCAATAAGGTTTACAGCTCATTCCACATTACTGTGCTGCTGCAAGCTGGAGGAATGCTCTTCCCAGTGCCAGCGTTTGCACATTGTGTTCTAGACTGATAATTTCCTCCAAATGTTACCATTTCTGTTTATTTATCCTTATGTCTGGAATGCTAAAGGAGCTCTTTTATCTCCTTGCTCGAATTGGTGAAAGCTGCAGTGACTTGAGTATCCATAAAACTAAAAGTCTAAGACTCAGTTCTTCTATGGCACAAATAAAGCCTGGTATTTGTTTGAATCTTCTCCCTTTTTAGATTGATGCTACAGACCAAAAAAAAAGCAGCTCAGTTTGTAATGAACTTTCAATTAAATTATTCTTCATGATCTATCCTCACTATACACATATATGGCCCCTCCCCTGCTAAAATGTGAGCTGCATGCTGGGGCTACGTACTTTCTGACACTATAATAATTAGTGCTGGGGTGGAAGCTGGGCAGACTTGACGAGTTAGCAAATCTTCTTTATTTTTTCCCGATCAAAGCTGTCAAGAACAGAGTTTCAAAGGGTCTTTTTAATTGTTCCCATAGTATATGCAAGCACATCTGGTTTTGGTGTTCACAGCACTACATCGGCATTCAGCCTTTTGAAATTCTGGCTGTTAAAATCGATGGAAAACTTGTGGAGTCAGGAAAACAAAAGAGAAGACGAGAAAACAAACATATGCTTCCTTCGCAATTACAGTGTGGTGTCTAGAAGGTCTGCTTGAACTGTCCTGTAAAAACCGACTGGCAGGTGACAAACAGACGGACAACAGGACACAGCCCAGACGTAGCTGTGTAGGAAGTGGCTCCCAACTCCTCCCCAGCTGTACTCAGTGCTACGGGGATGTGCTCGATAATGTCCTGCTTCTTCCTGAGACATCTGGTGGGGACAGGGCAGTAGCCTGTGCAGGAGGGCTGGTAGGGCTGTGAAGATGGAGCTGTGGTGAGTTTGCTGCCCACAGAGAGCTTGGAGTTGTGCTCCCCATAGGCACAGGGCGTTCCCTACTTTGAGCCTAAACCAGTTAGAGCTGTCCCTCTTGTGCTCCTCGGTGATCAGAGAAGCATTTTAGGGTGGCATTTTTGGTAGCAGTGAAGGAGATCAGTTGCTGTTTTTCATTGTTTTTAAGTGACCCTGGAAGCAACCAGAGAACAAGGAAGGAAAAGATCCAGTGCCAGGAGTGAGACAGAAACTTAATGAATACACTGGCTCTGCAGCTTTCACAACCTGCTTGTTTACTTCTGGCTATAAGTTAGGTGTTTTTACTTGGAAAACCCTATGTGATTTCTCTCCTGTGTGAGATGACAAAACAGTTGTAGATACTTTGTCTTCTTAACCATTCTTAAAATTGCAAGTGGAGACCTGGACACATGGATTCTTGTACTGTCTCTGAAGTTTTTTACTCAAATTGCTAAGTGCACCATGAGTTGTTCTCAGAGGATACTGAAGGATTCGTGCTTTCCTATAGTGGGAACTATAGACTTGTCAATTAGCTAAACGGTGGCATAGGAAGTTTAAAATGTGCAAAAACAATTCCGTCTTAAAATGTATTCCTAATGCTTCTCTGAACTCATGGGCACCTTCAACTTCCTTTGATATCTAGAAGCAGGAGATGGTTGTGTGTGTTTCATCAGTATAAATCAGCCTTTATAAATTCCTTGCACAATTTTTGTGTGCTTGCACATCCCTATTTTTGCATGTGGTTCAAGAATCATAATTGCATACCTGAGTACCCATGTGAACATGCAACTGCAACCAGTGTAACCGATCCTGCTCAACTGCTGGCCAGACTATATCTGAGCTAAAAAACTCAATTCATGGGAAATTTGGGAGCGCTGACTGTTATACCAAAGAGCAGCAGTAAAGAACTTTCTCACTGTGTAAAATTAATCAAACAGAGGGACTGGGGTCTCGTTAGCCTGGAGAAGAGAAGACTGAGGGGGGATCTGATCAACACCCAGAAGTACTTAAGGGGTGGGTGTCAAGAGGAAGGGGCCAGTCTTTTTCATTGGTGGCCAGTGAGAGGACAAGAGAAAATGGGCACAAACTTGAAAATAAGAAATTCCATTGAAACACGAGGAGGAACTTCTTCACTTTGAGGGTGGCAGAGCACTGGAACAGGCTGCCCAGAGAGGTGGTGGAGTCTCTGTCTCTGGAGACATTCAAAACCCGCCTGGACAAGCTCCTGTGCAACCTGCTCCAGGAAGGCCTGCTCTGGCAGGGGGTGTGGACTAGATGATCTCCAGAGGTCCCATATCATTCTGCAATTCTGGGAGACTGGAGCATGGTTATCCGGTGAACACCCACAGGAGTGCTCCTCCCTGCCTCCACCTACTTCAGGGGCAACTCAACTTTTTAGTAATACTGTTGCGCAAAACCTCCAGCATTCATTCCAAAGGTGATTAATTACATTACTGCTTCTATTGTTGTTTTTCTCTTGCAAAATGAAGGAATTAAAGTGAGTGGCTTTACAAACTGATGGCTCTGTAGGGAGATGGACTGCATGACTTAACAGACCCTTCCATTTTCAGCTTCCATGATCCTGTGAAAGTCAAATTGTTTTTACTGTGAAAAAGTTGCAGGGGAAGGACACGCATTTGTGTGGCTGTGTCATGCTTTATGACCATGTACCACTTCAGCTATTGCTACACATCTTCTCAGCAGAACTGGCAACTGGGATATTTACCCTGACATGCAAACACCCATCTCTGAGCCCAGCATGGACATGCCTCTGCTGCTACAATTGGCTGCTCAGCTAAGTCTATAATTTGCAAACACAGATGTAAGTTTTGCTGAATTTTGTTTTATCTTGTAGAGAACAAAGAATCTACAGGATTCCAGAGGAGCAAAGGCCAGGCACCATTGTTGCTAATATAACAGCTAAAGATCCTGACGATGAAGACTCTCCCAGCAGACTTTTCTACAGCATCCAGTCTTCTGGCAGATATTTCTCTATAAATCCTTGTAAGACAAACAAAAATGTGCCTTCTGACACCCCAAAAAGAGAGTGGCTATTTTGGAGAAAATGTTTTTTGCCTTGTTTTTAAATTGACTTACTTTGTTCTGTGGCTGTCCCTACAAATAAGAAATGCTCAGTAGATTATTTGGGTCAAATTCTTTGGTCAGCTGACCCAGATTCAGTAAAATACCTTGAAGAAAGTAGATCAAAGGTGACTTCTTGACAAATATTGACTTACAGCTAGAGAGTGAAGATTAGCTGCCTTCTGTTTGATCTCTGGGGACTACACTGACCCCTCTCATGCTCTTCAAAGAGCTGCACAGTTAGACCATGTTGTCTTCTCTCTCTCCTGAAATCTGCTCTGGTGTTGAGGTGCATAGCAAATCTGCACCTCAGCTTCATTGCTCGATTCATGACTCTCCCCAGGCAAGGCCATCCAAAGGAGTCCTTTTTCTCATCCCAGTCCTATCTCCTCATGCTCTCTGGGGTTCACAAACCAGTGCCCTGAGGTTTTTGCTCCAGGGCTGGCATTCATTGACTGCTTTGCTCCTCATTTGCTATCATTTTAGAACTGCTTGTCTCAGCTGTACGAGATACCACACAACACAGTGCTGTGTGAGGGATCAGGATGATCCTTAAATGTTTTGGATTCCCTCAGCCCTTTGGCCAATCCCTCTCAATTACACTCCAAGAGGCAGAGTATATGTAGACAGTTCCTTTACCTCCTTTGGGAACAGTATTGCACTGCTGTAAAAAACTTCTCTTTTTGAGCAGAGGATAACAGAAATAAAAAAAATAATAAATTAAGTGAATATCTGACCAGAGCATTTGACACAATCTATCACAGCTAAGAGGTGCTCTGTTGATGTGCAAGTGTTGGAGGATACTTGAGTGACTAACAGTAGGGAGTACAGTGGCCTTAGTAGATAGAGAACAAGGACAGCACAGGCATTAGCTGCTTATTGTCCTGGATGCTCTGCATGTGGCCTCAACTCTGACTTGCACTAGCTCTTTGAGAACACAAGAGAAATCTAGCTGCTCTCCACACCTTCTCCTGAGGCCATGTACAGTGTATTTTTGAGAAATGGCTATCTATCCATTAAAGTCTTACACTGAACTTTCAAAGCCATTTTGTATGATTTAAAAAAATAAGTAAACCAGCCATGATTTGCACAGAAGAGAATACTTTTTAGTCTGCTACCTGTCCTCTTGCATATACACAATGAGTGTTTGTTACTTCCCTCCATGGTGAACACATAACTTCTGGCTGCTTTCTGCCTAGCGACTGGAGTGCTGCAGGTGACTGGGAGAATCAACCGAGATGCTCATCCACTGCGGCTCCATCCTAACGTTTCAGTGATACTCCGGGTGGAGGACAGTCCTGACGGTGGGAACGCCAGCGAAATGGAGATCACAATCATTATTGAGGATATCAATGACAATCCACCAGAATGCAATCCTTCCATCTTCAGGTATGGAGGCTTTTCATCGCCTGAGTGCTGGCTTGTTGCCCCAGACCAGCGTGCAGTCTAGGGCACAACAGTTAGAGTCCACAAACCCTAGAAGTTCAAATAGACATTTATCTTTAAGTCTTTAAATGTTAGTGTTCACTCTAAGTGTCTAAGGCCATAAAATTCAATTTCCTGACATATTCAAACTGGAAATTTAGACTAAAAATATCTGTGTATAGTCAGATACTTTATTCATCTTTCTTTCACATACCTAAACCCCATGTTTATAGAGTTGCCATAGAGTTACCATGTGATATAGAGTTGCTTTTCCTATACAGATTACACATACAGATGCAAGCTCCTCCTTTCTTACTTTATGCTAAACTGCCAGGAATCATTCACCAGGGAAAGCTTGCCAGTCAGTTCTGGAGTTTTATTTTAAACTTACTGATCTTTCCTAAATCTCTCCCTGGTGATCTGCATGGTTTTTGTCTAATGCAATCTGTAAGGTCTTTAGCATCCAGATGACCTCCTGTTATAGGTGTCCACTGAGCATAGTAACTTAGTCATGGACTTTGCTATGGCTATGAATACACTGAGACTATTGTGACCATCAGTTAGGTTATATTTGCAAATAAGAATTTAAAATTAACTCTGTTTTATGAGTGAAGTGTGTCATAGAAAGACAGAACCTAAAATTATCCATCTAAAATGTTTGTTTTGATGTGCCTGGGCTGTGATCTTTCAGAGTATACCACATTGCATAATGCACTTCAGGGGCACTTGTGGTAGTTTAACAATCCTGCAGATAAAAATCCAGTATCTCAGGCCAAGAACCTATGCAATAAGGAATTCCCTGTTAATAGGTGCCTGTTTAAGTTGCTTCCTTACTGCCTAATAGAAATGTCTTGCATTTAAATCACATGATTTTATATACTGGCAGGAAGAGAATCCAATTCTTCAGAGAACTGCGTAGTTACAACATCCATGACAATAACACGATAGTCTCTTGTTATCTAGAGAACTTAAGTTTTGATCTGAAGGAGCCAAAAATCTTCAGGGGAAAAAAAATGTGATCAAATAAAGAATTAGTTTTATAGGGATTGCATAAGAGAACAAGGGCTTAATGGTGTTTCAGTTGGTTCTTAATTTTTTTTATTTATTTGTCATGCTTAAAAAAATATATCAACACCCTCTGCCCTCCATTCCACCATGTACATCACGGGGGCTCTCACTATCAACTGCAGGGTCAGAAATCCCCATTTCAGAAAAAGCAGAATGATCCAATATTAGTGAGGGAGAAAAGAACTAGCTTCTCATCAGGAGAATGTTATAGTGAAGAAAGTAGTGGTTTAAAGATGTTCTAAAATACTAATTACTAATTGAACTAATCTTGAACATTAAGATCTTGTGGCAGCTTCTGAAGTTTAGCTGAGTTCCAGGTTTATGGTTTGGATCTGATTAAATGTTTATGATCTTCTCACAGTACAGAGCTGTTGTCCACCATGGCGTATGGATCATATTCTGGGTTGCTTCATCAACTGCTGTCTATTTAGACCTAGGATTTCACTTAGAAAATAAACAGAAGTCAATGTTTTGGCATGTAATAATATAATATAAGAAATATAAGTTGCCCTGATGGGAAATGTGTTTGTTTTAAACAGGAAAGAGGCAAATGAAAATACAACTGTTGGGACATTTCTCCTTGATCTTAGAAATTACTGTAAAGATATTGATGCTGATCCATCAAACAATCAATTTAGTTTCACTGGATTGTCTGGTTTTGGAAGCAATAACTTCGCTCTGGAGTCCACTGTGTCTGGACGGCTTTTGGTCAGTTGTTTGTGACTTTATGTTAGATTGTTCCATTTCAGAAGTCAATTTATGAAATACAATAAGTTCTTTGAATTCATTATCTGTAAAAGAAAAAAAAATACTGTAATTTATATCACAGTGGGTATGATGTGGAGAATAACTGTTTTGACTGGGTGTGAACTATCCTTTGATAGGATGCTTTCTATGGATCCTACAGAATTTGGTGAACAGAGAACTGTTTTCTCCAGTTTTACATAAATGTGTTAGATATGATTGAAAAAAAAATCCTTTTCTAGGAAGCGTGAAGCATCAAGTTTGATTTGGATAAATAAGGAAATTTGATGCCCTTTCATACCCATTTTTCATGACAGCCTGTGGAAGATCCTTGCTATTCAGCATGAGGAATTGAAACACTTGAGAAATACTTAGTAACTACTTCCCAGCTTCCTTGTAAAACTACTCTGAGTGGTAAATTTCCATGGAAGTGTGGTGGGATTTGCACTCGTGTCATTTTGCATGTCAAAATATGGGTTCCTTATGTTGATAGCTGCAGGCATATTTGCATCGGCCAGAACCCCCACCAGTTGCTGGACACGTGCAATGGTGGTTCTTTCGTTGCTTTAAAAAGAACTGTGGATGACTACAGAAAAAGGAAACATAATAAAAATAGACAGTCTGTCTAAACGACAAGAGTTCTACAAGAGGAGTAAAATGATTTTGTATGCTGTACTTTAATTTTTGATCTGAGATGTACATGTCAAAGAGCACTTCCCTTAGCTGCTTCATTTGCCAACATAAAAACCATTTTCATTGCTGCACAGGATATGATTGTTGTCAGCCCTTTGATCACCTTGTATGTATAATGTAACAGGCTATCTGAAGTGTCCTGTTCCTCCAGGAATTTACCGGTAGACAATCAACAGTGGATGACTGCATTAGTCCTGCTGCCCCAAATTTTATGAGGCTCCTACAGAAAGGCAGAGAGTCCAGGAGATTAGGGTTTAAGTCTGTGTGAGACACCATTTAGTAAGAATTTGCTTCCTGGATAAACACTCGTGGCTGAACCTGATAGCTTTAATACTTGTCTGCAGGCACGAGCTCAATGAATAACTATTACTATTTAGCAACAGCAGATCCTTGTTGAGCTAACAAAGGGCAGAGTAAATAGCCAACTCATTACATGAACTTTGAATTAACCAGGTAAAAGGCCAAGACCTTATGATCCAAATGATAAAATTTTCTGCACTTTAGGTGAAGAAAATCTGTTGGCAGAAGGAAAGAGTTTTTAATTTCCAAGAGACACCAAAGTGTGAACATGCAGAAAAGGCCTGGAATTCTATCCTGTAATTGATTAATAGCCTATTCACTCCTTCAGGACAATTCTGCATGTCCAAAGGGGAGACCACACTTAATAAGTGCTGAAAAAAGTAATTGCCACCACAGGTATTATGACTTCATGTAAGGAATTATAAATACAATTGTCTTTCTTTTTAATTTAGGTGACTAAAAGTGTTGATTTAGAAAACCCAGCTAATCCAGGAGTTGAAGTTTATTCCTTGACTGTCAGGGTGCAAGATATTGCCAGTCCTAACTACAGAAGCAAGTATTCCTTTTACACTCCTTCTGATATTTTCCTGTGCTGTAACAGCATGGAGAGAGGAATACCATATGTATTTTGAATATATGCATGAGAAAATTTCACAACCATACTTAACTATGATTTAATCTTCTGCTATATTTCCAGATATCATCTACATTTACATCAGGATAAAGCCAGTGAATGATTTTTTTCCAGTCTTCAGTCGTTTATCATATGAATTTAATGTTCCAGAAATTACTAAAGGTAGAGTAAGTAGCACCTACGTGATAGAAATAATGTTGTCATTTTGGTAAGTACCATTTTGCTCCAGTTGTATTTTCATATATTTGAGTGAGGAGAATGGCTCAAACTTCCAGTTCAGCCAGGGTCTTACCATACAGCCACCTACTACCCTTAAATAGACAAAACTGGCAACAACTCCAATTGTACAGATGGAAACTGAGACACAGACAAATTCAGCAGTTGCACAAGAATCCTGTGACAGAGCCAGGAACTGAACTCAGATGTCTTGTTTTAGACCATCTTTCTGTTCTTGCTGTATTAGCCACTTGGGGGTACCACGACGGTGCAAAGAAACCGTTGTAAACTGACGTAGACGATTGAGGACTCCCTTGACCCAGGCAAAGTGCAGGATGGCCACCCTACTGTCTCCTTACATGCAATCCACCTCAGGTGCAGTGGGTGCCCTGGAGATGGGGGGGGAGTGCTCAGATGGGGAGGCTTTGCTCAGCAGAACGTCAGCCCAGAGCCAGGGTCCTTCCTGTTCCTGTAACAGCCCAAGACCAGTGGCTGCAAATGTGGCCTTAAAAATGAATTTGTTGAAACTGCTCACGTTTGACTCCTTCCTCAGCACCCTTCTTGTCCTCTGGGGAGTCCTGCATCTCATGAATTTGCAGAGCAGTGCCACGGCATCTTGTCTCCTTGGAAATCCTTGTGTACTGGGTTTGACTGGCAGCCAGCTCTGTGCTGTGCTGCTTGGTGCACGGAGGAGTTGGCATAGGAATGGCACCTTCCCTAGCATCAGCCTCTCCCTCATATGACCTGACATACCAAACACAGGCCTTCTTCCCCAGGATCTCACAGACTTTGTCCTCTTGGCTAAGAAAAAATTGGAAGGTATGATAGATACATGCTGGATAAATCTTGACCCTCATTCTGAACTTCCTAGAAACATTGAAGATGTAAGGGATCTCTGAAGGTCTCAAGTCCAGCTTGTGCTCAATGTGATGTTAGTTTCAAAGCTCAATGAGGTTTCTCAGGGCCTCATGCAGTTGCATTTTGAAAATCTCCAAGGACGGGGGCTCCACTGCCTCTCTGAGCCCTTGTTCCAGCTAAGCAACCTTCATTCAAGATAATTTTACCCTTTACCCAGCTGTGATTTTCTGTGTGGCAGCTTGGGTGTGTTCTTTGTTGTCCTTACACTGTCCTCTTCTGAGAAGAGTGTATCTTGGTCTTCTGTATTATTGCCCTTTAGATAGTGAAGCACAGCAATTAAATTCCCCCTTCACCTTCCCTTCTCCAGCCTGAACAAACTCAGCCCCACCACCCTCTCCTCCTGCATCCTCTGCTCAGCTCTCCCCAGCCTTTCTGCAGGTTTTTAACATCTCTCGTGCCTGGGTCTCCAAACTGGTGACAGGTAGCTTTATGAGTGCTGAGCAGAGTGAATTGGTCACTTCCAACTATATGCTGGTAACACAGTTGTTATTACAGCCCAGCATGCAGCCTCCATTCCCCCAGGGATGTCCTGGTGTCTTGTGCAGAACTTGTCCACCAGGGGCTGGGGTCCATTCCTGCAGAACTGCTGCCTGCTCAGGCGGTCTCAGCCTGCACTGATGCATGGGCTTCTTCTGGCCCAGGTGCAGGACTTCACATTTTTCGGTGCTAAGCCCCACAAGTCCTGTTGGCCCAGGGAAGGTCTGCCTGGCAGAGAAACCCTGGCAGGGCTGGCTCCTGCAGGAGTCAAACTGCCAGGAAAGCAAGGAAGGCTAAGGGCGGACGAGGAGGCAGTGGATAACCTCTCAGCAATCAGAGGACAGCCGTCTTCATGTATTCATATCAACATGTTGCATCGCTTGGCAACCTGTTGTTCTTACCCACCTTTTATTTTGATGGTGCATGGATGGAGCTTGGCTTTCTATGCTGTTTCCCAGTGGGCATGATATGGTGAATTTTGTTCATATGCATTTCCTATTCTGTGTGTCTGCTCATACCACTGATGTGCATCATTAGCAACATAACACTTGAAACCCATCTGTGATGTGGGTATGGCTGTAAAGCTCTCTCTGTCAGCCATAGAATTTTGCTGGGTACTAAGACTATCAAGAGAAATAATGCTTTTCTGGCTCAGGCTGCATTTTGTTTTGGACTGAGTTGACATTCACAGAGTACTTGCTATTGCTGTACCAAACAGGAGCCAACAGTTTGCAGTAGGGCCAGAGCTTACAGAGTCAGGAAAGAAAAGAAAAAAAAAGCCAACCCTTCATTTATGTCCTCCTTCTGTCTTACTCTGTGCATGTGGACTATTCATCCCGTATATCCCCGCATCGTGTGGATCCATTCAGCACTGAATCAATGTTTGCAGAAATGGGAGTGCGCAGTCCCAACCTCATTCTCACAGTTTACAGCACTGCCATTTGTAGCTTCCTTCATAAATGCTCAGCACGAAGGTAATTCAAACAGCTTTTCAAACACCTCAGAAGGAACGCAGCAATTGCTTTTCAAGCCTTATTCTTCCAACCAAGCCAGTGCTTGGGCTTTCACAAGGCGGGATTTTGTGTGTGTTGGTGCAGGGTTTGAGGTGGCCCTCACTGCCAGAACACTTCTGTTATAGTTCTCTACAGGCTTGTTGTGTTTATTGCTAGCAAGCGAGCTCCTGCATGGGGGAGCCATAGCACAGCATGGTGAACTAGTATTTCTCACACTTTGCTTTACTGTTTTGGGATGAAAAACTCTAAAGCAAATCTTCAGTTTCATCAAGTCTTGGTTGGAACAAGTACTCTGTATTTCTTTTCCTTAAAATGTTAATGAAAGATGGATTTTCTGTCTCTCAGTTGGGTCCAGCATTGGAAGAGTAAATGCCAGAGACAACGACTGGCCACCCAGTGTCATCACTTATTCCATTGTGGCTGGAGGAGGCACCAGGGATTACACAAATATCTTCTGGATCAGCCCAACTAAAGGAGATGTGAAGATTTTAGCTAGATTAGACTATGAAACAACTCAGAAACACATTCTTAGCGTACAGGCCTCAGACCAAGAGAAGACTGCAATGGTATCTGTGAGTAAATCCACTCTATTCCTCCTTTACATTTTTCTCTCTTCTTCCTGACAGGAACAGTAAGACATTGGGCAAAGCACTTTGGTCTGTAAAAGGCAAGCCTATCCCTGAACAAAGGCGTGTATTAGTCAGATGAAAGAGGTGGTATTCCTTCAGTCTTGCTTTATTTCTTACAAAAAGGATTAAAGTAATATTTTTATTCTTTTAACTCTGGTTTTTGTTTCGCACTCTTTCATTCTTAATTTACTTGGGCAGTGAAATAGTTTTCTGTGCTCCAAACAAATTAGGATATTCCTTATTGCTACATATGTACCGGAAAATACAAAAGGATCTTAAGGCTAGGTAGCACAGCCTAATTTTAGCCTTGTGCTGTGCCCCTTGACCCTCAAACATACTTTTCATTTTGTATGTGATGGGTATTTTTTTCTGCAAAATGTCCAAAGTAATGTGAGAATCATGTTGCAGCCCATCAGAATTGTATTTTCATGGAGTGGGACAGAGGGGATGTGCTGCATACCTTGGGGATGGGATCAGGGCTTGGGCAGTTTCTTGTAATAATGTCAAAAGGCCCACTCGGTACAGCTGTGTCTACATGGCCTACTGAAGACAGGCCCTTACGCATGCCTTCCCCTGACTGTGAGCTAGTTTTGCTGCCAATGGGACTATCTGGCATTAGCCAAGAGCATGCCAGGGACTGTGATTACATTAAACAGTAGGGCTGTGCTCACATTTGCTGCCCAGACNAAAAATTAGGTGTTATATCTACAAAGATATTTTATAGTCACTTTTTTCAAATAATCTCAGTGTCCTTCACATACAGGCTCCTTTTTATTCCTTTTCTCATCTTCTTCCTCATGACTGCCTTACATTTGATTTTTGCACATCTGTTGGGAGGAATACAAGTACTAGGCCTGCTTTCTATTCCAGCCAAACACCACCTCTGGAGATGCTAAGTACTTAATCTCTTTGTCACCTGTGATCTTTCAGGGTGATGATTAAGGAAAATTTAGCATCAGGAGCTTTTAACAATGACAAGTTTATCTGTTGCCTGTTAAAGACCAACAGACATTAGAGAAAAGAGCTTTGAGAATGGTAACCTTATTCTCTCAGGCAGCTAACCCCAGCTGACGTTAAGCCCATCTGGCGCAACCTGGGGTGCTCCCAGCCGTGCAGAGGCCATTACTAGCCTTTCTGTCTCACTGGGAACAGTCAGTCTATAAGGGGTCTTCCTTCCTTCCGTGGCTCATGCTCTGAGTTACTTTTAAATATGCTAAGAAGCCTAACTAATGACTGTGAAGCAATTTGAGAGGCTTGAAACAAAGTTTAATGAATACCTGGTACCATTATTGTTTCTCATTCTTTCTATGACACACTTCAGGTGATTCAAACAGTCAGACACATCAGACACACCAGCTCAAAACCACCTTGGTTTTTCAAGATGGTTCGGGTTAAAGAACCTGGTCCTGAGAAAGTGCTGATAACAAGAAGCGAAGGTCAAATGATCACAGACATTTTCAGGCAGAAACTAGATTGGCAGGCAGGTTCATTGCTCTTCAACTGCTGTTGATCAAAGGAGCAAAATGGGCAAAGTCAAACACTTTCTGAAGTTAATAAAATTCTGGCTTAGCACAGTGGAGGAGCTTCAGCTTGCTACTGCTGTTTTCTTTCAGGTAATTGTCAATGTTTTGGAAGTAAATGATGAAGAACCAGTTTGTTCACCCAGTTTCTATTCATTTCAAATCCCGGTTAACTTAGCTGTTGGGACCAATATTAATGGCTTCAGGATTGAATGTCAAGATCGTGATTCTGATCCCAGGTCTTTCCGTTACTTCATTGATGAAGGTACTAAGTCATGGTGTGTGAGCTGAGAGCCATGCAAAAATTCATGAATGCTCATGGTTTGCTTTGATTTGTGAATAAGGTCTTGCACAGTTTATGTGCTACTTCTCATGGAGAGCTAGTTGCGATCCACAAGTTTTGCACATTATTACTTTGCTGCTTACCAGAAGATACATCTCTGCATAAGCTGGCTACTGGTGCTACCACCTAGAACCATTCTCTTGTAAGACTGGATTGCCTACCATGTTAATTAATTGGCAATTAATTGCAAAATTGACAAGGACTTTGGAAGAAAGAGCTGTAATGATATGCAGGGTCAAATTTAATTTCCAATTACAGCTGAGTAAGTGTTGAGAAATGATGGTGGGTCTTGTTACTTTGCATACCTCACCTTCATCTGCTGGTACACTGTTCAAAACAACCAAGAAAACCTGCATGTCCTATGTTTCATGCCATATTGATTAAACACTAATTTTAAGGTTATGTGCTTAATAATCAACTGCATCCACTTAGAGAACTGCTGCAGTATGTGATAACACTGAGCTTCACAAAAAAGGGAATATCCCACTCCCTTGGGAGAATTTCTTTTTTTGTTACTGAGGTGACTGCTGAGGAGGGAGCAGATTGTGCAGGTGCCAGTAAAAAGTTGTGGAGGTAACAAAAGAAAAACTCTGTCCCATTCCAGCCCCTTAATGGTGCAGAGGAGCTCTGCAGCAGTGATATGACACATGAGCCCACACGAAGGCTGTGTTTGTATCCGTAAGTCAGGGCCTGGCCACAGGTCCAGTGTTGGACCACGCTGCTGAAGCACTAAGTTTGGTTGCTGGTATAATTTTGGTCTGTGCCAAGCAGTACATTCCTAAAGAGATCCTGGGCATTGCTGAGGGATCAGGGACCTTGTCCAACAGGCACTCTGTATGGGCTGAGCAGGGCAGGGGGTTGGCTGTATGGATGTGAGCAGTGCCATGCAGTTGGCCTCTGAGCCACAGGGCAGCCCATGCCCATTTTGTGCTGTATGATAGACATGGCCTTCAAGGTCACCTCAATTTCTGGAGCTCTAAATGGCAACAAGAGCAAAATTCAAGCCCATTGGGTGCCTTTTTCACGGCTCTGATCTCTCCTCCTGCTTGGAGCCAGACAGCTGGAGCTTGCCCACGACACTAGCAGATTTCCAGATACATTGACAGAAAATGGGAGCCTGAGGGATCGGTGTCACTGAACTCTCCTTTGTGCCCCCACACTGCCGACAAAGCCCTGGAGGCAATTAATATCTCCTGAGTCATTAGCTCTCTTCTGGGAGACCTGATCAAAGGTCTTTGCCTTTGGGTAGAGGGAGAATCCCTGGAGAGGGGCTGTATGGGCTTCTGGGGACACTGGTTATGTCCTCATGGCCAAGGGACCACTCCACGGGACATCTCAGTAGCGGAATGAGCCCAGCAACAGTGCAGGGTCCTCACCCCATCTGGGTGCTGCTGCTTCTGGGTTCTCTCCAGGCTGTAAGGACAGGTCATTCAGGTGGCTTCTTTTGTACCCTGTGGCTCTGAAGTGTTTCCACAGCCTATTCTCAGCTGGGTTCCCACAGAGGGTCTTATTCCATATTTTAATACTGTTATGACTGTATTGCTTTATCTGATTTTATATGATATCAGGAAGATCAAGGAGTTGTTCTTACTAATATTTCACTGCACAGGTGCATAGTAATCCATAACAAGTTGTTAACAGAAACTAATTATTTTGCTTGTTCCAACCATTTACTTTAATGTGGGATTGCTTTACTCTCTCTCTTTTTTTCTTTTCTTTCTTTTTTTTTTTTTTTTTTGCATTATTTTGGGTTTTTGGTATGCTTGCAGGCAATATGAACAATCATTTCACATTTTCACCAAATGCCGGTTCCAACATATCCCGTCTGATTCTTGCATCAAGGTTTAACTATGAGAGCGGACTTGATACAAACTGGGTTTACAGACTGCGCGTCTATATAACAGACGACAATTTACTGTCTGTCAAGAACAAAACCACACACCTGGTTAAAACTGGAACAGTGACTTTAAGCATCAGAGTTATCCCAAACCCAACTACTGTCATTGCCACAACGGTAAGTTCACAGAAATTTATGTCCAGTTCTGTGGTTCCTTCATGGCCTGCTCTCCGTTGGAATGAAGGAAAGAGGATAGAGGTATGCAAAAGGAAAACAAAAACCTACAGTGGGTCCAGTCCTGGGAAACGCTGAACCCTGTGCTCTTGCACTGGAGCCAAAGGAGGTTGAAGTGCTCAGTGTCACGAAGGATTGGTCTCAGGTACAGAGTCATAACATATGTTTTGTATTTTTGTTTCTAAAACAAAAAGGGCAAGTAGCCAAAGGACTGGGCCTGCTGCCATGACCACGTAACTGGAAAGTTAAAGATTTTGGCAGCTTTTTTAATAAGGAAAGAGCAGGGGTTAACCTGTGCTTGGAACCTTAAAATTACCTCATGCATTTTGCACTACCTCTTTTTTTATTCATAGCTATTCACTCTGCCAACTGCCTTGCAGTTGAACGTGCTTCTTTAGTGGTGGGACACATTTAATCTGTGGCTACCAACGTTGAAATAGGCAACAACAAGAAGAAATCCTCATGACTTGAAAGGGTTTGGTTTTTTTTCCCATCTCTGAGGTCACTGTCATGTAAAACTTTGAGCTGCCCATCAGGCTCTGAAGGGGTTGGACACAGCATCACCCTACTGATGAGATTTCAGCAGGTTTCAGACAGTAAATCCAGAGGGGTGGGATGGGTCTTTCCTGAGTTCCCAGCCCACATGATGCTCCATAGCTGAGCTGGGGAAGCCAGCACAGCTATCAGCAGCCAGGGTAGGATTTGGTCTTGCACAAGCTGTGGAGCTCTGGGCCAGCAACGCGTTCTACTCCTCCACACAGTCATCCCAGGCGAGCTCTGGCTCACCAGTTTCATTTTGGAGCTGATTTTCATCTGGCTGGTGCAAGCTGTTTGTAGAGCTTGCTCTCCTGCTGCCTGCAGAAGGGGCACAGCCTGAGGGTCCAGACCCCTCTGTCCCCACCTGTGTGCCAGCCACCGCCTTCATCCCTTGCTTCACCATCTCTTCGTCATCCAGAGCCCATCCATTTTCTGCCTGCCTGCAGGCTGCATTACCCATTTTTCACTTGCATGCAAGAATGAAAATATGAGTGCACAGGTGAAGGGGTAAAGAGCTATTCCCTTCTTTCTCATCTGGATCTGCTGTGGTTACTGGTAACTGAGACAGAACCAGGGGAACCTGCAAATAACACACGTAAGTCTGGATGCATTGCTATTAAAATACTTAAATCCAAATTCGCAGACTGATTAATAACCCTGTTATTATCTAATGGTATCTAATGCTCTTTTGGGAAGGAATAAATGGTTTTCTCACAGTGTTCTCTTCCACCTACTTGATGTGAAAATGAGAAGTTAAGCCGAATAACAAAACTTATTCTGTATTTCTTTCCCGTGCTTTACCACAAATACAAACAGTCTAGACCACATACCACAGCGTTAAATCTATCTCCCCAGAGATATCAGCTTTCCACTTTCAGTCTATTTTCCAGAAGAGCACCTCCATTACAGCAGCTTCTCCCACCCCTACCCCTGGTGTGTTCAGTGTGGCAGCACGATGAATCAGGTGCTGGGAGGCTGGTAGTGCAGAAAAGAAGCCCTCTCACAAAAAGTCACTTGTGGCTTCAGTCCCAGTGAGGATGGAGTGGTGGTGGTGCACTTGAGATTATCTGAGAGTTTCTCTTGGGATCGGAGGTGCCTTTTTTTTGCAAGGCTAAGTAGCTTATTTTACAGGTATCCTTAAACAGGAAAGTAATAGATAGCCTACTAAATTTTGTACACAATGTGATTATAAATGTCTTACAGAAAACTAAATAAAACTCCGCTAGAGGATCAAAATTAATAGTACCACACTATAATAATAGCCCAGGTAGAACAAATGAGTAATTTCTGATCTGTGTGGGGATAGTTTCATGATGAGACCTTAATGAATGAGTTGCTACCACCAAGTGACATGCCAGCTCAGAGATGTGTCTCCTGGTACTTTGGAAGATGTGGGAGATCTCCTCATGTGACTGCTCAAGAAGTGTTGTTTTCCCTTCTGGAACAAGTCACAGGGAAAAAAAGAAAAGGAGTTTTGTTTATTTTTATACAATAGTCCAATTCCTCAGGGTTCAACTCCTCTTATGAAGGGGGCCAAATGATCACTGCAGTGCAGATGACCTAGTTCCAGTTTTGCCCCAGGTAACAGGAAACCATTATCTCGGTAATGGCAGTATTCCTTGAAGTTGTTCACCCTCCAACGCTGCACTTGCAGCTTCTCAGGCAACCTGAGGATTTTAAACTCCACTATGGTATGTTTGTTTTAATATAAGACATTGAAAAATGATCTGGAACCTCCTTTTTTCATCATGGGTGGTCTCCATTTCACTTGCCTTTGGTTGCCCCAGGAGCTTGGTGGTCCACCTCAGTCATCTGAGCTGCCTCAACAGCCAGCAGGCAGATGGTACGTGGGATGAATCACTGTCTGTGGCAGCCACTATCTCCCTCTGCCCATCACCTGCAGACCCCCGGGGCAAGCTTGGGCCAGGTGCTTCAGTGCAGAAGTTCAGCCAGATGAAATGTGCTGTTGGTGTCAGTAACCTTGGAAGTATGCAGCCTCGAGGAACTTTTCCTATCTTGTTTTAAAAGCCTGCCTTCACTGTCGTGACAAAAAGAGAAAACGTCTACTCCGAATCAGCGTGGTACGTGCCGTTCGTCATCACCCTCGGCAGTTTGCTGCTCCTCGGACTGCTGGGGTACCTGGGGTTCCTGCTGGCCATGTGGGTCCGCACCCACTGCCCTCGGGCAGACAAAGCTGACAGCGCACCTCTGTGAGTCCTCCCAAATGTCATGCTAGGGAAGGACACCCAACAAGAAGAGGGAGAACTCGGGCCTTTCAGCCGCAATGAAATCTATGCTTTGGATATCTTATAGTGGTGTGCCCTTCACTGTACTAAGTGCTATTACCAGCTACAGTGATATTTGCTGTTAGGGGTATGAAATGAAGGAAAAATATCTGTGGAATTTTATTTCATGGATTTACTAACAATTTAACAAAAGCATCAGCTGAAGGTAATTGGAATTGACAATTACAACCTCTAAAGGCAGCTACCCTTGTGAGGTGCAGTCACAGTCTGTGTGTGACTGCGCTCACCAAAAATACAAATGGTTTTGGTTTGTGTTTGGCTCACACACCAAGTGAGCTCCCATGCAGGTAGTTGCTGGATCCATATTCCCCCTTTGCACAAGAACTCCAGAGTCCTTTCCTTGGTGCTCATGCAGAATTCTTTGTTCTGACAAAACTGCAGATTTCCTAGAGTTTTACCCAAGCCTGTCGCAAGGCTCTGGCCTGTAAAGCTTTGTGGTACTTTTAAGTGTTCCATCTTGGCAAAAGCCAGGGAAGCACCTGGGACCAGCTCTGGTTCATTGTGGGAAGTGGCAGAGATCGCTGCTGGCTGCCTTCTCAGTGAGCTGGAGCCAGTCTGCCTCTAAATTGCCTTTTTATTTCACAAAACAAAGATAAGCAGCTCTTTAAATGGACTGGGATTAAAAAATAATAATAAAAAAGGATTTTGGTAAGTATTCTCAGGATTTGGATTTAAATTTAGAAGCTATAGTAAATGTAAAGAGGTAATGTATGACTATGATTATAATTCAAATGGTGTGTGCAAGGAATTTAGCAGTTTATATAAAAATGATAAATTAATATAGCAGCATATAGCTTGGCTATTGTTAATATTTATTAATAGGGTCAGGTTCTCCCATTAAAAAGCAATTTCTATTTTCTAAAAAACATTTACAACCTTTCAGATATTTTAAAAGGTATTATCAGATCCTAAAAATTGACCTTCCTCCAAGGATGGAACAAGATGACAACATTTGAAAATATATTTTTCCAGATAATAGAAATCCATCATGTTATTATCAATAAGACTTTATTTTTTTTAGTATCATCCCTTCTTGGAGAGGTGTTAGAGCAATGCTCAAGGCTGTTTTCCTGTTTGGAAACAGCACTAAATGATGCAGGCCCTTAGTAAAAGCAAAACCAGAAACCAAACAAATCAAGTAAATCCCAGAACTCAAGGAAACACATCCTTCTTGCCAAATGAGAGGACAAAGCATGATATTCTGTAGGCAAAATGTATGACATTTGTTAACTACACTCTTAATCTTTTTTTCATTACAGGAGAAATGCTCCAGGTGTGTACCTCTTTTCTATATTTTTATACTTCACAACAAGACCTTGTTTATGATTCAGTGTAAAATTTGTAAATCCATTTCTAGACAAGTACAAGAGTATTGAGATTAAATAAGCTTGGGTGCTTATGGGAGGCCTGCCTAAGTGATATCATGGTCTTTTTAGTCTTCAGATCTATTAACTATTAGGTGAAAAACAAATTCAGAGTAACCTGGTACTCTGGCATGGATGCTAAAGAATTACTGTATTTTTTCACATGCAATTCATATACTATCCATTAAAAAATAATCCTATCCCTCTATAGCACCTTCAAGAGTCCCCTCCACTCTTAATTGCCTGTTCTCTGATCCCTTCATGTGTTTCCTTGACACCGTTACTTCATAAGGGGTTTGTATAACATAGCAGGGGTATGATTTTTGTTTCTTTAAAAAAGTGAGATTTTTAAGAAGCCTTATTCCTTTTAGTCCCATTAGTTTTCTGGTAGCAAGCATGGCTCATGTGGGCTCAGTATGACCCTGCTTTTGTTACTCCCTCCTCTCAATCAGTATCTCCCAGCTTGGAAAAACCCACAACTATCAAAACCCAACAAAATTAGCTTTTCTCTTGGTTGCCCAATTTGAGACATTTCAGCATTGGCTGGTTTCCAAAACAAATGGGTGCTTGGTGCTTTCTGAGAAACTGTTTCCGAAATGCTCGGCAGCAACGGCCAGACAGAGCAGGTTTCCTGTCAGTGCTCAGGTTGAGACCCATCTGCAGCACTCCAGAGTAGGGTATTGCACACCCGGCTGTAAAGCCCATTGGTGGCCAGGGATACAGTTCTCTACAGAAAGGCCATTAAACAAATTGGCAAGGAGCAAGCAAGAAGAAATCATAGCAACTAGTTGGGTATCATCCACAAATCCATGCTGTCGAGATGCCCATGGCACTGCTGTTGTATTTGTTTGCATGTGGGATGAGTTAATAGTGTGGTAAATTCACTCACAACCAAACTGTTATTCAATCTGAATTTTACTTGACTGGATCTGCAGTGCTTCCCTGTTTTGTCTCCAAGCACACGTTTGAATGCACAAGCTTTGCAACTGCAAACATTCATAGAAAAAAAAATATCTACATTTGTAGTTCAAATATATCCAAAGGCGAATTTCTATATCTGCTCATATGATTTAGAAATGGAAATTTATTAAAGAAACCATTGTTATTTATTCATTACTGAAGGCTTTTTAAGGCTAAAATTTGATTGGTCATTGGCAGCTGTGGATTCTCACTCCAAAATACTATGAAGGAATTCACTTTTCAAATAGTTTGAGGGATCAGCCTTTGAAAAGAAATAAAGCTCATGTGAGATGTCTCATAAATCGAGTACTGAAAATGTCTGGTGGATTTTTTTTGAGGAAATCTTGGCTTTAGTGTCTATAGTCACTGTCAGAAAAATCTGATTCTTTACAATATGCCCTTCCTTTTCTATAGAAAAGAAGAAACCTAAGAAAGACGTGTTTGTGGTAAGTACAGATGACCTCAAAACAAGCACCAATCTTGCCCAGGGTCGTAGGACCCTTTCTGTGAAAGGTGTCTGCTTTCCAAAGATAATATCAAAGTGATAGGTGAGGAAAAAAGGATTACCCCCAAATGCAAAACCCTTCAGTGCCCCAACTGGCCTCCGTATTTAGAGGCAACGCTGCCTGTGAGGGGTGCTCACCTGCGCTGTGGCACTTTCATTAATGTGCTCTCCCACCCCCAAGTTCTTCAGTGAGGAGATTCCCAAGGCTCCACTGGGTGGAGGTGACCCTCCTGTGGCTACACATGTAGAGGCATTTAGCATGTCAGACCTTATTAATGCTCCTTTGAACATCTCGTGGCAACACCCTATACCACAAATGGCTTTTGTTGCCAGTTTTGATTAAACCCAGCCTACAGGAATGCAATATGCAGGTTAGACAAATCCGCCTCCATCCATGTAGGTCACTGTTTCCAAGTCACTGCTCCTCCTTTTTACTTAACTGATTCATAGGATTCATTCCACATTTTGTCTCTCTTCACAGACAATGACAAAGCTAAACACTGTCTTTGATGGAGAAGCCAGAGACCCAGGTAATAAAAAGCAATTAACGGTGGATAAGAGTATGTGGCTGGAAACAAAATGGATTAGTTGATTTAAATATGGTTCAACATTTGCTTTTCATGTTTCAGGTTTGCTGTTTCCAAGGAGAAAGGGAACTATATTTCACAGATAGTGAAAATCAAAACAGAGCCCTAGTAACATTTCTAATGGTAGATTATAATTATGTCCCTTGAAAGCACACATAGGATGGCCAGATTATTCACTGATCCCCTGCTAAACCCAAGTGTATGGACCCAGTACTGGAAGGCGGGAGGAGAGGGGGAATTGGCTGCAAACCGCCTGCTCTGGTGCTGTCATGGCTACGTGGTTTCACCCTTCCCATGTCTGGGAAATGGCCAGCAGATTGATGCAGCCACAGATGTACTGATTTCGTTTCTGAAGCTTCTCCCCGGATGCAGGGTGGGTGGGTGAGTTACTCGCTCCTGCACAAACCTCCTCCCTTGTAGCAACAGGGGTGCTTTGCTGCTTAGCACTTGAGCATCACTGCTTGGGGAGCAAATGGAAGACCATTTGCCTTTAGATACAGTTGTGGTGGCATCAGATACTGAGTGTGTCATCAGGCTCCTGATATGCTAGCTCTCAGCATATCTGATTAACTAGCTGGGAAAAATGAAATTAATGTGAAAGCTAGGAAATCCAGAATGACCCACAGGGTGTAGTGCTCATCCCCTTCCCCAGATGTTGTCTACTGTGCTCTGCAGCAGGATTCACAACAGAAAAATGCTTTTTTTTCTAAGGGTTGATCCACCTTACCTCATCCCCCTGACCACAGCCTCTGCCCGAGCCCACACCAGGAGGGTTGGCCTGGCATTAGGCTGCCCAGCCCTGTGGCTAATGGCTGGGGGCCCCAGCATGGAGAGAGGGGGGACTGGTGACAGTCAGTCAAAACAGGTCTTTAAGAAACAGATCTGAAAATAGCTCCAAAACAATAGGTCTAAAAATTATCCTGAAGAAGGCAGGCTTGTTTCAAAGCTTGGATTCATCTGGTTGAATTTCCACCCAAGCGCCTGTACCTTGTGTTTCTTATTAACTGGCTTGGAGCTGTTGGATGCCATGAGTTAATGGGAAACACTAGGCATGGAGACTTCAGTAGAATTTGGGCAAAAAAAATGAGACCCTACTGTGCAATTAAGTCCATCCACAAGGCTGCTCAAGGCCAGTTTGGTCCAAATCCAAGCCCACTTGCTATTCATAAAGAGATCTGGAGGGATGGGCTCCAAGGTCCCTGCTTTTTCTCTGTTTCTTCCTCTGTGTAACTGCATTTCTAATATATTAAATGTGGATGTTCTCTAGGCCTCTGCAAGAACTGCTTCACAGTATTTCTGCAGGACAGCTGGTGGCTCCATTTCTCAGCAAACCTAACCACACCAGACTGGAGGACATCTGAGCCCATTCAAACTGTCCCCCAGAGCCACAGCATTTGTGTTATGCCTGACACAAACATTAAGCTGTAACACAGCTTTGTGGTGTCAGCAGAGAAATGTGTGCTTCCCGCTTCCCCATCCCTCTCGCCTGCCTGGCTCATCCCAAACCCTAGAGGATCAAGTGCTGGCGGTTTGGAAATGAGATTTAATAATTCCCAGGACATAATCTGTTGAATATGATTAGGAGGGATGGTCAGGAGCTGCTTCCAGATCTGGCCTGCTTTAAGAAACCCGTCTTCTAAGCAGTCAGAAAAAATAACATGTGAGAGAGATCCAGTTTCATCTTTAATTGCTCAAATTGTGTTAATGTGTCAGAAACCATTAATTCTGATACAAACTGTAACATGTAGTAACACATAACTGCTGCTTCTTTGCAGGCCTTAATGGTCTTTTGTTTGTCTCATATTAATAATGTTTAATTACAAGAAGTGCCACTATAGCTCTTGAATATCCATCTGTTTAGCAAGAGACAGTGATTCCAGCTGTGAGGCAATCATACTGGATGCAGGGCACTTTTTCCACCTATCTGTAGGTAGTAAATGAACTGAAGGAGAAGTTACTTGCTTTTAATGTACAAGTAGAATTACCCATAAAATCTGAAGAGGGCCAAACATCTTTCTAACAGGGAAAGGTAGCCATGTGTGCTAAACAACCTAAATTTAACAATATTTTATATATATGAGGGAAACATGTACTTGCACAAAGAGAAACCACATAGCATTTCACTCTGTTAAGGACAATGTGCACAGCAAGCCCACAGGAAAGCCTCCTGTGCAAATGGAGAAGGAATGCATACAGTCAAAACTCATCGGGGATCCCAGATCTCCAATGTCATGTCTTAATCTGCTAAAGCAGGAATGATTTTAATCAGTTGTCTTTTCTCCCTTGCAAGTTACTGGCAAAATGTACGAATTCAATACACGGTCAGGTGCCCGGAGGTGGAAGAAGAACAATGAGCCCCTACTGCCAGTGCCAGCCATGCAGGTAAAATCCAGTGCCACAAATGAGAGTGGCCAAGGGATGGACAGAGCAGAAGCACCAAGCAGAAAAGAGCCTTTAGAGAAGAGAAAAGAGCCGACTGCAGAGACAAAACCAAGTGATAAGCCTTCGGCAGGGCAATCAGAAGCACCAGGCCAGGATGGGATGAGATTACAAAAGCAGAAAGAGTCTGAGCACGGGGTGTTATCCTCACCAGCCCCCCAGGGCAGATACTGACCAAAATCAACGCTGCATTGCCATTAAATCAGCCTTAAAGCAGAGCGCATGAGACTTCAGCACACGCCCCAAATGACCCCTGCTCTGAACAGCCAAAGAATCAGAGGTGATTTTCTCTCTATATATCTTAGATGCACAACATAAGGTGGCCATTTCTGTGTAAACTGGACTCAAAGGCAGTATGAAGCTGGACTTACTTTTGACAGGTTCAGGCAAGAGTGTGAGGAAAGGGAGGATGTGAAAGGGGGAGGAGAGGAAACGAAAGCAGAGTTACTGACAGAAGCATCTGATGCCCACTGGCCCTGGGCTATAGCTGCTGGCAGTTTCCTCCTGGAAGACCTCTGTGCCCCCTGGCTGGCATGGCCATGTCTTCTGACTGCCTTTGGGGAGGGCAGTGTACACATGGACATGCTTTCACAGCAGTGAAAGGGGTTCCCTGTCCCTGCTGAGCAGCAGAATGGGTGAAAAGCACATCAGGGTTGAAAAGTTTGCTGGCAAAAGCTACAAATATTTTCTTTTCTTTCAGTATTTTATTTCAGCCCTTCCTCTCCCTCCCATCTTGCTGTAGAAAAGATCATGAAAGCAGTTTTGGAGTGGAGAAAACCCACAGCTTGTTATGGTACCTCAGGCTGTCATGTAAATGCTTTCAGCTTATCTTTTGTAACACTAGAGGCATTCAATATCTTCACCTTTGGTTTTTCCTCTGGCGTATTTAATGTTTAACAGAATCAAGTGGAACACACTCAGAAGAATAATGACAGTAAACACATGGGGTGAAATAATCTTCCAAGTGTGAGCATGTATAATGTTAAGTGCTGTCTAAGAACCTGATATAAAACAAACAAACATTACAAGATTTCAGAAAATTATTTTAATCTGAAGAAAATTAATTATAAATGGTGACTTGATACTCCTGGCTTCTTTTCTTTCCTGATTACAAAATAGTTTTTTGGTGGCAAGGGGCTGATGTCAGGTGGTAAAAGAAAATACTTTGTTAAAGTTGAGCAGGGACAGTCAATGAAGATTTTATCCAATCCAGCACGTACATTGGTTTTTGTCATACAATGGAGGGGCCCAGGGTAATTTCACCAAGGATTCTACACTTTACAAAACCACCCGTCACGGTGCTATGACTCTTTGCTGTGCTCCGAAGGAGTGGTTTGGCTCAGGAACAACTTCCCTTGCAAACACCAAATGTCTTCAGTCAAATGCCATTTCATTGCACAATCAGAAACCCAGTGTGTCACGAACACCACAATGACAGAGATAGGAAAGGCTGATTTATACTCTCTGAGCATGCTATCAGTTTACTGTGTCTGAAGTGGTTGTTATAGTATTGTCAGAGCTCCAATCCACCACTGTTTGCATTCGTTTGCTGTAAATACAATATATTCAATGTGTATGCAGGTGGTTCTCCAGTGACAGAGAGAAATTCTGTGGTAGCTGGTAGCACTGCTGTTACTCTCGTCTTTCTCCTGCTCTCTGACCAAGCTACCCACAGACACGCCTGGCACGAACTCATGTGAAATCTTTGTTATCTGAAAAAGTTAATGGCATTGTTTTGGTAACAGGAACACACACAGGCTTTTGCATTTATTTTCATAGGTATTTCTCTGGGGCAGCCACTCTGCTTCCTTGATTCCTCTCATTCTACTTTTGTGAATAGGAGATAATTACCTTTTTTTAAGGGGAGGCAGAGACAGACTGTAGTTCCAACCAGGAAACCTGGAAAGGGATGGACGAAAACTCATCTTTCTTTACTACTGTTCCTGCTGATGAACTGCAGGAACTTCTTTCCTTCCTTCTCAGGAAAAAAATCCAAACCCAACAGCACAACAGCAGCGTAACACGGTATCACAGCATGCTCTGAACATCCATGTATGCAAATACGTTGTCACAGTCAACACCACTGGTGCCGTGGTCTCTCACAGCTGGCCAACAGCTGGGTGAAAAGCAACTACCCTCATAGTGATGCTCACTCACTCTAACCTCTGACCAAGTGACAGTTCTACAAAGAGGCACCATGGGTCTAAGAGCTGCCGGACCTAAGAGCTAGCACTGCCCAGGGTGCCTCCGTCCAGTCAAGGTGAGTTTAGCTGGTGTGCTCAGCCTCTTGGGGGGCAGGTTCAGACAAGATAAGCTCTCTTGTGAGTCCCATGCAACTTGCTGCATGAGGAAACAAGTGCGCTGACCCTAAAACAGAGCTATGTGCTTCCTCACTCACACTCTTGGTTCAATATGGGCAAGGCTTTATCGGAGCATCTGTTTTATGCAAAAGAAGCACAATTTTCCTATCAGCTGCCCCTACTACTATTGGCTTTCCTCCCTGTGAAAGAATTAAGAATGGATTCAGGTCTCACTGAGCTGAAGAGGAGCCATTCATCCCTTTGGCCTGGCTGTGGTAGAGCAAAAGCAGAGAAAACAGAACTGACTCCTAGATATACACTTATTGCATAGTATATGGAAGAATATATGAAAAGATACTTTGAACAGATGTAAAACAAACATGTTTCATAAAATACAGATTTAATGCTCATGCTGTGAAGTAGAGCTTTAAATGTTAGAAACCTCATCTAATTGATAAACCAGCTTTTGTGCTTTTTTGATTCAGAAGTGTCTTTGCGAACAGAGATTCAGTGTGGAAAACTGTCGCTAAATGGACTGAGAGCAAGGATTAAGAGCAGGTTCTAGACAATAAAAGCATTTAATTATTGGAACAATTATCTAAGACTGTGAGGCTTTTCCATCATTTGAAGTCTTCAGAAGTCAAGAATGGCTGCTGTGTGCTGGAGAAAGTCAGACTAGATGATGGGAACAACCTTACTAGTCTTCAGCAGCTCTGTCAGTCTCTGTGCATGTAGTTACAAGGTGTGAACTTTGGTGCCATTTATTTCAGAGTGATGACACCCAATAAGCTGAGACTGGAAGAGGAAGAAAAGCACTGGGTGGTTCAAGTTGAGTGGCTGGGGGCAACAGTTCCTGACCTCCAGCCACCTGTTACACATTATGCATTAATTCTATTCAGTCTACAAAAATCAGCATGAGTTCTGCCACAGCTTTTGATTGTTGCATCTCCACCTATCACACATCCCTGAAGTGCTTTGAGATATTTGGATTAATGTTGATCTGAAAGTTTCAAGAGTGATTACAAAAGAGTATGGGTCACTTATCCTGTCTGGGTCTAGTTCTCCCAATAGTTTGTGTGATCATGTTACTGGAGTTTTGGTGCCTTTCTCCAAAGCAAAGGTACTTCTAACGCATAAATGCTCTGTTTTCATGTTGATGTTATAAGTAGCACTTGCAATAAACATCAGAAGTCTCAGCTTCTGGCCATGTAACTTCATTTTTATCAAAGAAGATAAAAGTGCTGATACTCTATTTGTTCATGGTCTCCAAGAGCCCTACACAGGAGAACAGTTTCAGCTGCAGAGACGGAGACTGCCCGGGAGGCTGCCACTACGTGACTGCTCACTGGGAGAAGGAAATGGGCCTTCAACTCCCTCAGAGAAGAAGGGCTCAGAGAAGGGGAACAGTCCTTTTTCTCTGAGCAAAGAATCTAGCTGCTTGGTTATTTTATGAGACCCAGATTGCAGCACCATAATGGAAGAAGCACTTTAAGCAGCCACAGGTGCCTGCTGTACATGCCCCAGCTGATCAGGTGTCACATCCTCAACTGCAACGGGCCCCTTCTCAAGGCTCTGGCTCAAGGGCTGAACACGGGCTTGGCTCCTGGTGGGCTTCACCCACACACGCCCTGTCTGAGCTACTCACTGCAAGCTCCCCGTGTAGCCACTGGGGAGACAGAGAGAATTGGGGGGTGACATTGCAAAGTAGACATCTGTCTAGAATAGGTCAGTCCCATAAAAGCAGCTCTTTCTGGCTGAAAAGATCAGACATCAGTGCCTATGCACCACACACGCAGAGGTGGATCAGCCCAGGTTGTTCAGGTGAGGGCAGGTCTGTGCTGCTGCAGCCATGCCTGAGGAAGCTGAAAGTTGGCAGGAAGGTGAGCACAGAGGTCAGTCTGGCTCTGCTGCTGCCCGGGGGGGATCTCAGGAGGAGAAGGGGCACCACCCACATTTTGATAACTCTCTGAGGTCTGCAGGCTGCTTTCTGGGACCTGCCTTTGGGGGTCATTCTGCATTTGGAAACATGTTAGAAGGTGTGCTTCAGGGCAGCTGGGTAGAAGAGCACAGATCTGGCCAGGAGATGGAAGAAGACAAACACAAGTTTCGGTGGGTTTCTGCAACAAGCTCCATGTTGTTGAGGGAAAGACACACTTGCAAACAAAATAGATCAATAGATCTCACTCTGAATGTCATTCATAGATATTACCTCTCCACAGTTCTCTGGTACCAAACTCCAGCGGCTGCAGGTCAATAGACTCCCTGGGATTTGATTTGGAAGCAAGGGCCTTGCTTCTCTTCCAAGGCCTGAAAAAGACAGATGGTGAATGAGACTGGCAAGGTGACGCTTGGTCCAGCCATGCAGTCATGTCTGATTTTCAGTTCTTTCCTGCAGATACTAGCTGGGGCCATGCAGATGGGAGCAGCAGTGCCGTGTTTGCACAGGACCCACCTGGATTAGCCCCACCAGGCCCAGCACAGCCAGCCCTGCCGTGGTGTCCACGCTGTGGCACCCTGCCTGCCATCAGGCTGTGACAGCTGACTGTTTCCAGAGGGGCTGTGCGCATCCTGGTACCAACAAACCCCAGGGAAGGTTTGCAGGCTGGTGCCTGTCCATCTGGGCAGCAGAGCTGGCAGGCCTGCGACCTGAGGGATCCGCACACTTGGCAGAGCTCTGGGCATGGCATCTGACAGGGGCCAGAAAGGCTGCCAGGACAACGTGTGCACGTCTGGCCACACAGGCCCTGGGCAAAGGAGAAGCATCCGCATCCCCTTTGGTGGCCCGAGCCCAGCTTGCTCTCCTCACTGGTAATTACTAAAAGCAATGGCAAAGAAGAGGGCTCTGCCATCTGGACAGTGAGTAGCCAACTGAAAACTCACCAGGGCCTCTGGGCACCGCCGTCAAAGGGGAGGGAGGCAGGTCAGCCCTATGCACTGCATTTCAGAGAGGGAAACTGAGGCACGGAGCTCCCCTACGGAAGCACGACTGCGGCGTGTCTGAACCTTGCTCCTGCCATCCAGCAGCGGCCACCAGAGCCGCGGCGGCACAGGGCCGGCGCCCCCAGCCCCTGTCCCGGGACACCGGAGCTCCGGGCTCCCGCCGCGCCCCGGGGCCGGTACCGCGGGGCAGCCCCGGGGAGCGGGACTCGGCGCTGCCGCCGCTTTAGCGGAGCAACACTGACCTCCAGCGGCTCGGCCGGCGGGGAACCAGCCCGACAGGCTTGGGTTTTTTACCCCGATACGAATTTGTGTATCCAGCCACATCCCTGCAGAGGCCGCCGGGGCAGGAGGAGGGAAGGGACCGGCCTGTGCAGGGGCCCGGCGAGGAGGGCAAAGGCTGAAAGAACACGGAAATTTGAGAAAAGCAAGAGTGAAAAAAGCCAGATCGTTAAGGCACTCTAACACTGTAGACATACCGAGGAAGACACGATCCTGTTGTAGGATTAATTTTCTCGCAGAGCACACTGGGTCATTTCTGGAACGATTGAATGCCCTCTTTTCTGTTTTCTTTGAGGTTTTCCCTTCACTGTACTGAACTGAACCCTTCCTTACTGCTTATATAAGCCACAGGGTGGATGCCCCTGTACTTGCATCGACTTCTCTCTTATAGCCCTGCAGACTTGGTGCAATGAGCAGGCAAGAAAAGATGCTCTGCTGTTTCTCTGCATGGCCATGGACAGCCAAGCCATAAGGAACTGGATTCAATCCATTTTCACACTGAATTTCTTGAACACTCATCCCTGCAATATTCCACTTCATGCAAGCACTATTACCATGCTGATATCTACAGAGGAGCTGAGCTTTCCCCATGAAATGCTGAGAGAGCTGGGACTCTTTAGCCTGGAGAAGAGGAGGCTGAGGGTAGACCTTATTAATGCTTAGAAGTATGTGAAGAGTGGGTTGAAGAAGGATGGAGGCAGGCTCTTTTCAGTGGTTCCCAGTGACAGGACAAGTGGCAATGGGAAGTTCCATTTGAATATGAGAAAAACTTCTTTATGGTGAGGGTGACAGAACCCTAGAACAGGCTGCCCAGGGAGGGTGTGGAGTCCCCTTCTCTGGAGATTTTCAAGACCTGGCTGGATGCCATCCTGAGTGCTGTGCTCTGGGCAATCCTGCTTCAGCAGGGGAGTTGGACTAGATGATCTCTAGAGGTGCCTTCCAACTCTGACAATTCCGTGATTAACTGCCAGCTGCCAGGGCTGACTATCTGATGTACTTGCTCTGCAAAGGCCTTACAGATGTGAGGGGATGCAGCATGGGGCAGAAGCATTTACAAGGGGAAAAAAAAAGACAGGCAGTTCAGAAATTCAGAAAACTAGCAGCATTCGGAGAGATCAAAATGGACACCCATTTCTGCCAGTCATTTCCTATCAGAAGGTAGTTGCTTATTTGCTATTCCTCACACTGAGAGACAGCAGTATTTACTCGCTATTGAAGATTAGAAGTCAAGGACAAAAATCTAGGTATGCGACCTCACCTATTCAACTGCTACTCGGCTCTGAAAGTGTCTGAAGAAGTTAAACAGCTGACAGCAAACTGGCTTCAATGTACTGTCCAGACCAGAAAAGTTGCAGCTGGTACTTTATACTCCTTTGTCCCCTCTCCCCAATGCCTCTTGTGCTTGGCATAAGGGACCCAGCTCAGATGATCAAAGAAGACCTAAAGTGACAGACCAATATTTCAGCACTGTTCTCACAGATAAGTCAGGACAGAGGTGGATACTCCTCATGCACAGCCAGGGCTGAATAAATACTGGGCTCTTACATGCTGCTGATCCTGCCCCATCACTGAACCAGAAGCTTTTTCCCCGAGTTAAAAGAGCATGAACTTACCCACTTAGTAAAATAAAGCAGCAGCCAGCCCCAGGGTGCCTTCAGCCAGAACTCGGCTATAATCACTCTACAGGCTCTTCTCACATGGAATATTCGCTGTCCTTTCAGCTTTACCAGCTGCAGGTCATGACGTGGTTGCAACTGACTGGTACCCCAAGGGATTAATCATGAAGGGACTGATCCTTCACAGTCCTGCCCCTTTTGGCGCATCAGTGCTGATGCATGGCAGATAAAACTCTGTTGCTCCAGACTAAAGGCTTCTTGTACTTGCTGTAGATCCATATAAGCAACTGCATAGCACGTAGGAGAACAAGTTCACGATCTCTTGAAGAAAAAAGCAGACATATTCCAAGTTCTCAGCAGCTCTGCTCTATTTCCAGCAAGGTTGAAAGCTCTGAAGTGCCCCCATTGGCCACGTGTAAAACAGCCAATCAGGAAAGCTCAAAATTCAATTACTTCCTTGATTAAGAGCTTTCAGGGCCTCAGGACAAGATGGCAATATGGACCCTTTGGCTTTTTTGATTTAGTAATGCATTTCTCAAATTCCTTTCTTGGTCTAGCTTAATACTAGAGATGTTCTTCATGGAGCTGAGTGCAAACCTCCCAGAGTTTTGCGCCTACCAGTCCTTTCTCATTACTGTGGATGCACAGTCTCTGTGGAAACTAAAGCTAAAAATAATCACATACTATTTTCTTCTCTAACCATAACTACTTAGTCTACCTGCATTCATGATCTTCTGGGAAGAGACCCTACCAGTACCGTGCCCATTTCTGCATGAGTCCTCTCCAGGGGTACTGCTGGAGCTCTGCCTGGGGTCGTTGCTTGTACACTGTCATGAAGAAGTCTTGTATGCCACAGTCACTACTGGGAACCTCTGATAACCTTGAGTTCAGCTCTGAGCTTTTCCATCTTGAAGAACTGTATCTCTCTTTTTCTCTTTTGCACTCATTATTATCACATTATCATAGAATCATTGCATCTTTTTCTCTCTCATCTTTGGCTTCTGACCAGGGATCTCTTCTTTGCTGGCCAGCTCAGCAAATAAAGTTAAATGATCAGTTGGATTACAGGCTCTTTCCATAGTGTAAATGTGACTTGTTCCAGGAGCACTAGAAGTGCACTGTGTCAGTAAAGAGCCCAAAGTCAACACTGGTCCTTTTCATCAATAATCCATGAGATGCAACAATCCATGAAGCCCTTGTGTAAGAGCTGTGTGATTTCAGTCTGAAGGTATCATAGCCTCCTTTTGCTGTGGTCAGACTGGGACATTGCATGGCCACAGAAAATATTTTTTCATTAGCTAGCCAACATGTGTCCTTTACAGTTTGCCCAGGCTTTTGTTTCTTTGGTGGATACCAAGCTTTATGTCACTGCAGGCAGTGACTTCAATAAGCCACTTATGCCACCCAAATGGTACCTACTGATCCAGGTGAAGATCAGAGCAATATAAGAGAATCGTCGAAAAAAAACCCAGCCCCAAGACATTCCAGACTACAGGCACCTCTCCGTGGAAGAAAGGATGTTTCATTTCACCCCATCGGACCAGGGGTGACATAGAATAAATATTCCCTAGTTATGAAGTTGTAATTCCTGTATTGCTGTGACTGTTGTGGGAAGCAGCTACAACGTTTTGTGCTGACAGAACCAGAGTAGAAGCAGAAAATAATTGCTTTGATCTGAAAATTGTGTTTTAAAAGAAAACACTAAGAAACTGGAAAATGAGTACAATCTAGTGGCCCCAAAAAGTAGTAATGAAATACAATATTTTCAATTCAGAAAAAGGGAAAGAAAAGCGAAAGCAGCAGAATCCAGCGGAAGGATTAACATGCACAGTGCAGCCATTCACCCTGGAGCAAATGAGAGCTCCAATGGAACCTGATCATATTAAATGTGAAGCTAAAATTAGATGCTTGCAAAAGCAGATCAGGATGCAAAAATTAAAAATAGCTGCTGTATCTGCAGAAAGTGGTGGAGAATTAGATGTGAAATCACCAGAGGAAGATGATTTAGGGGATGATATGTATAACTGGGCAAAGAAAAAGGAGCTGGGAACCCCAGCATGTATAAAAACAGATGGATTGCCATCCCAGAGCAGGGGGTGCAGCAGGTAAAACTGCTGCTGCTTCACAGGACAAGAAATGACCCAGAAGACTTGGGACAGATAGCTGCTGATCTTCTGCCAGATAAAGCAGGCACAGCTGTGGACTAAAGTGCAGTCCTTTTAGACACTACTTCAAACTTTGAGCTGAATTGAAATTAAATGGGCGAGTTGATTACAGCTTGTGCAAAGATTGGGTTTTACTCAGATTGTACACGGCCCCCTCGATGACTGCATTAAGTCAAACTGCCAAGCAGACAGGTAAGAAGAAAATGCAACTGGCAGCGCTAACATTATGCCACAAGCCAAGAAAAGGCAGAGTGTGTTTTATGAATAAATGAGGAATTGCTCAACTATTGACAGAATGTAATCCCAAGCACAAACCATCCATTGCTGATGGAGCACAGGTACCTGCAGCCCTCCTGGCCACAACAGCAATCATAGGATCATAGAATGGTTTAGATTGGAAGAGACTTCATGGAGTTCCAGCCGCCCTGCCATGGGCAGGGACACCTCCCACTAGATCAGGTTGTTCAAAGCCCCATTCAGCTTGGTGCCCAGGTATGGGCCACCCATAACTTCTCTGGGCAATCAATCAGTCAGGTTCCTTGAGCAGGAGATGAATTATGAGAACTGGCTGCCCAAATACATCCCTACTATTTGCAATGAGTGCTGGTGTACAGAATGAGAAAGAACCTGCCTAGAATCAACTAGAAAAATACTTTGAAACATTACTGAATGTTATGGATTTGGTCCAGGAGGGCAAAAAACAAAGGAAGGGGAAGATTTCTGCATTGGCCAAGTAGGATCCACTGTGAAGCAATAACTGAAGATATTGATAGTGAAGAAAAAGATCTAGCTGAGGCAGATTTTCTTAAAGAAAGAATGAAAGAAAAATGTAGTCAGGGTTAGTACAGGTTTCTCTAGGCCCTAGAGTGCTTGCCCTGAAATGAAGGGCAAAGCCTTAAAACTGCGTCCATGTGGGCACATTTTTAAGGATGGCATGACCCAGCTCTATATTCCTGGCTTCCTGACTCAATATGAAAAATAAAATATCCAGGCAAGAAGAGTGCCACTGAGCACATGCAGGGTTTTGGAAGTTGCAAGTGAAAAGTATAAAGCAAACTTCTAAAAACACAACTCAAGTTTTGATAGAGGGCAGTATTATAAAGGGCACACCTGGATTCACTTGACATGCCAGAAGAAAAGGGAATTCCACATTTGAGTCAGACTGTAAAATACAACTTCGAACAGCTAGTGCTAGTGTATTCAATCTTAACCTTGAGAGAAACTTCCTCATTCGCTACTTTTTAAGGCAGGGGATGCACCCCTGTCCTGTATCACTCTCGAATAACTTCATTACTCAGGTTAATATTTAAAGGTGACTAAGCAGCAAAAAATTGGATTCTGACTTTGTGACAACAACTTTGTGTTAGGCTATACAGTAAAATCTACTAGGAAGAAATACCTCCTAAATACTGCCACAAGAATAAAAGTAGATGATCCAGAATGTCTGATGTGCAGTCAGGACTTGCTCAAGAGTCAAGCATTTGTGAAAGCAACAGGGGTTATCTTAAGACAGTTTCCAGGAGTAAGATATCCCACCAGCTACTCAGGAGTTTGCAGCAGGGCAGGCAGCCAAACCAGCATGGTGCAGCACAGCACGGCCAAGATCCCCAGCTTTACAGTCTGCTCAGTTCTAGGGGACAGGGAAAAATATAAAGGCTGCAGCCACTCTGTACCCTCCAAGAAGGTAATGAACCCACAGTCTTATCGCTCTTCACATCAAGAAGGCATCCATCTTCTTTCTTACTTTCAGTGAGGGCTATGCAGCTATACTTTCTGCTGCTAGCAGCAGGGGAAGTGCAAGCAGAGGAAGAGCCCTGATGAATTAACTCTATTTTACTAGAGCTATCACAACACTGCTCTGCTGTAGTACAAGCTACTATTACTGCTGGCCTGTCAGCTGGCATTTCAATGTCCTTGCTTCAGCCTGTGTTGAGATGGGTTTGCTCACCAGGGTGACAGTGGCCATAGCCCTACTGATCCCAGAGTGACTCCATTCAGCACTGTCTGCGGGGGATCTGACATTATCAGATCTCTCTTGGGCTTGAATTCTTACGGCTTATCTTCCAGGTTGGCAGCAAAGCTGCCAGCCAGCGCTGACACCGTGCTAGCTCCCGTGGCAGGGACGCTTCTGGGGGTTAATGTTAGTTGGCACACACCATACGTGCATTTCTCAGCACTGTCACACGGGCTAGGCTCACTGGTCACAGGACCCTAAACCATAAATTACTTGGTTCCGTAAATATCTCCAAATGCTGATGGCATTCCATTCTCCACTTTAGAGCGCCCTACTGCTACCCTATGCTGACCTCACCTTCATTTTCCTTCACTGCCACCATCCAGCCTTTCTTCCTGCCGTGGGTGTCTGATTATATTTCTTCTTTCCAGTATCACACCATACTTCATTTCACTCATGAGAGCTGCATAAATATAGCCTGTTACTAGAAGAATTCCTGTGGTGTCAGAGGGTTTCCATGAGCTTGCTCTGCTGATGACTGCAAGAGAAATTGCTGCCAGCTGAGGGTACCTTACCTGTAGAGACCTGGCAGATTTCCAGGCCCTTTGTTCCCTCAGTGCAGAGGGATCAAGTGTGCTGCAGCTCCTGGTAGCAGTGGCGATTCTTGCGCAGACAAGATAAAGCTGGTAAATCACTCAGAGCCTTTCCCCACCCCTCCCCAGCTCTCTTGAGTAAATGAGACACTGAGTATTTCGGTGTTGCCAGCAGGAACGTGATGTCAATTCAAAGGCAAAGGCTGCTCAGCCCTTTGTGGGTGTCCGGGGTAAATGAGAGCAGCTGCTTGCTCCTGCTGCATGATGCTTTCCCCGGCATCTCAGCTGCAGGGCTCTAGCAGGCATCAAAGCCAGCAGTGTTCTGCATCGGTTCCTAGCCCTTGTGAAGGAAAACAAGTCTTATCTTAATGAACCAGAAGGGGACATGTGGTTATTTTCCCTTTTTTAAAATCTTGCTTGCTGTGGGCTACATGTCACACTTGCCTTAGCCTGCAGAGCCAGGACACTGTTAACACTTAGCTGGTTAGAATACACACGTATGCAGCTTGAATGTCAACAAAATATAAACCACCTATCTGTTGAACTATATTTTACCGGCTACACTCCTGCTGTATTTGGTCTCCCTGGCTCCTGAAGGAAAACACTCTGGGGATGGGACACGCTCGTTTCATCTGCAAGAACTGTAAGGGAGAGGTTCAGCCCCACGGAATGTCTCTTTGAATACATAGGAAATGTAAGATGAAAATTCATAGAAGTTTTAGATTCTACAATGAAATGCATATTTTAAGTATGCACAATGATGTAAACAGGGAGCCTCTGGCTAAAAGACAAAAATGAGGCACTTATTAGGTGTTAGGAAAAAAAAAAAACCACGACAAAACATTACAGAGAAGAGACCTCTGAAAAAAAACACCAAACCAAACACCTTGATTAACCTCTTGCTCAAAGCAGTGCTAACTGGTGAGGTGCTTCAGGTCTAGCCTTGAAATTTAAAGTATAGTAATATAAGTACCAAAACATCTAAATATTGATCCTCATGGTAACCTTGTACCATGGTCCTATCACAGCTCACCATGATGAAACAGCACAGAAATTTTTATTTCGGGCATCTGTATTTCTGTTAGGAAGAGAGCAACAGGGAAGGTCCAACAGTCTTGACTTGCCAAAGGAAAAAAAAAAAACAAAAACAAAAATGAAGTCTTATTTCTGGTAGCAAAGTAGGTTTTTTTCCCTCCCACTATTCATAGCAATGTATCTATAACATTACAAAACAAGCCATCTGTGACAAGCCATCAGTTCAGGGCAGCATTAAGTAAAAAAAAAAAAAAAAAAAAAAAAACAAACAAAAAACCACCAAAACACTCACTTCAAGAAGCAATGAGAATTTAAGGTTTAAAGTTAGTATGTGAAATATGGAACTAATGCAAGCAAAAAAGGTCAGAAAGGACACAAGTTGTTGATAGCAAGGGTTCTTGAGAGGCAGGAGAAAACCTAGCACAAGAGCACTTCAAAGAAACACCTCCTTGCATTTATACTCAACTACCCGATCCAGCACTTTAAGTCTTGATAAAAGCTTTGTATTCTGTGTTAACACATTGTAATTCCTACATCCACAGCCTTTCCACAAGTCATGCTACGTTCATAGCTCAATGAAATTCCGCTGGGCAGGGCCTGGCAGCAGGAAGAGCAGACTACACTCATCTTTTAAACCCTATGTCGAGGTCTTCTGCTGAGAATTGCATCTTGGGTTGCAGAAAGTACAGAGGGGAGGTCCTGAGAAAACTACATGTAGTTGAATGCCACACTCGATGCAAGAATTAGAACCGAGTACTGCTTTTCTCTTTTCAGGCTGTTGTAAATTGGGATTATACTTTGACCTTGAGTGACCTCTGAGACAAGGCAAGCCCATTTCCTTGTGGCAGTTAAACAGCTAATATTGTTGATCAGGAAACAGCAGAAGCTCATCCCTTACCCAGAAATGCAGAAGAAAAAGACCACACTTTCAGAAGAGGACAACTGAGCTTCTTGCCTCTTCCAAGAGGCCATTCAAGTGAAGCTTTTGACAGTGATAAGTAATATGCCTCCCCCTACGGGCTGACAGAAAGGAGTTCTGAACAGCACCAGGCAGCTTTAATCTGCAGGAGTGACAGACAGTCCTCTCGACAAATAAAATAAAGAAGTCAGTGTAAAAAATCCTTCTGTAGTACTGATAATTCATCCGGCTAGCAAGGTCAGCAGTAGCTAGAGTCATGTCCCAGAAGCTACAAAACCAATATATTTGCATTGCTGTTACAGCAGAAAGGACTCAAGGCACATTGTTTCAGCAGCAGTCATAATTATTTTATTATGCTCTTTAGACTGGAAGTTTACTATCAGAATGTCAGCTCTGGCCCACTGAACAATTACAATTATGTCCATTTTCATCCTAAACAGTTTAAATAAGAGTCTCCAAACAACCATTTATTAGAGTTCTCAAAACATTTTCTGAGCAATTCACAGAGCACTAGGTATCCTAATGAAGAACTCCACATAAGAACTAAGCATTGCTCCCAATGAATAAGCTGAACAGCATCAATGAAGACTTAGCATATTCAGACATCTCCAGCTATATCCTTCCACACACAAGCAATTTTTCTATCACCTTGAAAAGAATTCATAGAAGCCCAGACACTATCAGTTAGAACATATCAGATTTGATTTCTAGTGTCCGTAAGAGTTTCAGGCCATATTTAACCATCTAAATTTTTTAAAAAAGGTAAAGTCATCTATTGCACATGTATGCACTCATTTATCAAATATGAGAGTGTATAGTGAAACTATAAGCTACCTTCTTGTTCAGATATGATCCCGAGACATTAAATAGTAACAACATAAAGACAGATGCAGCATCCTTTCAGAGAGGCCTGTCAACAGATTTGATACAGTAGTCTGAATTGAGTATCTGGAAATCAACATATGATGGCTGCAGCTCTGACAGAACTATGGGTTTTACTTGGATGGCTTTTGCAAGCTGTCAGTGACAGGAAGAAACTGAACTGCATTTTCACATGCCCCAGTTGCATTTACATTTCATTTTACAGCCAAGGCTTGTTAGAACTAAAGAAGTGGCAGTAATAATGCAGTTGCTTCTCACCCATTCCTTCTATGAGGCTAATTTAAGAACTCAAAAGGGTCAGCATCCAGATAATTTTAACATTTTGCTCTTCAAACACTGTAATAAAAAGCTGCACAGCTTCAAAAGGCATAGTTTATTTCAAGTTAAACACTTCAATTGGAGTATTCAAGACCTTATGTCAAACTATAGTACAAGTCAGACATTTGTACAAAGTATTATCAGTTATTATGGAAGTAAATCCTAATGGATCCATGCTCTTGGTAGCGTGATGTAGAAGTATAATCATTTCAAAATATCATCTTGGTTTTATATTCCTCTTTGAGCTGAGTATATTCCTGGACTTTGAGAAGTTCTCTTTGATTCGTTGTGTAGATTGGTGTCTTTGTATACAAACCAAATATTTCCTCCCCATAAAACCATATTAAGCAAACCAAACACCTGTAAGTTTAAAAAAAAAAAACCAATGAGATTAAGTTTTAGGTTTAAGAAAAAAAAGCCACAAAAAAAACCAAGCCCACAAAGCAACAACAACAAAAAAAACAAACAACAAAATGAATCACCCAGAATATGACTTGAAGGCAAGTCAGAAATAACTGCTATCTTTGGCAGCCCTTTGATTTGAACAAGACATTCCACATGCTTTAGAGTATGATAAGCTATTTTAATAGACTTTGGAAATCAGATAGTCAACTTACTCTGTCCTTTGCATGGAATTAGACAAATTATTTTCAGTCACGCAGCACCTCTGGTATGCACATCCAGAGCACATGATTAATTATTAAATGGACAAATTGATAGCAGCCAGAGTGTTTGAAAAGCAGGATTCACTAGGAAACTCATACTATAAGCCTCATTCTCCCTCCTGTAAAGACTTCTTTCTATGAGCATGAGTTTATATCATTGAAATTGTTTTACAATGAACCTCTATTTGAGGTGTAAAAAACGCTCACAGTTGATTAAAGAGCTAGGTTCTGCACCAAAAGACAGAGCAGGAAGCACAGTGTTTCCTTTCCTCCTTACTAATATCAGTCAAAAAACCACTTCAGTGGCTCACTAGGATAACGTAAGGTGCTCTTGGCTACAGATATAAATAATACACAGACTCAGATATGTCTGGAAATACCAGATCTAACAGCTGGAGGCATATCATACAAGTTTATGCTCTTCATTTCTTTGAGGACAGACATTTCCTTCTAGAGAAAAACTTTGGTCAGTCTTATCACAGGATTATTGGGCCTGAATGATCAATCGATGACTCAAAGCAAGAGATGCAATCAATGGAAGGAAGGCTCCCTCAGATGCCATTGACTATTTTCTAACATTTATCCTGCCCATATGGCAGAAGGCATACATACCACTGACACATTCAGAGATTTCATGCTGGTCACAGAAACAAAACGGCAAGTTGTTCCTGGTGCTTTGCAAAAGTCAATTCCTGGAATAACACTGGCCCCCGTGGACATTTTGATATCAGCAAGTGCCTTTGCCCAAGTGAAAGTACTGACAAGCCACAGAAAGGCTGTTATGACAGTGACAGCCAAGTCCTACAGAAGAGAGATGCTCATTATTAGGTCAAAAAAAGTTTGCATGAATCTATATAAGAGAACAAGTCAAAGACAGTATCAATTATAACACCAAAATCTCCACAAGCAAATGCAGCCATGAACAATGTTACATCCTCTGTTGATCAGCTACAAACCTGTATGCTTTTAGGATAAGCAATCTTACCATTCACAATAAATTTCTAAAATCAGAAGCCTAGAACTTACATTGTAAACATTTGAATCAATGTTTAGTAAAGTGGGGGTGACAGAGGGGAAGGGGCAGAGGATTTAAATCTGGATGGCTGATATTCTGTTTCTGGGCATGCTCTGAAGCTTCTCATTCTGAAGATCAGGGCTTTGGAATTAAAGGTAACTAAGATTCACAAGGTAAGTTTACCTCTGCTAATTGCATATGCACAGCAGGTGCTTTACACACCAGAGTCTAACAGAGGTGGCTTCACCTATGGAACAACTGTATATTTGAATCGTGACACAGTAGAAAAGTTGTGGTGAGGACACTGTTCACGTGGGATGGTGGAACTTCATTCCACTTTGCTTCAGTAACTGCAGAAGGTACAATGCTGTGGATGTTCAAGAGCTTTCAGTTCCCTTTTCTGAGTGCTGTAGTTACTAGTTTGAGATAATTGTGCACATGCTCCATCTAAGTTTTTGAACTACTAAATATTCATAAGTTATTCAGATATTCTTGTATTAGCAGTATTTCTCATCTCTTTGTGGTCTCAAAGGCAAAATGTCAAAATATCTCAGTATTACTTACAGTTAGTGGAAACTTGCTATTTTGCTGATACACACGCTTATATCCAATATATATCACCAGAGCAGCAATGCAGTAGAGGAATACCAACACTGTAAGTGCAACAAAAAACTGTGCAGAAGAGGAGAAGTCACCCACGAGATAGACGTCCGTCCAAGTACCACCACAGCGTTTTGGGTCTGGTGCACTAAATGCAACAGTGTTCAGCCTGCAAATATTATATGCTTTATGTAGTTAGAGTTCGCTATACAGTGGAAACTTCATACAGTCATGCGTCACAGTAACAGTGCTTCCGCAAGCTGGTTACGTAAGTTTACTCTAAAAGACAATCCATATTTGCATAATATATCAGTTATGCAACACAGTTTTGTCACGATATCTGAAGATTGTTCCCCATCCTACATTGAGAAAAATCTTAGTTGTGTCTTTAGACCAACTGTAGAAAGTCTACTTCCAAAACAGGGTTTCTTAAGAACATTATTTTAGAGACTGGCAGTTAAGCAAGAGGACCAGGACCTAAAAGGCACCAAGTTGCATTACAGCTACAAGAAAGTACAAGCACAGGAAGGTCAGTAAAACCTGTGTGACTAGCAGTGACCACTCAGTGATGATCATGAAATCCTCAGATTCCTACTCTCCCCTTGAAGTGCTGTTCCAACACTAGAGTTTGTGACCAAATTCTGTGCTTCTGCAGTAGAAATTACAAGCCGGCTTCTGAGCCCATTTCTATACTTACAGCTATGCTTACTGAAGCCATATGAAATGCTAACTCCACACTTCTTGATACTGTGCAGCTATAAAACAAAGAGGAAGCCTTCCTCTTCATGAGCCAGGAGAGGAACTTGTCCCTATAAGAGCACTACAAGGAGACTGGAGGGATTCATTTTTATGTACTCGACACCCTCACCAACATCATAGGGGAATAAACTGAAAAGCGGTTTCTATTCAGTCTTTTAAAAAAAATAAGTGATAATGGCACATGCAAAATAAATTTACCTAGACCTCCAAAGCAGCTAAAAATTAAAGGCTGTTAAAGTTAATTGTATTGTTTTGCTTAGTATTTACCCTCTGTAGCATCCATGCACTGTTAGAATAGAGCTGAAGGTCGAGTGATACATACAAAGCAGTAATACAGTCTATTGCCACGTCTACGTACTTCTTTCTATAGGCCACTAACAACCACAATGCTTTGAACCATTAAAACAAAATATTTATTAATTGCTACTACAGAGCAAGCCAGAGGTTTCATACATTCATTCAGGTATAATCAGTAAGTACATATTCATAGGGAGACAGGAGAAAGAAGTGAAGAGAAATAATTAGTGTATGAGTGACAACTGAAGAAGACTCACCTGAATGGATAAGCAAAAGCAGCTGTAACTGTTTTGTTTACCACACCTTTGCAGGAAACTAGAATGGTTGTTTCACCTTGATAGCCTTCACATGTGGCAAAAGCAAAGATGGAAAAAATCTAAGGGAAGCCATACATAGAAATTTTAGTGCAAACTACCAGAGCTCAGAGGAAGTAACATTTAGCTGAAGCAGCTAATGAAGGCAAGAAATACAGCTAAAGTTAACAATGACAGAGTATTAAGAGTTGTCAAGAGGCAATGAAGATGTTGAGTTCCTATAATCCAAAAAACATGAGCAACACCACCCAAAAGCCCATTTGAAAGTTTTTTTTTATCTTATATTTTTCTTAGCACTACAACAACAGTTTGTTTCGCCTTTTTTTTTCTTTAAAGCTAAAATCCAGCACAGTACCTCTTGCAATTGGTAAGGGAAATGTTTTTAGGAGTCTTGGATGTCCACAACTGTAGATTAAAGTAGCTAGAAAGCACATACTCAGCGTACTGCACATAAGCTTGACCTTTTAAGTAGCTCATTTTCTCTTTGTTTACTACTAAAACACTAAACCCCCTATAACGAGAAGGCACAACATGCAGCAGCACAAGTTGTCATGACAAACTGGTAATTAACACACAGATTTTACATATCTGCAGAACTGTTTTCTTTCCTCACAGCTGGAGGATCTGGCTGAAGAGCAGCCTTGTGTTGAACATCCACCACATGAGCCCATCAGCACACACCTCTTCAGGCCTACCCTTTTAGGACACAGGGGCAAACTCAAGCCTAGGAAAGGAGAAGAAACAGCTCCACAAAGAAAGCTTCCTCCTACATCTCCCCAGCCCCACTCACCCATTCAAGGACCTTAATGAAGCCTAGGGGCTCCAGGAGCAATCCAAAGTCCACCTGTAAGCCAGCCATCTTGGGAGACACCAGATCAACCAGCAGGGACCACAGGGATGCCCCACTATCCCATGGGCACCTCCTTATAGGGCTGACCCTGTGCTCCTCCCTGCCACACCCCTGCCACACCTACTCACCTCACCCAGGGGCTGGTCCCACCCCTGTCATCTTCTGCTGGGGCTGGTCCCGCCCACAGTTACCTCAAGGAGCTCTTCAAGGAGAGATTTTGGAAAGCAGGCAACAGGGCAGAGACTCCCCTCTCCCATCAAGTGTCTGTAGGCATAGGAGGAAGAGCCAACAGAAGAGCATTATGGAGGAGGCTCTCATACCTTTTCTGGGAACTCAACATGGTTGAGTGCCTGTATGGTAACACACGCAACATGGGGAACAGGAGGTATTAGAGGTCTGAGTGTGCTTGCAGGGCTATGATCTCCTTTTGGTTGTGGAGACAGGGTGGCTGGGATAGCTCACATGATGGGAGTGCTCCCATGGATGGATACAGTCTCCTCAGAAAGCATGAGCCGGGATGGCAAAGAAGAGGAGGTGCCCTTTATGTGAGAGAGCAGACGGCATGTGTGGAGCTCTGCCTTAGGATGGATGATGAGCTAGCTGAGTTTTATGGGTTGGCAGTAGAGGAAGAGCAGACCTACACAGGTGATGTTACTGTGGTTGTCTGCTACAAACTACCTGACCAGGATGAAGTAGAGGGGACTTTCTTCAGACAGTAAGAAAGTTGCCCTGGTCCTCAGGGAGAACTATAAGTACTTGCTGGTAGGGCAACATAGCAGGGCACAAGTGATCCAGGTGGTTTAGAATCATAGAATGGTTAGAGTTGGAAGGGACCATAGAGATCATCGAGTTCCAAACCCCTTGCCATGGGCAGGGACCCCTCCCACTAGACCAGGTTGCTCAAAGCCCCATCCAGCCTGGGTGGGGGAGGGAGCTTAACCCTTCCTCAACACAACTGCTTGAACACTTCCAGGGATGGGGCATCCATAACTTCTCTGGGCAACCTGTTCCAGTGCCTCACCACCCTCACAGTAAAGAATTTCTTCCTGATACCTAATCTGAATCTCCCCTCTTCCAGTTTAAAACCATTACCCCTTATCCTACCACTACACTTCCTGACAAAGAGTCCCTCTCCAGCTCTCCTGTAGGGTCCATTCAGATATGAGAAGGCTGCTATAAGGTCTCCCTTGAGCCTTCTCTTCTCCAGGCTGAACAGCCCCAGCTCTCTCAGCCTGTCTTCACAGGAGAGGTGCTCCATCCCTCTGATTATCTTTGTGGCCCTCTACTGGACATGTTCCAACAGGTCCATGTCCATTCTATGTTGAGGTCTCCAGAGCTGGACACAGGACTCCAGATGGGGTCTCACAAGTGCAGAGTGAAAGGAGGAGCTGCCAAGGTGAAGTGCTCTGTGGACTTGATGCTTACAGATAAGGAAGGTCTGGTCTGGGATATGGATGCTGTGTGCAGCCTCGAGTGGGTTTAGGTGTTACTGCTGTGAATAAGCTGTGGAAGGCCAGCCAAGGGAAGCTGCCAGGTTGGGGAATACATATGGGAATGGTAACAGAGAGTCAGTCTTTTGACTGGCCTGGGGCTGCACTGCTCCAAAATGTTGGCAGCAGGGTGGGATGTTCTTGCACAGTTTGCCTCAGCTCTGATCAAGGACGATTTTTGACCCTAGCTTTCTGCTCAACAAGGGAGAGAGATGACGAGATCTGCCTGCTGCTATGTGCTACTGGAGGTAGTCCACGTTTAAAGCAGTGAAAGAAAGTATGGCTCTTCCCCTTCTTTCACTGCTATGTTACCAATACAGTTAGTGTCCAGCCTGGCAGCCTTCTCCCTTGCTGCTTTGGTCTCATTTGTGCTTGTAAGAGTAATATGGACTGCACATGTGAAGTATGGTGAAAGCCCAGCTGTTAAATTTTGATGTGCCTGTCCATGAAGGTGGGGGAGTCTCTTAAAATTAATAAAATAGGCTCCTTTATTACATGAAAGTTATATTTCTGATACTACAAAATATAATAAATTAGTATCACTGATTCTATTAATTCCAGTATCTGTAAATAGCTTTTAAATCTGATGTAACTGTGGGCTTGTTAACATCACTACTAAGCTCATACTTAAAGTATGAGTTTGCTGTTAAGATCAATGTACTGATTCATAACTAATTACAAATGATGACAAGTTGGCCCGATATTTAAAATATCACACTGAAGGGTGAGAGCACTTGTGGCAAGGGCTACCTGTGCAGCTTTCCTTGGCAGAGCAATGTCATTCTGCAAGCTCTTAGGAAGTTAGAAACAGGGTACCACGCCTCCAAGGACTCTAATAGAATGTACGGCTGAGCAAGCATACGCTAAAATAATTTTTTAAAATGTTGCATTGTGAGTGAACGCTTGGAGAATTCTTGGAGAATGCTACTAAACCACTCCTTGTACTGTTAGATATCACAGCAGGGTATAATTGGAATGAGAACCCCCAGGGTTAGAGTGGCCTAAATCACCAACCTGCAGAATGGCACCTTGCATTTCCAAATGAAGGTGGCAAGATCTGTGAAAGTCTGGACCTCCTGTGTGGAGTCTGGTGTGGTCTAGGGCACAGCTCCACCTCCTTCAAATGCATTGCTCTGCAGCACCATCAGCCCTTCAGTACTCCAGCGCCAGAGCTGTCTGCCTGAGCCTTCGTCCTGCATTTTCAGGAGTGTTTTAGATAGGCTTAGCAAAGGCTGCCCAAGACAAAGCCTAAGAAAACTATTTATTTCATTATTTATGATTTTTATATAACTTTTAATTTGTCTTCATAAGATATGTCATTGACTGATGTTGCAAGAGCAGAACAGTAATCTGACTTTTGGTTCTGAAATTAGTCCCTCTGAAGCCAATAGATTTGAACAGTGGGTGCAAATTAGGGAACAATCCCATAGCAGAGCTGTGTAAGTCTCCTAGAATCTCTCTCTTGGCAATATTGCAGTGGTACAACTAAAACCTGCTTTAGTTTGGGCTCTGCAGGTCTTGTGGGGTTCACACACAGAGTCTTCATGGTTGGAAAGGACCTCTGAGATCATTGAGTCCAACCATACACACATCAAAAAACCTCAACCAACCAATAAAAAAACCCAAACCAAAACAAAAAACCCAAACCCAAACCAACAAAAACCCTCAGCCCCACAAAACAAATCACCCAAGCCAACAATCTCAGCCACTACAGCATGCCCTGAAGTACCACATCTACATGGTTCTTAAATACCTCCAGAGATGGTGACTCCACCACCTCCTTGGGCAGCCTGTTCCAGTGCCTGACCACCCTCTCAGTCAAGTAATTCTTTCTGATATCTAACCTAAACCTCCTCTGCTGCAACTTCAGACCACTGATTTCATACCATTGATTGAAGTCCAATTGGGGAGTTTCTGTGGAATTGACAGTGCTTTTTATGTATTTCATGGTGGTGTTTCTAAAGCAGCTGGTGAAATGCCCTCTGATCTTGTAGGTGTCTGCCATAGTTCAATACTGTCTCCCCTGAATTAAATGAGCAGTGGTTGAACCAGGAAAATGGAGCCTATGAAAAACTATTTGTGTGCCCTATTCTCCATTCAGTACGTGAGTCTCACAAGAAACTGCTCCCTATCCAGACAAGCAGCACTGAGGGTTCAAGTTATCTTTAATAACTTAGCTGCCTGAATAGTCAGTGTCTTTAAGGAGTGAAACAAGAATATAAAAATCCAAAGGGACAGACCAAGATAAAAGGTGGAATGTCTATTTGCTTATCATCTCCACATCCTTCAGGCCCAGGAAAACCTGTTCCATATATAAGTGACATGTGAAGTCTTGGTTCAGTCTAAATGAATCAAGCAACTTTCTGTCCCCCATCCAATATGTCTCAGTATTTTTCTCCCTGTCTTCCTTCTTCCCCATCTTCTACTTAAACCCCATAAGCTATGTATCTCACTAAAAATACATACAGGTGCTTGTTTGATTCCTCTCCTTTTCCACTTGTCAGTTAGTTAGAAGTATTTAATTATTTAAAGCATTCTCAAAAAAGCTTTGAGCTCCTGATTGATATTCCCCCCCCAGGTCTTTTCAGGTGTCAGATGTCTGGTATGGATGTTGAACTATATGCATTGTTGTGGCTGTGGGCTCATTAATTCAAAATTGTAAAAGACTCTTAATTTTTCACTCCATATAACTTATCCCTGTGCTGGGGTTAAAAGTCTTTTGGAACATTTTTGCTAGTGGATTGCATTCCAAATTGATATCCAGTGCTTTAGAGATTACTTCCATGGGCCAATTTCATAAGCTGAAACCAATTCTAAATAAAATCTCTGCAAGGAAGAATTTAAGCAGGTAGACCGCATACTGTTTAAGTTCACCAAAAAAGCTCACTGCAAAAAAAAAAAAAAAAGAAAAAAAAAAAAGAGTTATTTAGTTTGGAAAATCAGTTTGTCTTACAGAGAAGGTGACAGAAATATAAAAATTATGTAGTAAATGGAGAAAAGAGAAGTTGATAATAATGAATATAAATTAGAAGGCAACTTATTGCAGAAAAGAGATAAGAAAGCAAATGGAGTGAGGGACCAGTATATGGTCTGCAGACTTGCAGGCAACAGCAATGCATTTTTGAAACACAGGAGGAAGAAAGGAGATTATATCAAAGTGAATAGACACAAATGATGGAAATCAAGTGAAAAACAGAAAAAAAGAGAAAAGGAAAAAAGCTGGAAATTACCAATATTATATTCTGTGTTTGGGAAAGAGCAGTAAAGTATTAATATGCTAATCATGTAATAAAGCCTTTCCACTCCAACAGGGCTCAGGGGACTGTTGAGTCACATCTGCTAAAGCTTTTATATTAGTTGTCAATACCCAGCAACCCCAGTTTGCTCAGGGCTGATAAAGGAGTTCTCATAATATGAACAACGATTGACAGTCATCTTTAAAACACCCTTCAAGATCCAGATGTCTGATGTTATGGCAACATAGGCCAACCCATTTGTCACTATTTCTAAGAAAAAAGATGGAGTGACTGATGCAGAACCCTCTTGATAAGGAATTAAATTAGAACAATGTAGTTAATGTCAAGCTACACAGTCATTTGGGAGCTAGTTTTTGCTGATTAGTCTATGTTTAAGTCTGTGCTTAAGCAGTGATATTGAAAGACTGGACTGATGCAGTTAACAGCTGCCACTGTAGCACACCAGATATTTGACCTGGTATGGCATGAATCTAGAAGGATATATAAATGAAGAAAAACACCAATTTAATTATAAACTAGGTAACTGATGGGTCTTAAACTGAGCATCAATATGGGGAGTGGGGAAAAAAAAAAATCTATTCTCAGTATACTGAGTCCCATTCCTTGGAAAATAAAAAAAAGGAGAATACCATGGGGTTTATATAGCTGGTCTCATGGTGTCTGACCAGGCTGTGGGAGAGACCAGCGGGATTCTCCTCAGCCCTGAGGAGACATGTCTCCAACAGAGACATCGAAGTGCTGGTGTTCACGTGTTGGTGTTCATGTCCTCTGGAGAATTGTGCAGTGGCCTCATTTACTAATGCTTGCAGAAGATTAATTCAAACTACCTACATGATTGAGGGTCATGGAGAGCTCATTTTCTTAGACTGAAAAAAACTTGGGTGGTTTAGTTTAGCAAAATGAAGGGTAACCAAAGGTATTACTGCTGGCTTGAAGTGCACCAGGGAGTAGACATGGGGAAGGTACGGGTTTATACTAAGAGACTGTTTTACCCCAGGGATCACTGCATATAATCAGAGAATAAAATTTATACTGAACGTGAAGTTGAGTATGAGATTCTGGAAATTACTTACAACAGAAGGCAAAACTGGAGGTTGTTTTAAGGAGTTCATAATAGTTGTGGTTTTGCTTGTGATAGCAGTGGAAAAAAAAACCCTTGATGATTCCTGATGTCCTTTTCCCATCCTAATTCCCTATGCAGCCCAGACAAGGATTAATTGAGGGAAGTCCTGAGCTCTGTGTTTGTAGATAAAGCAAGAGTGGATGATTAAGTAAATACTTATCTGGCAGAGGAGGTACCGTTGCACAGGACCACTCTGCCCACAATACTCTCTATTCAGCAGATCTGCCAGAACTTTGAAAAGTCCAGGTGTGGAAAGTGCTTTTCTTCCTCCCATATTAAATAAATAGCACCTGCCAAATAGTTGTCTACAGGTAGTTTCTCAGGAGGTAATTTTCTGTCTGTTTTGTTAGCTCTCTGTTTTCTAGTATCTTTTCACTGTTTTATTTGCTTGTGCACTCTGATGTTTTAAGCCTTTCCCCTTTAGACCTGTTAGTATATTTATTATTCTATTTATTTCTCTTTTGGCTCTCTGATAACAGTGCTAAGTTACATTGTTCTTTTTTTTTCCCCTGATTTCTGTGGCACCCCTTTGCCTTTGGAAATCACTGTTTAATGTCTGTTGCTAAAAGCCCTTGAGGCATTTTTCACTGCATTTGCCATTCGCCTATCATATCCAAGCAGATTTAAGTTCTGTGGTTAGCACAAGTTAGATTTTCTGAGACACTCTATTAAAAGTTTAAAAATAAATGCTAGGCATTTTGCACTGACTGCATTTACTCACAACAGTTTAGTTACTTCTGAACCATGATTTTGCTTATTAGAACCCTTGCTTCTTGAATTCTTGAATTTTAATTTTCTACTGCTGCATGTGTAAAAATTCTTGTTATTTTTGATCTTGGTGGAATCCACGGAAGTGCAAGGAGTTGTGTCCCCTTCTGCCCCTCCCTCCTCATTTCTGTGTACATTTCCACAGGGCAAGAGGGAAGGCAGCCTTTCCAAGTGGTGGTAGCTCCTCTGGAGGATGCTTCAGAGCAGAAGTTTCTTCTAGCCAGTCTTGCCTCCCAGGCAGTGTGATTTCCACGTGGGATCATAATCTACAAGCGAATCCTGCAGTTTAATTTTCATAGTTCATCACTTTGCAGGCGTTAACCAGGTAGCTGTGAGACTGAGCCTGCACAATATGCTGATAGGTGCCTTTGTTCTCTAAATACACCTTGGAAAGTCATCGCCGAAGACAGAGCTCTGGAACATAACAATTAACTGTAAACGACAAAGGATATGATGCGTGCACTTGGAATAAAAATTCTAAATTACACTGTAGACTTATGAATCTTCAGCCAGAACTAATTTAGCTGCTCATTGGAAGGGTTTTATCTGGGAGTGCTGGGTGGCTGAACTGTGCAGACAGAATCCTGCTCTACCATCTAGTGGCGTGTTGTGACAGTGCACACTGCTGGAAATTCCCTCTTTTCAGGCTAAAGACGTTATTATTATTTATTACATTATTATTAATTTATATTTCATATCTGTGAAACCAAATGGAACTTTTTGGCTGAAGGGAAGACATTAAGAATGCCATAGATTATGATTTAAAGTGGAAAGCACGGAGAAAAGGAGGTAAAACATATTCTCTGCTTCAGCCAGTCCAGTTACGCAGGTGTGGGCACCAGCAGCATCCCTTAATATACATTAGTATCACTAAAGCCTAGCATTTACTACTACACAGAAAAGCACACCTTTGTAGTGCCGTTATTAATTTATTTTCTGATGAATGTAGAAATCAGAATACCTTTTCCCTTCTGCCTCTCTATTTTCTGATAGCAATCTCTGAGTACTAACCTAGTAAGTTCAGTTTTGACTCTATCCGCCGCTCTCAGGCGATATCTGTCAATCATACTTCAGCCTACTGCTGTGATTTCTACTGTCTTATGAGATGCTTGGCTGGCACTGCTAATTAAACAAACAAACTTGTCCTGATTTTGGCTGGGATGTAGGTAATTTTCTTCCTAGCAGCTGGTATGGCACTGTGGTTTGGATTTAGGATGAGAATACTGTTGATAACACACAGATGATGCTGTTGCTGAGCAAGGCTCTCACTAAGTCAAGGACTGTTCAGCTTCTCACTGCCCTGCCAGGGAGGAGGCTGGGGGTGCACAAGAAACTGGGAAGTGACACAGCCAGGACAGCTGACCCCAGCTGGCCAAAGGACTATTCTATGCCATATGATGTCATGTTCTGGGGACAGTTGGCCAGGGTATGGTGGCCACTGCTCGAGGATTGCCTCAGGGGCATCGATCGGTGATTGGTGAGCAATTGCACTGTCCATCACTTGTTTCGTATATTCTTTTATCATTTATTTTTTATCATTATCATTATTATTATTATCACCTGTCCTGTTAAACTGTCTTTAACTCAACTCATGATTTTTTACTTTTTTTTCCCAATTCTCTCCCCTGTGCCACTGCAAGGGAATGAATGAACGGCTGTGTGGTGTTTAACTGCCTGCTGGGTTAAACCACCACGGTGTTCCATCCATGGCTGTGCGGTTCTCTGCAGAAGTTTATATTGTCACACATTTGAACCCATCAGGACAAAAACAAACTCCTGAACACCTTCCTTTTCCTTTTTTTTCCTTTTTTTTTTTCTTTTTTTGGTACCAAACGGATAAACAAAACCTTGTACTGGCACAAAGCAAGAGGTAGTTTGAGGCAACATCCCAGGAACGTTCAGAACACAAACAGCAGGAGAATTTGGCCCCCAGCAGAAAATGCAGGGTAGGACAAAATTCCTTGGAAGCTCCTAAATGTTCTGAATTGGACTCCTGAATTGGAGTCTGGATCAGCTCAGATCTATATCGCAGTTGTGAAGGGCCCGTTGTAGCACTCTGACTCTAAAGAAGCTTTAAAATACATCCATTTATGTGATGGACAAGTAAAATGCAGCATCCGTTCTACACACTGAACTAGTGTTGCTGTGCTGCTGTGCAGCTAGTGCTGCCATAAGAATTGCTTGCATTTCTAACCACATCTCATTAGAAGTTTATGTCTAATTAATTATACAGCTAAGCTGAATGCATTACTTTTTTTCTTCTTTATTTTTCTTGAAGGTTCCAGATTTCCCAACTGTTGACAAAGGATGTGTTAATGACACCATTATGAAATTCTGTTGTTTACTGTTTTCTTCAACAAGTAGTAATTTTATTGACTTTGGCAGAGAGATCGGTGTTTTGCATGATTTCAATAGATTTTGTGACACAGAGACATAATATAAACCAAGATGTTCCAGAATAAACAGGACGATTACTACCAGATGGAAGTAGCCCTGAAGTATTACTTGACTAAAAAAAAAACAAAAACATTTTAGGAGTCAACTTAATAATCTTGAAAACAATATCTAAGTATAAAATACTGTTTTCTTGAGAAAACAACAGGAGGATATAAATAGTAATTATTTCAGATTTTGCTACTTTATTGTCTATGCACATATATATTTTGAATACGCTTGTCTTTAAAAGCCATGACAACACACCTGAGTTAGTGAACTAACTATACAAAGTAATTTGATTCCGAGATTAGATATTTCTGATTATAACACAAATCAAGGCAGCTAACACTCAGAAGATATTCTGGCAGCAAACTGCAGTATACACGAACTTAGAGACAGTAGATGCTGGCTGACCTTATTTGTAGAGCTGACCAAATGATTAATTGTGATTTTGAGATGAATTCTAAATTTATCCTGGTAACAATAGCTTATGCAATCAGTGAATAATGAGTCCTGACACATGGCAGGTTTATAACTCAAATCCGGGTCATGGACACCAGGCCACAAAGTAAAATTTAATCTATTCAACAGTACAAGTATTTCTCATTCTAAATGGTGAGAAAGGAAGTCCTTTGTATGTGGGTGGAATAATTGTACACAAATACAGATGGTCAAGCAGGTATTATTTGTCTGCCAAATGAGGCACAATAGATATTCTTAAAGAATCTGTTAAGAATTTGGAAGCAATGAAATGCACTTGGTAGATCACATCTATTAGATCACAAATTGCAAAAACGTGTATGAAATAAATAAAATGCAACCAGCAATGATAAGTAAAGTGAAAAATGAAGTAAAGGGCATAAGAGAACTGAAGTGCTGCTATGTTATTCAGTTATTATCTGACCAGATTAAATTTTCTAGCAATCAAAACACAAACCAAACAAGTCTCAAGGAGTCTATGTAAATAAAAAGGCCTTTCTTGGTGTTATTAGATGCAAATGCTGCTCCATGAAAGAAAATGGTTCATAAATTCTTAGTCCAAAAGTTCACAGGCTTCTAAATGCAAGAGTGAGCTCTCTTTTTGATGCAAGCCAAGAGTTTGGCTAAGTCTAAATTCACACAGAACGAGCAAACTACACGCTTGGCACTGTGATTTGGTAGCTACATGTTTAACATCTTTCCTCCAAGACTGGTTCAGCTCTTGATATTTAAGCAAAAACAGAGTTGGTGCACAGTGACCCCTGGCCTTTTCTTTCTGCATCCGATCAGGGAATAAATTCAGCCACTGCCAATACCTGCCTTCACACTACAGGCTTCAACAGGAGCACATTTTTTGGCAGAAGGTGGACCAGATGAGGATACCAGTTGAGAAAGAAGATGTTGCAATTTTGCCAAATTATCCTACGAAAACAATATCACAGAGAAAACAGAAGAAAAGGATCTCCTATAGGCTACCCAGTAAGTCCAGACCTTCAAATACTTGAGGTGTAAAGAAACTGGCTCTCACGGAAAGATTTTTAAAAATCAAGTTTAAGATTTTCTTTAAGAAAATCTGGTTTATTTTTTAATAAATCTTCTTGCCTTTCCACAGCCTTATCAATGTGCTGAGCAGCAGTATAAACGCAATGTAAAATGCAGTGTGAAATAGAGAAGAAAACCTTAGTTTCTCAAGATGCTTCAGCTGCAGTAAATGAAATGTGGCCAGGGAGCTGACATGGTGTTGTCTGAGTCTCTGCTCACAAAGCCTTGACCTCCAACCCATGGTGAGACAACCATGTGACCTGGCAAGAATCATCTCTGGACCATCCTCACGCCATCCCACTCAATGGGAATCATTTGGGAGGGTGTCCATGTGTCCACTTGCTGCCCTGGAGTGCTTCGCCAGTTTGCTGACCGGCAGTGCTCCAGGGCAGGTGGCTTTCCTTGCCACGCTTGAATTCTCTCATTCTTGTGGGAGGACTGGAGCACCTGGAGAGGGAGAAGTTGTCTGGGATTTCTTTCTTGTTCCCTGTTGCAGTGACTCTCATTGCTCTCCCATCTCTGCAGGCGCTTCACTGCCTGTGTCAGTCCTTGCAAGCCTGATTTCTCCCATCAGCCATCCCCTCCCTTCTTCATACCGCCTCCGTTTTTCACAGGATCTCTCTCATGTTAATCAATCCCGGGGGAATTTTTCCAGCCTCCTGTGATGGGAGATAGGAGGCTGGCAAGAAGCCAGACAGGCAGGGGAATAATAATAATGCTGCCTTGTCTGCTCCAAACCCATCTTATTGTGAGCACCCTGCTGTACAAACCATTTCATGAGCTGTTCATCATATTCACAAATGAGCCTTTTTCTCAGAGGAAATTTTGGAGAATAGAAAGCTTAGAAGGAAAGTCTAGGTGGCCTAATTATGTGGTTGCTTTGGGGTCACTAATACATACCGGTGCCCCTGTCACTGCAATGTGTCCTTCATCAAATACCTGCATGTCAGTAGAGCACGTGCCTTACCTGTGTACAGCGCTTTAAAGCCCGTGGCTGTAAGCAACACACCTTGTGCTGTCATCTCACGGCCATGGGCTGCTGTGCCTGGGTGTATGAGCCTATGGTTTAAAACAACCAAACGCAGGAGTCGGTTCTAAGAAGAGCTCATGTTTCAGCACTCGAAATGCTGAGTTTTGACTAGCTTCCTGGGGATTTTTCCAGTAGCTGGTTTAATCAGTCTTGCTTGCCCCAGGCAGCATTTTGGTAGTGCATATTAGAAACATAAAGCTGGAACAACCTCTGAGGGCCACAGGTAGCAAACTGCAAGGTTGTCTCAGCTTGGCTAGTTTTGCAAAGGCATAAATCCACCGTTATTTCCTCCCTTCATCCTTTCTGCACTGAGCACACACCAAATTCTGGGCTATACATAATGCTTAAAAATTTTTCTTTCTCTATTCTGTGCTGTTAACATCCAAGAGAGAAGTGGGGTTTTTTAAGCTCCCTCAAACAGGTATATATAGACTTGGCACATAACATATGTGCACATAATTTACATTAAGCTATAAATTTCAAGCACCTGTTTAAAATGCATACTGTTAATGGAAGGCAGAATTTAGGACCTAAGTGTTTTGACAAAACCTTCTGCAACATGGAGTTTTATTCAATGTTTTCATTAAGTTGACATAAATCAAGAATAACTCCTCAGAAGTCATATCTTAAAAAATGGAGGCCATTGAGAACCTCTCATCGAAATAGATAGCTTTGATTGAAGAACTTGGCTTCAGTACACAAGCGAGAAGGTAGAAATCAACTGAACTGAGACCAGTCATATAGAGGTGTGTGTTCCTGTGGGAATACTCTGCTCTTCTTTGTATGTGTAAGACAAGGTTCTCACCTGGACAGATACTAACAAAACTGGATATAAGAAAGAAATTTTTTATAATGATGGCAGTGAGACACTGGAACATATTGCCCAGAAAAGCTACAGATGCCCCATCATTGGAAGTATTCAAGGTCATGTTGGATGGGCCTTTGAAGAACCTGGTCTAGTGAAATATGTCCCTGCCCATGACAGGGCGTTTGGACTAGATGATCTTTAAAGCTCCCTTCCAACCCAAACCATTCTATGATTCTGTGAAAAATTCTGAACTCTCCCAGTTACACAGATGCAGCCTTTCTCACCAACTTTTGTCTGGTTGAGACATTATGATAGCCAAAGGTTTCATCAAGTTGTACAAAAGATTTTCCTTTTTGCTACAATTCCACTGGTGGATGGAGTCTCTCACCAAAGCCCATGTGTCACAACTCATTCAAGACCATGAGAAGCAATTCCATAGTTTTAGGTATCTTTCTCTTGGTTATAAGAACTGCCAAAGGAAAGACTCTAGGGTAAGACAGGCCCCAGGTCTGATCTAGTGTAGGCAGAGCTCTGATTGTTTTCTGCCTGTGTCTTATAAATACATATAAATGTGTATAACTGTCTCACTCTGGTGGCACTCCTGTTCACATGCTCACAGTAGACTAATTCCTCAGTAGCTTTCTTTTTAGCAAATGCCCATCACCAAGTGAGAGGGGTTTAATGGCTTGGCACAAGATTCAAGGGGTGCTGGAGATGTCCCTGCTGAATTGTGATCGAATGTCAGCAAGTCATTAGCTGAGATTGTTTATCCCATGCTGACCACTTCACTTACACTTAAACTGTTCCATGAGAAATAAATAGTGTTCTTTGGCCAGCAAAGCAGACCGTCTTCACAGAAGGCTCGCTCTGCAGCGAAGCCCAGCAGCTCACAGTGCAGATCTGTGGGCAGTGCCTGGCTCATTCCCAAGCCTTCCTGGCTGGGAACACAGTCGTGGGCTGTCATGTGCCCAAAGCCAGCCTGGAGCGCTGCCCTGTCAGCTCAGACACAGCACTGTCCTTTCACACTCACAAGACCCCGACATGCCTCCGTCCAAAGAGCTCTGCATATTTGGCAGCCTGCCTGCTTGTGATTTTCCAGTGGCACGTGTTCAGTGACTGCTGCCGTTAGCTTTGGCAGATGCAAGGAAAACATTTTGTAACCCTGGAAATTTCCCAGTACTCACACTCCATCTGACTAGTTAACACCAGCCTCCTCCAATGGCATCTCCTGACTGAGAGGTATCAAGGAGTGTAAGCAATAGGCTAGAGCCTTACAAGAGAAGGAATAGGGGCAGAGAGAGAAGAAGGAAAAAGCAAGGAGCAATTGTTTCTCTCATCACAAATTTAATGACGTTATTTCTTATTCCAAATATTCAAAATTTAATAGTTGGTAATCAGAACCATGCCATTTTTAAGCCATGCAGTTAGCTTAAAAATCAGGCTCTTGATGCAGCTGAGATTCCTTTTTGTTTGTCTTCTGATCCTTTACCTTTAGGAGGTGACATTTGCCAGCTTTTCTCTGCAGCCTCAATGGCTGGAAACCATTGTTGTGAAAGCTGAGATCCTCACATCATCATATGACTCCAGAAGCTGGGGATAGAAGTACATTGCGTCCCATGGGACCAGCCATCAGAATGCTGGCAACCCTGCAGAATTTCCCTGGAGAGCTCATCCTGCCGTGCTTAATGTCCCAAAGATAATGTACAAACTCTTGGATGAGCTGAAGGAGCAATCTAAAGGTCATATTCAGCCCTGTGCAATGAACCAGCACAACTCTATAGATCACGTACCTCTCAAGTAGGACCTCCCCGCCCAGGCAATGCTGACATTCATGTTGACCTCAAAACTGGATTGAATTTCACTCAAGGTGCATTCAGAAGAGACAGCAGCTCTACTGAAGACTGCAAAAGTGAATGGAAGCAAAATCTCAGTAGGAGAAAAGGGTTTGGGGGTTNAATTCTTTCTGATAGATGGTTTATTCCCTGCAAACTTCTCTTGTGTTGACCAAAAATTGCATCTAATTCAGAAAGTATCTTTTATATGAAGGTATAATATATGAGAAGAAAAAGATATGAAATATTTTGATTGATATATGTTACATATATAAAATATACACACATAGGGAAAAAAGGGGTTTATTTTTGCATGTTTTCAATTAAAATACTGCTGATAATGAAAGCATGTCTGATTCTGAAATTTGCCTTATTTAATAACGAGAATAACAAAATCTTTCAGCTGTGTGTGAATAAAATGCATTTAATTTCAACTGCCATGTTAAGAAAATCAGTCCTCAGCATGGGACTCCTCTCACACACTCTGACAATGTAGAAGGTTGCTCAGAAGCCTGCAGGGAGCCAGTGCTGGAGGCAGCAGAGCCCTCACAACTGCCCTATGCTGCTAAGAATTATTAATGGCTTTGCCACTGCAAGAGCTGCTTTGGAGAGAGGAGGTCACATCACACCCAGTCGCTGCCTCCTGCTCCAGCCAGTGTGCGGGCACATTGGCTTGAGCCAGGGCTTGGGCAGAAGCTTGCAAGGGAGCAGGGGCACTTAGGAATTTTGCAGTCAGCTGGCAGTGAGTTTTCTGTATTTCTTTCATTAGGGTACAACACCCAGCACCCTTGCCAATAGCCCTCTCATGGACACCAGCAGCACTGCACCCAAGCAGAACCCTTAGGATGCAAGTTAGCTCTTCTGTCATAAGAATTATTATTAAGGAAAGGAAAAGCAATGGGAGTCTTGTCAATGTTTAGAAGGATTCTTTATTATTTGCACAGCTAGGTAGAGAGTTTCATTATCTTCTGGGTTGTGGAGCAAGTTCAGGCTGAAGGCTGTGCCAGGGATTGGGTTTCTTGTCCCCATTTAGGTTGACAGCTCTGGGAAGAAGGGGCATACGTTGCAAGAAGAGCCCTTGGCTACTCCAAAAGTCCAGAAAACTCTGCCTTGGAGGCACATTTCTGGGGAAGGCATTTGGCACAAGTACCAAGCAGACAGTTTATGGCACATTTTGCCTCCGTGATGTTTTTCCAGTTCTTTTCCCATGGCAGGCGACAGGGTAGAGTGCCTCAGCACAGGGTGGGGTGACATGCCTGGTTGTGGTTTAGCATAAAAATGTAATGCAGGGCGATGGAACACACTCAGACAGGAAATCACTTATTTCCTTGTGCAGCTGCTCTGACAGCAATGTTGATGTTGGATCTTCCGTAGCAGAAAGAAAAAAAGTAAGTAAGTTCAACAAAAAATTCCTGTATGGAGGGGTTGTCACCTCACTTGGGACGGTGGTTTTCTACAGCCCCTGTGCACAGAGCATCAGCCACGCAAGCTGACAGAGGTAGATGCTTGTACATTTATCTTCTTTTATCTACAAGATGCACAACTCTGAGGAAAAAATAGTGTTTTAATTCTGTTTGCTTGAACAAATTAAGAAACAAGGAGGGTTTTTCCAATAACACTTGAGGCAGTTTCATCTCCATTGCCCTTGAAACAGAGATTTATAGTCCTGTCACTTGAGGGCAGCTGCTTGTACTCTTAACTCCTGTGCTGCCTGTGGGGAAGAGGGTAATAGTCTTCAGTGACCAAAAAAACCTTCTCTGGTCATTTCATGTGGGAAAACTTGCCAGGATTTCCTGGCACCAGAGCTGGCTTGGTTGTAGTTTTCACTGCAGTCATTGTGCTGCTTCTGAGAAAGATGCTACGCTCTCTGCTCAGCCCACTGGGAAAAAGGACAGAGCTCATCTTGGCAGATGTGTGGTTTTCTGTTTTCCTCACAGTTTGCTCTCCCTGGGTTGCCGAGAAAAGCAAAGACAAAAAGAGCTATTGCTTCATCAATCCTTTCTCCAGCACTGCAGGCCATTTTTAACTTTTGAACAAAGTGGGAGCAGGGAGTATTTGAGAAGTTGTGTGGCAGCAATTGACTGTAGAGGAAAATCGATGCTCCCCATCAGACCAGCTTGATAGCCTTGTGTGCATCCCCAGTGGTTTTGTTTCCAGACACCGTGTTTTGCACTAGTAACATTTTCAGTTGTCATTATCAACCTTAGCTCTATGTTCTACCTGCAAATGTTTAAAATTGGTTGGGGCATTAACAGGCTCCAGTTAATTCACCACCTTTAAAATGTGTGGAAATGGAGACCTGCAGCCAAGAGCTGTGGATTCTTTGTGAGACGGCGTACAAGAGACTGAGCGATGAGGCACAGGTAACAGCAGTACTGACTCGACAGGACCTATGTCTGATTTATAGCAATCTATATAAGCTCAGGGCCAGGCAAAGCCACCCTGAGGGTTTTCAGGCCCAGAAGGACACCTGATCTGATGTTCCAGCTGACCCTGCTTGAAGCAGGAGCGTGGCTTTTTAGCCTTCCAGCCCCAATGATGTGGTGGTTGTGTGGTCTCTTCCACTGGGGTCCCCAAAAAGAAGTGGCACCAACTCAAAACCATGAGGGTGATTTAAAAATCAATGTGACCTGAGCAAAAAAGTTTTACCTTTTTGTTTTGTTGTTATTTCTTGAACACCCAGAATCATATTTTTAACCTTTGTCTTTAACCATGAGGGGTAAGACATTTTTTTAAAGTGAAGGCTGAAATTTTCGCATAATTCCAGGACTTTAATAAATGCAGTAGTCAAGGCTGGGACCCCCAGTAAGGCTCTCTCCCTGTGGCTGGGACGGTGCCTCTGTAGCTGCCATGTCCCTGGGACATGGAGAGGTGGCTGACACAACAGAAGGCTGTGCTGACACACAGGGGGACATGGACAGGCTGGAGAGTTGGGCAGAGAAGAACCTGATGAAATACAACAAGGGCAAGTGTAGGGTCCTGCACCTGAGGAGGAATAACCAAATAAATCAGTACAGTTTGGGGGCTGACCTATTGGGGAGCAGCTCTGAGGACAAAGACCCAGCAGTCCTGGTGGACAACAGCATGACCATGAACTGGGTATGTGCCCTTGCGGCCAAGAAGGTCAATGGCATCCTGGGGTGCATCAGGAAGAGTGTGACCAGCAGGTCTGAGGGAGGTTATCCTGCCACTCTACTCTGCCCTGGTGAGGTCCCACCTGGAGCACCGTGTCCAGTTCTGGGCTCCCCAGTTCAAGAAGGACAGGGATCTCCTGGAGAGGCTACAGCAGAGGACCGCAAAGATGATCAGGGGCCTGGAGCATCTCTCTCATGAGGAAAGGCTGAGGGACTTGGGTCGTTTTAGTCTGGAGAAGAGAAGGCTGAGGGAGGATCTGATCAACACCTATAAATACTTAAAGGGTGGGTGTCAAGAGGAAGGGGCCTGTGTTTTTTCAGTGGTGCCCAGTGAGAGGACAGGAGGAAATGGACACAAACTTGAACATAAGAAATTCCATCAAAATAGGAGGAGGAGCTTCTTCCCTTTGAGGGTGGCAGAGCACTGGAAGAGGCTGCCCAGAGAGGTGGTGGAGTCTCCATCTCTGGAGACATTCAAAATCTGCCTGGACATGTTCCTCTGCAACCTGCTCTAGGTGGACCCACTTTGGCAGTGGGGTGGGACTAGGTGATTTCCAGAGGTCCTTTCCAACCCTGTATCATTCTGTGAGTCAGTGATTCTGTCTTTCCATGAAAAAAAAAAAATTAAATTTGTTCCTGTTTGGCTACATAGTATGTTCTTGTCTTTTCCTTGAATCCCTCCCAGCCATACCTGCCTTGTCTCTTTAAGTCCATACGTGCCACAGTGGCCTGTGCCCACCACAACTGTGCATCCTGCTGTTCAGTCCAGCCATGGAAAATTTGCTTGCATCTTCTTACATACAGACAAGTAGGTTACAGCCAGCAACGACCTGGGTTGGTGGATGCATGTCTCCTGGAACAGAAGCACATCCATACATTTCTAACTAACTATTATCAAATTCAACTTAGCCTCAGCAGCATGAATTTGCGCAGCAAGACTGAGCCACACACTGACCTTGTCTAAAATCACTCCTCTGGGGCTTTAAAGTCCATTTGCTTTCATCAAAAAATAAATGTGATCAGTAAGAGACCAGTGGTTGCACCGCAGTGGTGTTGATGAGTGACATGGTGATGTGCGTGATGCAGAGACTGTCTTGTGCACTTGTTGTGCAGTCATTTGTGCTGCCACATTCTCGCCAGGGGAACTCCATGGTGAGAACACTGATGGCAGTGTCCCTGCCAGCTGGCTGTTGGCTGGAGACTGAGTTCCCATCCTGGGAACACGGAGAGAGGAGATAACTTCCCTACCCTCCTGCCCACAAGTGCCCCAGCACAGGATTGAGGAGTCAAGTAAGAAATATACTTGTACCTAATTTCTTCTAGTAGAGGTTATGAACTATTTCCCCATAGAAGGCCTCATAGACCTACCAAGAAAAATTGCCCCGAGAAAGCATGCAGGCAGGGGAGGGGCACAGCTTCAGACAGCATTGCAGTCAAGAGGCAAAGTGATGTGTGATACACTGTGCCTCTGCCACAGGGCTGCAGCTGAGCACCCTCTGGAAACTCAGCACAGGTTTCCAGGCTCAGAAACAGATCAGCCCCAAAGCTGCTAGGTTGGGTGTGGATTCAAGGCAATATTTCTTTATGACAGTTTGATTGTCAAAATGAATGTTCTAAATAAATAGCCAAAATAAAGATAGTCCTTGAAAGAAAGCAGTTCCATCTAACATTAGAGGGGTTCAGAAAGCAGGATGTGGATAGTTATTTAATGAATTCTCCCAGTTCAGTTGCTGAAATAAACTTTCTTAACATGTTTTTATAGAAAGCAAAACCAAGCTAAATAAAATACATTTTCGCACTATTGCTATTTGAACTGGGGGTACAGCACAGGCGGGATGGAGGGCTGCACTACACATACCAGGAGGCAGGTGATGCTCATCTCCCAGGCTGGGTGCTGTGGTGGCCATGGGCAGGAGCTGTGCTGGGCTTCCCACTGAGCACAGCAATGCCTGTGCCTGCCTGAAGGGATCGCATCAGCTTAGCATACAACTATTGTTATTTATTCCTCAGCAGAGGTGAGCAAGACAGCTCATAAACATGTGGAATGCGAGTTAACATTGATTTGACTTCAATGGCATTATGTTGGGCTGCTCTGCTCCTCCAGGCTCCTGCCAGTGTGCTGCAGGCAGCCTGGGGACACCCAGCCCCAAAATGGGGTGCCTGTGGTCCAGGTGTCACCCACCACTCCACTGTCAGCTTTGGGAGCTTTGTGACTCCTGGAGAGTGAGGAAAAGTCTCCAGCAGCTCAGCTGAATCCTGCCCCCATGAGTCCTGAGCTGGGAGACACAGACTCCCCAGGAAAGACAGGTATGCCCATCCCCACCAGAATCCCAGCCCAATGGAAGCCGGGGCAGGCACAGAATCATCCCAGATCTGGGTGGGAGGACATGTCCCTCCTCGCCTGCAGGGGACACTGGAGCACCAGCCACCCCTTGAGCCCCAAGCTGGCTGTTTGGGCACCACGTTTGTGGGTGGCTCTGGTGAGCATGGCTCTGGGTGCTGAGTCAGTGTGGCCATACCAGGGGCTATGGAGAACACCCATGAGTATCTACCAGTGGTATTGCCCAACAGTAGGAGGACTGGGATTTGGTATGAGTTTAGTGCATGAACCAAGTAAAATGCCTACTAGAAGGGAATTAGGAACAGCATGATCCATGATTGATAATTTGTTTAGTAAAGGAACCCTTGGTTGATGCTCTTTTGACTGGATTTGTTTCAAAAGCTCCAGGGACTTACATTTTTTGTGGTAGTAACTTTTTTATGACCCTTGAATTATCTGATTCAGATGTAGGAAAACCTTCAGACATCTCTCTCTCTCCTCATTATGTTTATTAGACATGTTTAAGCATAATGCTTTTGATTCTTGGCTACTGTTAATCAGGCACAGCTCAGTGAACTTAGAAACCCCCACAATACCACTTTATTCCTGGCTATTCAGGATAGTGCTAGGCTAAGCTACAAAGAAGAAAAAAAAAAAAAAAAAAAAAAAACAAAAAAAAAAAAACCCAA
>VZRU01002944.1:5072-47738 GCA_013398155.1 Pedionomus torquatus | reverse complement strand
AAAAAAAAAAAAAAAAAAAAAAAAGCAATGGGTGATTTTTTTGAAAAGAAAATATTAATTGCAGATGACAGTGTCTCCTGCATAGCTGCCAGGGAATGCAGTTCAGAGAAGATCAACCAAGAGAGGGAGCAGTTTGGTCTTTCTGGGTTTCAAACAGATACATCTCTTGCTCCAGCTGGCAATCTGAGCAAGGGCAGGTTTGCACTGAATGTAGACTGACTGGTATTAAAATGTTGTTTCAGTCCCAGAAGACAAATGTCAATAGCAGCATCTCTCAGGAAGACTCGTAGCAGGATGCATTATCAGGCAACAAGGAGGAAAGACAGGGCCACTTAGTGTTGTCATTAACAACCACGAACCAGCCAGCACATTAATTTGGTAGTTAGGAATTTGAATGAGAAGGACATAGCTGCACACAACCTGCTTGGTTGCAACCCCAGTGGCTTATGAAACACGCTGTGCAAAGGTAAGTCATTATTGTTGCCTTTTGGGCCCTAAGCCACAATAAAAGTTATCTGTGATGAGCCATATTTTTATGCCTTTGGTGTGCCATGGGGCTTAAGCCCAAAAGCAGAATCATTTCACACAGCTGGGAAGTGCATTAGTTCCTTGCCAGTGCAGGTTCAGGAGAGTGTTATTCCTTGATGAAATCTTCCTCTTTTTTTTTTGCCTTAAAAATCCCACTTTTTCCCAAATTAGAATGAAAGTAATTGGTTTTGTGTTCTTTCTCTGGTGCAGAAAGTCGGGTGAGGAGTGAGAGGAAGGGGAAAAGAAAGACTCTTTACTCACCTATTTTAATTATTTCCTTTGGTTTCCCCCACCCACTAATTATTTCAGACATATTTCCTGGACAAAAATACCTTTAACAGAAGGCAGGATCTTGACTGGACCTTTACCTCGTTCTAAATATGCCTCACATAAGTTCCAGCCCAGAATACTTCCTTTTGGGGATAAAAAGCATCAGCAAAACAGTAATATGCCTTCTAAGCTTACTTAATGTTGGTTAGCATGATCAATGTGTGCCTTTAGCTTAATGTTTGTTCTTTTTTTCATTAGATGTCTTGCACTGCCTTTGGTGAAGACGGAGAGCCAGAAATGTTCCACCTGTTGCTTTGTATCTGTGCTATTCTGAAAACTGAAAACAAACCCATCAAATTAGGGCACCTCATTCAAACTACAAATAAAGGCAACTGAACATCACCCCAGCCCTCCCTGCACCACATGCAGGTTCAGGCAAACCTTGTGATGGCCGTGTCCCACATCCAAGCTGCTGGGAGAAAATAGTCATAAAGCAGAAGGGGCTTCCTGATTCTTAACTGACATTATTTTTGCATGAGTTTACCAGGTAGATAGACTCATTTTGTGTGCAGTGCTTGAGAGGAGAGGAGGCTGCGTGCTAACCTGTCCAAACGCAGAGTTCCTGCTTTGCATGACCATGGTCATACCTGCAGTCAGGGGGTTACTCAAGCCCATTTCAGAAGAGTTACCTGTAAAGAAAGTGATAGCGTAGCACAAGGTTGGCAGTTTAGTAAAGCACAGGTGTGAAGCTTCAGCCCCAGTCCCCACCTACCCTGCAGCTCTCCTGCCAGGGCTGCTGCTGAGTCTCCTCCAGGAAGGGGGGGGGGGAACTTTCCACTCCCCAGAAATCCAAATTCCAAAGCTGTTGTGAAGTGATGATGTGTTTTTAGGTCACTTAGTTTAAACTTTTGGATTTTAAATTATGCAAAAATACTCACTTTTTATTCCAATTCCATTTAATTAGTATTTTTCTATGTTTTTTTTTATTTCTAGTTATATTTTTTAACTCCCAGCTCTAGATAGATACACTTCATATTTGAAAAGTTATGCTGACACATTAAGCATTTCAGCAGTTCTAAAACTTTTCTAGCCCACTATCAAATGGATGGACTCACTGAAACCAAGCCTTTCTGCAAACTGTTCTGTTTTTTGTGAACTGGCATTTTTAAAGGAAAAATATGCTTCACAGGAGAAATTTCAGTTCTCTTTTCCCAAATTATTGTATAAAGGCTTTCATAACACTCAAAGGTCAGTTTGTTTTCTTGGAGAAAGAAAACTTCTTTTTTTATTCTTCCACTCTCCTCCTCTAGCTCAAAAGGAAATAAAAATAGATAAACATTTCCCTTTTGGTAGTAAAAGTGCCATTTTGTACCTCTGTAAGCACTTACACATTTGAAGTGCCATAGAAAAAGTAATTAAGTAGCTTAAAACTTCTGCAGCTGAGCTGGTGAACCTGAAGCAGTGGAAATGCTGAAATTCCATGCTTGTGCTCGCTGGCTTGCAGAACTTGTTGCTGGCCATTGGGCTGCGAGGAGGTCCGGTGTCCCCTGGCTCCACATGGACTTGCTGGGTTGGTGGCTGTGCTTTGGTCAGTGGAGCCCTGTCAAGGCTCCCAATGTGCAAAAATCCCAGAACTTATCTCAGGGGTCTGCCCAGATGAAATCAAGTTCTCCTGTACCTGGATCTACCCTTGGGTTTTTCCAGAACCAGAATTCCATCTTAGCTGGAAACCCTGCTGTTCTGACAAAGTCCTGAAAGTCAACAGAGCTTGCCCACCCAGCAGCCCCATGTCCCAGGCCCTGCACTGCCAGAGACACCCCAAGACACTTACAGACAGCCCAAGTAACTCATCTCTTCTGAGCTTTTCCGTGGTTGCTGGAGGTTATCTCCATTTAATAAGTGTTAAATTCTGGCATAGGTGAACGAAGCCACAGTTTTAGTGCAGTGCAGGAGGCGTTAGGGGAATCCTGTGGGAAACCCTGCGGGCTTGATGTGAAGTAATAGCTGTGGCTTATCACTCAGTCAATTAATTATGGGTTCTAAATTTGTGAGGAGATCAGGGTCTCTTTGTACTTTGAGATAAGAGGTGATCACAGAATCACTGACTCACAGAATGATATGGGGTTGGAAAGGACCTCTGGAAATCACCTAGTCCCACCCCACTGCCAAAGCGGGTCCACCTAGAGCAGGTTGCAGAGGAACATGTCCAAGCAGGTTTTGAATGTCTCCAGAGATGGAGACTCCACCACCTCTCTGGGCAGCCTCTTCCAGTGCTCTGCCACCCTCAAAGGGAAGAAGCTCCTCCTCCTATTTCGATGGAATGTCTTATGTTCAAGTTTGTGTCCATTTCCTCCTGTCCTCTCACTGGGCACCATTGAAAAAACACAGGCCCCTTCCTCTTGACACCCACCCTTTAAATATTTATAGGTGTTGATCAGATCCTCCCTCAGCCTTCTCTTCTCCAGACTAAAACAACCCAAGTCCCTCAGCCTTTCCTCATGAGAGAGATGCTCCAGGCCCCTGATCATCTTTGCGGTCCTCTGCTGTAGCCTCTCCAGGAGATCCCTGTTCTTCTTGAACTGGGGAGCCCAGAACTGGACACGGTGCTCCAGGTGGGACCTCACCAGGGCAGAGTAGAGTGGCAGGATAACCTCCCTCAGACCTGCTGGTCACACTCTTCCTGATGCACCCCAGGATGCCATTGACCTTCTTGGCCGCAAGGGCACATGTCTGGTTCATGGTCATGCTGTTGTCCACCAGGACTGCTGGGTCTTTTTCCTCAGAGCTGCTCCCCAACAGGTCAGCCCCCAAACTGTACGGCACTGTGTGCGATGCAGCAGGGCAAGCAGGAGAGGGGCAGGTCAGGGGGAGACTGTCCATCTGCTCCTTTCGGAGGGCAGTGCCAGCTAATGGTGCCTGGCTGCCAGGCATAGGGGTTTACAGAAAGCGCTGTGTTAACGCTGGAAATAGCACAGGATATGCATCATATATGATCTGCTGTGTGAGACCCTCTGCACTGAAACCATGTAGTCACTAGAAGAGAAACATGTGAATTATACTTCTTTATTTAGGCCAGATGGTGTTTGCTTGTGAATGGGGCACAGGAGATGACATCCAGGCCCACAGACAGACTCTGCCTGCTTAAGGAAGTGGTCAGGTTGGTTTAATGAAGACTGTCTGGACTTTTCCTGGTACATTCTCCTGCATCTTGGAGGAACAACCTAGAGGGCATTTCCAAAACTGTTGTTGATGCCCTGGAGTGCTGATGCTTTGGGAGTAAACTGCTCAAAAAAGGAGTATCATTTGCTGGGTACATAAGTTCTGCTCAGCCCCTCACTGGAAGCTCATGGTATGTACTCCTTCCCACTCAGAGTGTTCCCAGCAGAAAAGTCCCAAGTCACAAACAACTGAAAATAGCAAAATGATCTCATAGAGCAGTTGCTAAAAATATGGAGAAGAGTCTAGTTACAAACACTGCGGCTGAGTGGTTTCTTATTCACCTGGCAGAGGAAGGCATCAGAGAATAGATGGATCAGAGAATCTTGGATTCCTCCACTTTCACAATCATTTTTACTGTCTGGTGCTGCTTGCTGTCCTTTTCTGACCAGCACTGAGCTGATATCAAGCTCATTAGAGTATCTTATTCAGAAAGAAGCATCAACAAATGAGGCAGAAGTACAGCACATCTCTCATGGGCCACTGGCTTTGCCAACACCTGCCCATCACCCAGGTGCCCTGTCCTGAGCCTGCACCGTCAGTACAGAAAAGCTTCACACCCTGTCCTGAGACAGCAAACGTCTTCCCAGGGGAAATAACCCCAGTACACAAACAGTGTTTTTGACCAGAAGCCTGGTGCTGCCTAAAGACCTGACACAGCTTGACCTGAGGCTGCTCACTCACCTTCAGGACTTACCTGGAGTCAGGAGTGGAGTCGCTCCAGGGGCTGCTCCTTGTTTATGCACATTGCTGGCCTGCTGGGACAAAGACGTTCCTCCTGAGAGCAGCAACCAGACAGCAACTGCTGATGGACTTGCTGCAGGGCATAGGATAGCCTGGACATGCCACTTGGGTTTGGCTTGGCATCTTCAGGGAAGCAGCATGTTCAAAGTGTGCTCAGCTGGCTCCAGTTGAGTTCCTTCCCTTCCACCTGTGCTTGGACAGGTACGATAGTAAAGGCAAAGTGTGTTTTAGCAAGTTACAGTCCAGATTTTGGAAGCTGAAAGGTCACCAGTGAAAGCTACATAGTTCTCACCTGTGCTTAACAGGATGCCCACAGCAGTGCCCATCCCTCTGGCTTTTCTGAGATGCAGATAGAGGGATCTGGTGTCCTCAGAGCAGCTGTTACCCTACAGACTCCCTTGGTCTGTACAGCTTTGTTCTCCCCCAACTTTCAGTTAGGCTGACCTGGAACTCAGTTTTGAAACACAAGTGTAGCTCTCATGGACGTGTTGGCCTGGTGGGAAGCACCTTGTGTGCTAATTGATGATTGCCCAGCCCTGCTCACACTTAACTGAGCCAGAGAAATGTGAAAGAGAAGAATGCACTTCATACAAAATCCATTTTGGGGCGGGGAATATGAGGAGAGTTTTCTCTTCACCCTTGGCTGGTTTGCTGGCTGGTTACTCCCCACCTTCTTCCTGACATTATCTTTCTCTGATCCAGACCTGTGTGGTATCTAATCTGACAGTGTAAATCTCATCCTGCCATCCTATGTTCACTCTGGAAATACTAATGCCACGATGGCCTCCCTGACCCCAGCTTGGGATGCTCCTGCCCAGGGCCACTGGCCTCAGGGTCTGGGAGGACAGAGGGTCATTTACTGGAGGGTAGAGGAGGAGGAAGGAGACCGTAGGGTTGCTCCATGTCAGTGGCTGTCCTGCAAGGGTGGAAACCACACCAAGTAGAGCTCTCTGCTGCCCTGCTAGGGATCTCAAAGCTCCCTGAAGCTGCAGTACTTCTGAGTAATTTTGCACAAGATGAAAACTCCTGACCCCCAGCGAGGAAGCAGCATGGCAGAAGCCCAGGAAGGCAAGCAGGGCAGGCTCTGGGAAGTGTATTGTAGTGCATTATCTTTGTTGCACTATAGATAATCACAAAATACAGCACATATTTAGGTCTGAGCTGCTCAAAAAATGCACAGGTTCCTCTCCCAGAGAGGTCTGTTGAGCCACCATGGGTTGTAAAGTCCTGACTAAAGCAGCTCAGTTTTTGAGCTCCTTCTGTCACAGAAGACCTGCTCTCTGTGCAGCTACCTAGCACTTGCAAGTTTAGGAAAGGTTGGGACTTTCTTCTCCAGACCTTTGTAGAGACCTGTTCTGTAGGAAAGCACTGTGTCAGTCAGATGTAGCACATTACCTTGCCTTCTGGGTGGTCCACAGTGGCTGTCCCAGCCCTGTGCCCACAGCATCCCAACACCCCAGAGTCCCACATCCCCTTCAAACAAAATTCCTAAGCTTGGATGATGGCACTGCTGTCTTTCCTTGAAATGGAAGCAGACCTCAGACTCATTCTTCTATGGCCAAGTATGCGTTGCATTCAGCAAATCAGGACTGACAGAATCAGAGGCCTAGGGCCTCTTGTGTGTATGACCACCACTGGCATAATAGAGTCTAGGGGCTGGCTGCCCATCCCATTGGAGAGCAAGTATCACTGGCTTGCCCTGGACCACGTGTATCTCAAGAAGCTGTGCTTTCCCCTACAAAAATGTTGTTCCTTTACTGTCTTTTCCCACTTCATCAGCATTACTTGGTGTTTTGTGGTGACTTTTGGCATATAAACATGGGTGAACATCACATTTACATTCATTTCAGAAGCTTTTAAACGTTGCTGGAGCAGCATGATGGGGACATGCTGTCAACTTGATTTAGGTCCACCGCAGCGGTCTTCCACTTTCTTTATCACCAAAGTAAGCGGGTTTTACTTTCATAAAAATGTAGCTGCAAGCTGCATGATCATCTGCTGGTTCTGTCTGGGCACCGAGTGCCTCCAAGCGCCCTGACCTGCCTCACCTCCTCACCCACAGCCTTTCAGCCCCATTGCAGCTCAGCTGGAGCCCTGGGCCTGTGGCTCAGCAAGTTTGGTCCAGCACAGACGACTGCTGAGGGACAGAGGAATTGCCAGGTCTGGGCTACACTAGGAAGGACAGTCCCCTGGGGGATAGCCCCCGTCTCTCACATGACTTTACCCAGCTAACACACAAGTTCAAGTTCTCCCACAGGGCTGTGTTTTCCCAGCACATTTCTTATTTCATTTTGTCATTAAGAATTGCAGAAGAAACCAGCATTTGGCCAGTACCTGCTCAAAGTTAAAGGGAGAAGGACATCCTAAAGGGTGAAGTGGAATGTTGCTATCCTTTCAGTTCAGAGCACTGTACTGGGCAGTAGTGACAAAGGGAACTAAACAGAGCTGATGTCTTTTTAAGGATAGGATTGCAGGTCTGTTGAATATGGAAAATCATTGTAATGCAATGTTAATTTCTCCAAGGCATTAGTACAGCTCTGTATTTGGTTTTAAAAACTTATGCAATATGGAATTACCAGGTAATTAACTACATGGATTAAAAAATGGTTCTTTCACGGATCTCAAAATATTGATCATTGGGAGTCACCAATAAGCATGACCACATTTAGAAGCAGTGCCAAAGGGCTGGGGCCTTTTTGCCACAATTCAGTTTGTTCATCAGTGAACTAGACAATGACATAAAACTTCTGCTGATAAAGTCTGTGGAAGACATGTACACTGGAAGGTAATAAAGAGGAACAAAGACAGGTTGCTGCAAAGCAAACCTGACTTACCCATTCACAATCCCATGGCATTGCCTGGCAGGTAGCTAAATACCAACTTTCACAACACCAGACAGACATGCAGACTGTCTTGGCAAACAGTAATTCAGAGACAGATTTAGGAGTAATCATAGATGATCATTTCAGCATAAGCTGCCTGCCAGGTGATAGCTGAAAAGGCTGCTTACACAACCCTTTCACAAACAAAATGAAGCCATCAGGAAGAAACAGGTCAAGGATCCCTTTGCAAAAGATCATAGCCTATTGAAAGATCACTATTAGAATGTCTTTAGTCTTTATGGACATCTACTTCTATAGCTAGAATTTGTCTGTTCTCGTATAGATTGCATGTTTGTCTATGTATATATGCTTATATTTTCGTGATCCCTGTACAGTCGATGTATGTAAAAAACCAATTGTGCCAGTGCTCACTTCATGACCAGCAAATACGTCAGAGGCACCTCAGTAGTTTCAATATACGCTTGTTCCAGGTATAAAGATGACTATCTTTACATATCTATTTTTTGAGGACATGAGACGTTCACAGAGCCTTGCATGGGGCGCTTAAAAGAAATAGCTCTTTTCTAAGGTAGCATAAGACAGATATCTAGGCAAAAAGAAATCAACAGGCCTAGATGCCTTTTCTAGCCTCAATTTCCCAATTAGTCTGGGATCTGGTTTAGTCCAAAGTCCCTCACTGAATACAAACACTATTTTGGAGTCCAAGGAGGAATGCTGTGCAAATTAGCTTCTCTCTGTCTCTAATCCTGATCAAATTTCTTGTGAAGTGGATGGTGAGGCTGTCTCTTTTAGCATGTGCACCTTTCTCGTTCAGGAGTCCCTGAGAAGCATCACCAGGTGACAAGCCTCCCACAAGTTGGTCCGTCACTTGGTAACTGTCCCTCTTTAATTCAAATCTGAAGAATAGATTTGTCCTAAGGACTAGTCATTGCTCTTATCCCAAGGTACTCCACTGAAATAGGTGACTGACAACACATGAATAAAACTGCAGAATCTTGTCAGCATTGTGCTATTCACAACCCAGAATGGCAACATTACAAAGACAGCAGGAGAACAAGGGTCAGTTTCACAAACTCCCTGAGTTGTTTGGAGGGAGATATTCCAAATTTTCAGAAGACTTTAGATCTTGCTGACAAAGCACAGAAAAACCCAGGGCCTGGATGCTAAAGGTGAACAAACTTAACCTTGAAATTACGGTGCTAGGAATGAATTTCAGCTCCTGGAAAAGACTCTGCATGACATGTGCAAGAGTGTATTGGTTTGCATGCCAAGGTTTTGGTAGCAGAGGGCTGCAGGGGCGGTTTCTGTGAGAAGCTGCTAGAAGCTTCCTCCATGTCTGATATAGCCAATGTCAGCTATATGTCAGCTTGAAGACAGAACCACCATTGGTGGTAGCACCCCTGTAATAAGATGTTTAAGAAGGGGAAAAAACCTGCTGCTCAACAGCAATTGCAGCTGAAGAGAGGAGTGAGAGTATGTGAAGGAAACAGCCCTGTAGACACCAAGGTCAGTGAAGGAGGGGGAGGAGGGGCTCCAGGTGCTGGAGCAGAGAATCCCCTGCAGCCCATGGTGAAGACCATGGTGAGGCAGGCTGTATCCCTGCAGCCCATGGAGGTTCAAGGTGGAGCAGATATCCACCTGCAGCCCATGGAGGACCCCATGCCAGAGCAGGTAGATGCCTGAAGGGGCCTGTGACCCCATGGAGAGCCCATGCTGGAACAGGCTCCTGGCAGGACCTGTGGCCCTGGGAGAGAGGAGCCCGTGCTGGAGCAGGTTTGTTGGCAGGATTTATGATCCTGTGGGGGACCCCTGCTGGAGCCGTTCATAAAGGCCTGTGGGAAGGCCTTACATTGGAGTTCTGGAGTTCTGTCTCCCATGGAAGGGAATCCATACTGGAGCACCAGAAGAGTGTGAGGAGTCCTCCCCCTGAGGAGGAAGGAGCAGCAGAGACAAGTTGCGGAGAACTGACCTCAACCCCCATCCCCCAGTGCTGCTTGGGACGAGGAGGGAGAGAAATCAGAAGTGAAATTGAGTCTGGGAAGAAGGGAGGGGTCAGGGGAAGACATTATAAGATTTGATTATATTTCACATTATCCGACTCTGATTTGTTTGATAATAAATTAATTTCCCCAAGTTGAGTCTGTTTTGGCTGCGATGGTAACTGCTGAATGGTCTCTCCCTGCCCTTATCTCCTACAAACCTTCATTCTATTTTCTGCTCCCTGTCCAGCTCAGGAGGCAGTGATAGAAGTAGCTTTGGTGAGCACCCAGTGTCCAGCCAGAGTCAATCCACCACAAAGAAAATCACTTCCTTTGAAATCCTCTGAGTCAAATGGGCGCATGGATAAGGGAAACTCTTTTAATATAATCTACTTTAATTTCAAAAAGGCATTCAACAAAGTTTCTAATCAAGTCTTGAAGGAAGCTAAAAGGTTTTGATACAGGAGGGGAGGTCCTCACATGGATACAACGTTGATGGAAGGATAGCAAACCAGAGCAGGAAAAACACTCAACTTTCAGAGAGTGTGAAACTCCACTGAGTGATCTGTGCTGGAACTTGGGCTGCTCAACATGTTACTAAACAGTCTAGAGAGGGAGGAGTAATTAATTGACACTTTGCTGCAGGTGTTGAGTTACTCTGGGTAATAAATATGGGAGCTGATTGTGAAGAATTGCAAAAAGATCTTATGAAACACCGTGTCTGCAAATTACAATGGGAGATGAAATTCAGCATAAACATAAACGGAGGTGTACAGGAAAAAATAATCCTAACTGCACACATGAAATGATGTGTTATGATTCATCTACTGCCAATTAAATAAAAAATCCTGGGGTTATAAAAAATAGCTTGATAAAATTATTTTTACATAATTACATTACAAGGTTCAATAGCACTAAAAACAACCAACCAAAATACCCCAGGCAATTCAAATGTTAGGCGAGGATAGTGACAGTAACACAGAGCTTTACTCCGTTATAGGAAAATTACACACAGCCGCGTGGTGAGAGCAGTGCTTTACGAATTCCACGCGTTTTAAGAGAGTAGTGGATAAGGAAAGACAGCTGGAGGAGAACCAGAGGCAGCCTTTGCCAGCCAGCATCTTGATAGCCTTGCCTTTGCTGTGGTGTTGTAACAACCGTCTCAGTGACAGCATTTGTGTCTAATCAATTGATTTGAGAAGGAAGTATTATTTACAATCATACCACAACTGGCAGTCATTCCCGCTTCTCATGCTGGTTTACAGCACACCACATACTCAACAAGCATATGGGCTCGTCTCAAAATGCCTTTGGGCAAGACCACATCATAATATAGAAGAAACTAATGAAACTCTCCAGGTCTTGTCTAATCTAGCATGGGCTGTAAAAGATAAACCCGGGATAGAACACAGACATGCTCTCTTCTAACAAAACAGCCATGGGAACAGACTCCACATTATAAGCAGAGCTGGAGCTGCATTAGCCTCACGCACCAAAAATGCTTTTGTAACTCCAGGATGCAGGATGGCAGCAGGACATTTTATTTCATACAGCATTGGACTTTCCCAGGAGACACCAGACCCAGCATCGTGGTCACTTTAGGATTTGCTAATCCATGTGCCAGTGGAGGCTCCCTGTCTGATGGGATTAACAGTGTATAATGTGTATGGAACCTGGCAAAGTCAAGAAACCAAGCTGAAGTGCTTGAACATCGAGCTGTTTCACTAATTACTAGAAAGATTATATGTCTACGTTTCACTAGATGGCATTTATGAGAAAACCAATTTTTAAAAGAATTATCTTCATTTTAATAGTCCTCGTATTGATTAACATTTTTATAGTCACAACTCAAGACATGAAATGCAGGAAAGGGACAGCTTTCTCTTTCAGTTTTACAGTGGGAATCTATTTGCTTTTGTCTGAAGGTATAAAGTTTATAAAACCTTGTACAGAGGTGAAATTTTCTTTTTTATAGTTGCAATAAAAGCAAATAATGGTCCTCAAGCAGCAGTGAGGCTGCAAAACCCACGGTGTGGGGGAAGAACAGTAGCTTTAATGAACTTTGTCACTGGCATTTGGCTTAACACGAAGCTACAAGCCTTGAAAAATGGATTAATGTTAGACTGGGGCATATTAAGAGACCAATGCTTTGTTATCAACAGGGACACGGCAACTGTTTAGGTTGGACAGTCTCAACGTTTTCACAGCAGATTATAGGATAGACTTGAACCTGCTCAGCTGACAGAAACGAGGGGGAGGGACCCTCACCAGAGGGAGATTATTTGTCATGCTCTGACCTTTCTGTGACTTACATACATATCTCTACCCAAAGCCATTTTGCCCAGAGATTATCCTCTGAAATTGCTGGGGTATGTCATTCTTCTGACACATCCAACAACGAGCTACAATTCCTTCAACAGGAATATGCTTCAAATAGGGCAGCATCTTTTGGAATGGGGAAAACTTCCTTGAAAAGGAAGAGTATAATGGCCTTGTTCTTTACAGTTAGATACCTGAGGAAAGTACATCCCTGGTACTCCAAGAAAACAGCTGGAAAGGGAAGGAAGTTTGGGAGTGACATTCTTCACTTTTCTGTAGAAGATTAAAGGTTTACACTCCATACAGTTCATTTAGTGTGAGAGTGTATTATTAATCTTTTGGTAATATGGATACTCAACCATTATAAAAGAAGTTTCCGTATTCCTCATCTCCTTTTGTATAATAGAGCAAGTATGAAAGTTTTAAATAGCTACACTAATAATCTAAACTAATGACAAAGAAGTAAAAAAGTCCAGCCCTCAGACCCTTCCACATATGCTTTAACTACCCACTAGAATTCCTTAAGTACCGTAATTACAGAAAATTCTGAAGCTATTTTCAATAGTTTACAATTATCTGGCTACATATGTTTGCTTGATGCAAGCATAAGAACAACCACTAAGAATCAGTTCTTCAAATCTCATAGAAAAATATTAATCAATGAAGTATAAGGTAAATAGTTACATATACTAATAAATTAGAAGATGCTTGTGTAAATCTATCTAGTGATGTAGAAACGGCATGATCTGATGTAGATACAATCTAAATTGCCGAAAAAAAAAAGTTACACAACCCAAATTTTTTTTTTTTTGGCATAAAGGTAAACAAACAATAAACTTGCCCTTCTACTCAAAAGACTTGCATAAGAGGGAAGTAAAAACATTGCTGGAGGCATGATGGCTCCCTGTCTGTCCTTACAAGATCCCTCTGCCCCAGCCAGGAGCAGGAAAGAGGACTACAACTCTGATTCCAGGAAACCTCACCATAAATTGAAAATTCTAGAAATTCTATTAAAAAGCAGTTAGGAGTACTCAGATAAAGATAAGTAAACAACTGACATGGAACAAAATATATTACTTGAGAAGAAACCTGTTGACTTCACTCCTGTAGCTGTTGAATTGCTCTGGGTTATGTTACAGCAGAAATCAGAGCTTATTTCAACAGAAAAATAGGTTTTGGAAATACTCTATTGTTAAATGCTTTTTAACCCATACAATGAATTAAAACCAAGTATCTTTAGATAACTGTGAAGGGTGTTTAAAAACCATTAACAAGGTCAGCTGTACTAAATATGAGTAAAACAGGAAAAACCCACAAATCCATGGTAGTTAATTGTAATTTCATTAAGCATGACTTTACAGAGTCATCTTTAATGTTAATATTCCCTTATTTCTGATCACCAGGTTATTTAGAAGGCATGCTGCACTCTGAATGAGGTGCCTCTCTGCACCACATCTAAAACAAGAAGAGCATCTTTCACTCAAGTGTTTACGGACACCTACAGGACCCTGGAAGGGCTCTCATGGACAGGATAACCCTCATGTGTTACCAAGTAGAGATACAATTGCCATTGCTCAACAGTACCCTCAAAGTTCCTGCCCTGAGCAGCTCAGCACAAGTATTACTTGATTTATTTCAGCAGAGTTAGAGGGCACAGGAAGAAACACATTTGTGCATCCCTTGCCTTCTCCTGCAGTCTGAGGGCTGGAATTTCCTAGCAGACTCCTTTGTGCAATGATGTGGGCACCCACCACTGCACACTCACCATCAATAATAATTTTTAATGCTCGAAGGATGATCAGAGTAAGAAAAGCTGGAGTGTTGTAGCAGGAGGTTCTACCAGCATGGAAAGGAGCAAGACGACACCTACCCAACACTTAGGCTGCGCATGTTCTCTGTAAAAATCATGTAACGGAGACTTTAAATTCAAGAGCTAGAACGCCATTACTGTAGGCTACAGGAGTCCCTTTTTACGTTACAGAATGACTTAAAGGGAACTGGCAACAAATAACGGTAAATCTTTACAGTAGGTACCTTGTATACCCTTCTTAACAGTGTAAGGTACCCTCTGTGATTTGTAAGTTACATAGGAGTTAAAAATGTTGCTTCTTCCAATTATGAAAATCTTGTCCAAAGCAATATGAAACATTCTCTCTGTTGAAAGGCTGATATTTTTTTGACAGATACTGAAGTGAACTGAAGGCTGTAACACCTTTGGTTAATTTGTCTTTAAAGAAGCTTTTTTAGTAGGTTTAGAGGTAAAATTTAATCCTGTTCTCAAATATGGATTGATTATGTGAAAAATATAGAGGACAATTCCTTCTATCACATTCAATTACAAGTGTTCGCTTTTTAAGCACAAACCTGCAAGATGCTGAAGCACACCCTAAAACACACCCTCTTCTCTAGAGCGGAGCTGACTGCAAATTCAATTACTCAACCGCGGGCAGGGTGCAGGCCAGCTGAGCCGCTCTCCTGCAGAGGACAGGGATGACAGCACAGCTACGCTCCAGCCTGTGTTTGGCAACAAAAAGCCCAGGAATGAAATCTGATGCCCAACATCACAACCTTTAAGACACAGTCAAATAGCTATTATTTTCACTGCCAGAACTAAACTTTATTTCCATGTGTATTACATACTGGTATTTGATGCCAAGTACATTAAAATTACTTTAACAGAGGATTTAAGTGAGGAATATTTCTTCTTCACTAAACAGGTTAAGAAGGAATGTAAAAACCTATAAGAAAAAACTGTTTAAGCTTTGTTTTGACTTTGGCAAACCAAACAGTTAAGTACTCTTCTGTTCTCTCCTCAGATCTTTCAAAGTACCAAAAAGGATTTTATCATAATCATGCAGTTCAAGGAAAAAATAATAATAAAAAAAAAACCAACCAAAAAAGTCTTATAAAAACCCACTTCTTATGCTAAATATGGTTACAAATAAGAATATTAACACAAACCTCCCAATTTCTAATTTTAAATACAAATACTTCATTATATTATGAAATGGGGATAATTAAAATATACCAATGACTACAAATCTAGTAATTTAAAGCAAACAAACATGCTGTTTACTTTCATGTGGAAGAATTAGGATATTGTATGGTTCAAGCACTGCAGTCATTTCTGTCAACTCCTTGATGCCCAGAATGTCAAATCGCACAACACAGAGACAGGTATTCAGGTCTGAATAGCACCAGGTGTTTTGGGTTTTTTTCCCTTTAAAGATATTAACATTTAATAAAATGAGTGACATGACAGCCTTCTGAAAGTGACATGCACAAGTAGACAATTTGCTTCAAATCTCCCAACTAATAAGCTGAAAGTTTTAGACAATACTGAGCAATTACTAATGTATTTCACGGTACACAAGAAAACAGTGCTTCCACAATATATCCTCAGTTCTCAAGTACAAAAATATCAGTTATGGGTAGTCCATAGTTATCAAAATTTTTATTGGTACAGAATGAAAGCAGCATTTACTTTGTTTTTTAAACCGTACATCATAAAATTCCCTAGTACACATGTGGAGGGGTGAAATAGGCTCTGTACTGTTTATTTGCTACCAATCCTAGGTCCAGATTTGAAACCTTTCCTGGCCAAATACAAGTGATATATTACAAGCAAAGGGAAGGCAGTTCCTCAGTGTGAAAGATCAGCATTTAGAGTCTTACTAAAGCACTATTTTGGAAACAATACATCACTTAAATGTATAATTACATACACTACAAGTGAAAAACAAGTCTTTGTTAACACAAACTATTGAGACTGGGCATAAATGTTTATAACTGCAAACTCTGGAAATATTATAGGTACTCTGATGTGGCCCTTTTAGGCCAGAGAATAAGAACAATGAAGTATGGCTTTTCAATCTTCCTTTAAAAGCATGTTTTATAAAATTTTGCAGGCTTAAATTATTTTAAAGGACCCCAACATTTTTCTGTAACATCATTTACTAATTAGAAGCATCAATTACATCAGTGTATTAAGCCATTGGCTGAGAGGTGATCACCAGCATAACATAGGAGCCGTTTACTTTTCCTGTTGGGTTGTTTTTGTCTGTTTGTTTTTGAGTAAGGAAGGTACTTCTCTACTGAGAGCCATCCTACAGTACTATCAGACATTTCAGAGGTTACTACATAGCTTCTCAAATAAAATCCTCAACAGCTTTGTTTTCCAGCAGATATTCATATCAAGCATATGCAGAGAGCAAATACAATCAAGTGCAGACAGTTCAAAAGTATCTCTCAAACATTGTTTTACAGTTACTCTCTGCAAAATAAAAACCCCTCCTCACCCCAATGAGACAGGGCTAGAAGGGGAAACAGCTCTGCCATTCATGTAGGAGTTTGGCTAGCATAAAGTTTTATTAAAGTTGTTAACAAAAATAGTTAAACATTTTTACAATTTAACATCCAGTCTGACAAAAGGCAAATCAATGAAAAAAATACAAAAAAGTAAAAAAGTGCACTACCCAGTCCAGTATTTTGCTTTAAAGTCATGTCACTTACAGTATATGAAAAATAAACCCAGAAGTGTAATTACTTCAAAATACACCGCTTCCATATTTCAGTATTTTACACATATATTCTTTAGTGGAAGAGGAGATCTCTTAAAAACTTTACTCTTAAAATATTGAGGTGCATATGCCAAGCGGGATAGACTTAGCAAGTTAAGTTGCAGTAGAGAATCCTTTCAAATTTGGCATTTCATTTACATACCTTACCATGCCAGCAAGGTCTGTAGTACCTAAACCTTCTAGTAAGAACAGTAACTTTCTGTAATGCAGATTTACTAATACAGACAACTACAAGAAACGGTGAGGTCAGCAATTCTATGGGATCTTAACGAGATACGAGTCCTCATTTAGTCGTCAAATGGTACAATGTCACAACAAACTTTAAGGCCATGTTTTATTTGCTGATTAATGGACAAAAGGCAATGGATTTCCCCCCCACCAAATATTTTCTTGAAAGTCTGTGCTCATAAAAATCATGAAAAGTTGGAAAGACTTAATTATTGAAACTTTAAATATATTTTACACAATCTTGTTTGTACAAAAATACAAGTTAAATATAAACATAAAGCAATCATGATAATTTTATGTAAATCCATTTTGTGATATTCTGTAATATATATAAAAAAGTTTCTCAGCTCTGTCTCATTTGTGAAAAGATCAATACCAGATTGAATCACTACTGGCAAAGGGCCCTAAAAAGCACACTTTAGCATTAAATATGTTTTACAATGTAAGTACCATTTCCTGATTTCATCTTTTCTAAAGACTGGCAAAAGATAGGGCAGTATGTCCATAAACCAACAAATAATTTGGCTACAATGTCATAAAACACAAACACACAAATCTGTACAATAAACCCAGTAGCTATGCAGTACGTACTTGTTACACACACACATACAGAGACGTGGAATGGAACTTAGTGAGACGCCACTTCTAGTTCACTGTTCTTCAGCCTGGCATTTTGTCTTACTTCATCAAATGAATATGACTTCGTTACCTTCCCATTCTTAAATACTGTATGAAGGAGATCCTGCAAGAAACACCGTTGTTTCAGCAAGAGTGACTTGGCAAGTGAACAAACAACAAACTCCGAAGCGAGCACCCAAATCGAGCTTGGTTAAGATAAGCACTTCAGATTGCCAACATAATCATTTACAACTTCTTCTGCCACTTGACTAATGCCTAGACAGAAGAAAGGATTTAGGCTATCCTGTGCACAGACAGAATCTTTATGCCAAGTAGTCCCTAAAGTAAGTTGTCCACATCTGGCCAAAGCCGCAGCCACACATGCTATATATACCCTCCTAGAGCAGCTAGCAAGAAAGGAGATGCTCAACCGACTAAATACAATTCAATTACAGAGGTCTAAATGAAGTCTTTACTTCCCCTGGTCCTACTACAAAAAAAATCTAAAAAAATTCCAAAAATTCCAAAAATTCCAAAAATTTCACTCTCTTTGCAGTTCCCTTTGTGCATGTATTTTGTAAAACAGTACATCAAGAAATGCTTGCAAACAACAATGAAAGAGCAATAAACACAGCCCACAAGGAGTACATTTCTCTGTCCTTTCCTAGGGAGCCCTAGCATCTGTACCATACAAATTTTACTCTTGTTAATACCACAGGACAAAAAAAATCCTTAATGAATTATTTCTCCTGTCAAAAATGAAGGAACTATATATTGCCTAATTTCAGAGCCAAAGTCTTGTGATTTGTTTTGAAGAGATTTCTTACCATTAGGTCCCTCTCTCTCTGTATACCTGTACCTTCATCGCAAATATGCATACATGCATGCATCTGTGTACATGTAACTTCAAAAGTATTTCTTAATCTCTGCATCTAGAGGACATTATGCACAGTGTATATAACTATCTCTTTCCTGTCTTGACATTTCTCAGGCAGATCTCAGTTTTACAGTATGCCTGGTGGCACCCCTCTGCCTAAGAGCACAAAATGTGCTTTGGTGTGTCAGAGAACTTAAGAAACCTACAGCTTCTTAAGGCTAAAGTGCATTTAGCTAATTTATTTTCAGTCCACTTAATGCAGAAGAGACTCAGTATGCAGTTAAACATTCCATTGCTTGTACACAGCAATAAATGTAAGAGATATCAAACTGAAAGCCTGAGACTGGCAAGAAGCTTGTGCTTATTTTAGCAAAACAGCATTTCATTTTGCAATAGTGAAGAATTAACAGGAAAACTGAATTCCTGGCTTAAATTTACGTCTTTGAAAACTGGGCAATTACTCCATACACAAAGCATTAATATCTGAAGGAACTACTTGAAATTCTCAATGTGGAAGTAGAAACAAGTTTCAGTTATGCCTGTCCCTCTCCCACCTCAGGTCATTACTCAAATTCGGGCTAGAGCCCGTACAAGACTGCTTGGTCAGTATACGTTCTGCAACACTGAGACATTAGTTTTGGGGAAAAGCAGCAACATTCTATTTTTCCGAGTACAAACAAAAGAGAAAGATCTCTAATATTAAAGCCTGAACGTGCTACCGGTTCTCTAACATTCTGTTGCTACTGAATTTGGCACTGGAGGACACCTCTGAAGTAGTAAGACAGGAGTTGAACAAAAAGACAATACAAAACAATTAAGTTACAACCTGCTTTCTCTCAGATTATTTTTGCATGAAGAATCGTGTAAAACATTTTGAAATGTCATACCTGGCCATACTCTTCGAGATCTCCCTTGCCTTCTTCAAGTGTCACATAATCTCCAGCAGGTGTCCTGTGCAATGACAGTCTGCCTTTCTTTGACCTTTTGTTCGGATCGGCAACTGGATCCTTGAAGACGTTTACCTAAAATGAAAAGGGTACTTTTTTAAAAAGAAAGGGCTTTGTTGGGCTTGTGTACCTAATGCAGATGGTGGTAATGTAACAGGAAATGTCAACAGCCATTCAAGCAGGGAGGTCCCTATTGAAAACATAATGGTAGAAGTAGTACAAAGACATACCCCAAGACCGTTAGTCACCACATAGCTACATTTGAAGGAACAGTTTAAGAGATCTCTGGTTAATTTCTGCAACAACGCTCCACCAGATCCAAATGCAATATTCTCAATACTCCATCTATTCTTCTTCATTCCTTCCACAATCTAAAAAGAACAAGAAAATTATGATGGAACATACTTTCAGGTCATGCCATTTTTCCATAAAGATATTATGCTACTTAAACAAGATGCTTTTACAGACAATTAAACCAACTAACATTCAGTTTCCAGGAGATACGTGTAACAATTCTGTCAATACTTGGCATGTCGTTTGCATTTTAATTTGAGATTCCAGCATGGACTAATTAGAGAATGTTTAGTCTGTAAAACTATTATCATGCCAGCAAGTATACTACCCAAACTAGGGTAGCACAGTAATGCAATGCCCAGACAACCAGAGCTCTGAAGAAAATGGGACTTCATGGGAGTATTTTAGAGCCTTCTGATTTTTCAGAATTATGGGAAGACCTCAAAGCATAGTGTGTATCCTGAAACAAAGCTGTTGTCTTGCTCATCAGCTCCAGAAAGTTACTACTCACTTTGACCAATGATTTCTAGAGCAGTTCTCCTGAAAAATCACACTGACTAGAATTGAATTCAATTAGCAATTTCCAAGGTAGGAAATGGAAATACATAAAGCTGCTCAAAATGTTTGTACCTGCCTGAAAAAGTGGCAAAACAGATCAGTGTGAATTGAACTGCCAAAATAGTCAAGTTAAAACTTGCCATGTATCATTTCCCCCAACTCTCATTTCATGCAGACAAACATGACATCCTCTAGCCTGGAGTAATGGTTGCTAGTTTAGTCAATGCTCATAAATAGCCAACATTTGTTTCCCTGACCTGTTTACCCTTATGACAACCTGAAATGATGGTTATAGCCCCAATACCAGAGTGTTTGAACCATTAACCATTTTCCTAACAAAAGTGTATGAGAACTTCAGAGTGGACGAAATAGCAAAATCCCATCCAACTAGAAAAAAAGGAAGGTGAGAAGCAGAAGCCGGGAGGGGGAGACAAAAATCTATGGAGAACAGTATGGAGAACAGTGCAGTTTCAGAAATCAACAGTGTCAGAAATCTGGTAATCTTTTATGCAGTCTCAGCCTCCTGCATCAGAAAGAAATGCCAGAGTAACACTAAACAGGACTGTTTCAGGAGCTAATGATGCCAAGCCGCTTTTAAGGGACAGCTAAGACAAAGTTGGAGTTCTGTAAGGAAAAAAAAAAGACAATTCCAAATTTAGAGAGTGGCAAAGTGATAGCTAATGTAAACATGAGGGCACATGAGTATTTTGCTTATCCCATTTAGTCACATGCAGACTGTCTCTTCAGATAACTCTCAAGTCCGAATGCCTGAGAGAAGCCAGACAGCAGGAGAGGTGGACTGAAGAGCCATAACCTTTTGAGGGTATGCTCTGAATACCTTCCCACTACTGCTTTTAGTTGAGATCTTATCAGCGATTTTCCATCATTCTAATGGTAGCAGCTTACTCAGCCTCATCCAAGAAACCAAGCAAAATGAATCTCAAGCTCTATCACTACGATCTTCGCTTAAGGGAACCTTTTGGAAGCTTTGTATTCTAACAAATACCCCTTCAATACATGACAATTCTGTGGATTTTAGCAGGAGTCATCATATCATTTTGGACAGTGACCACACACAAAAGGAATCTGTATTTTCAGCTAATTAGGTTCTCCTGGAAGCAGTTAAAAGGGGCACCCAGGGAGGATAAAGGATTGAAATTAATGAAGTTCTCCCTTAAGCATCTCAGAAGTAACTGAAAACAACAAAGGAAGGGTAAAAAAAAGGGCTTTTCTAATACTTTCTCCTCTAAGCATAAGGCCCAATAGTACTGTAAGAAGTCAGCCTGGATACGGACTCTGCTTATCTACATTGTCTTGAAAAGGCAAACGTAGGTAAAGTTCCACCTGGACTCTGATCAAGCTCTATTTAGACACTGACCAAGCGTGAAGCTGTATGAACTACTCTTTTCCTTACTGAGTTTTATAGATCACATCTGACACTGAACTCCCTTGAACACACCTGAAGATGTAGCACAAATTACCCAGTATAAACAACATCCTACCAAGACACACGATGCCTAGACTTTGTGTTTACTGATAGTTGTAGGTTAACAGATGCTTGTACAAGTACAGCATAGCTGGGCCATGGCTGCTTAACCTTCTTGCCTAGGTGAGAAGAAATGTGAATCCCCATTCATTTAGTGTTCCTGCTCTTGTTTACAGAGGATTTGTTCACCTTGTGCCACAGGCACAGCTCCTCACTTACCTTGGGTGAAGAATTGGCTTCCACCTTTCCACTCTCTCCCAAGGGATCTCCTTACTCAGACTGAACTTTGGCTGGTGAGGGGTGGAAGGGAAGGGAAATCGAGACCAAGATAAAAGACAGCTCTAACTCTACCAGTGACCCACAGCAGAGGCCCAAATAACAGCTTCCTTAGGTATGAGGAAGAGCAGCAGCCATAGTAGGGAAGAAGAAAAGGGGGAGATTTGAAACAACTGAAGCCTCTCCCAAAGGAAAACAAAACAGAAGAATTTGTCTCACACTTTCAAACCTACACAGGAAGAACAGTTCAGGTGCCATGGTTTTGACCAGCTTCCTCTGGCCATTATGAGCATGATTAATCCATCAACTGTGACTCCAGATTAAAGGATTTTCCTTGCAGAAAAATTTAAAGACATCTGGAAATTGAATGTTCAAAGAAAATCCTTTGAAAGTGTAGTATATTGTGGAGTTAGCAGATTGGAATGATTTTAAAAAGTGAAAATGCTAGAAGAAAGTCAGAAAAGGTTCCTTACCTGCTCTACCAGCATCCCCTATTAAAACAAAGAATTTTAAAATCCAGTTTATACTCTGACTTGTTTTCTATATTGTTGTTTCAGCTAGTTTGGATAGTTAAATGAGGCTGATCAGTCATTACTCACTCTAGATTTTCCTGTTGTACCCATTACCTTTCAAGTGATCCAAAACAATAAGTCACACCTAGAGGCTAAGACTCTCATGGAATAATTAGAATAATCACTTTCATAGGCTTTAAGCGGAGGGGGAGGAAAGATGGCCATAACAATGCAGTCATACTTGTTCCTGTAAACTTCTTTTTGAAAAGATTGGGTTGGTTTTGGAGTCTGGTTTTTGGTTGGTTGTTGTTAGTTGGTTTCCCTTCTTTCTTTCTCCTTCTCTCCAAATGGCAAGGCATTACTCAGTCTTCCAAAAGTCAGCATGGTGACCTTGGTTTTGCTGACATAACCAGATAAAGAAATCCATGAAATTTAAACATGAGTAAAATTAGGCTGCAGCTTCAGGGATTTTCTTCAATATAATTTGCTGCTGACAAACAAGAAGCATCTCTTTCCTTCCTTACTGTTTCTCTGTGGTTAAAAAAAAGTTTGGGTTTTTTTTTTCCCCCCCCCTCTCCTGTATTGTGCTGGTGAGTACTGTTCCCTTTTCGGGGGCAATTTAATTCACTGAACCAAAAAACTGGTCACTTTGGCTGAGTTAGTTGGCTACTACATGTGTGGGCTAAATTAGTGTAATGACCAGTGGTTCAATGACCAAAGCTGACATGAGGTGCACAGCAAGATTAGAATTAGGAAGAGCTAAAAAAGCAGCCACTAGGTAGCAGTGAATTATCTCCGTTCTCTAAGTCTCATGGAACCAGACTTTCAACTCCCTTATACTACACAGAAGTAGACTTTTCCTCATAATCAGTTACAGTTTGATGAGTAAAATATGTAAACAGGCAGATCATCTGAACAAAGAATTGTTCCTTCTACCTCTTACCCTCTCCCATTAGCTGCTGGAATTATTTACCTGCTCTATTTAGAACTTGGAGAACAGTGTTTTTTTCCTCTAATACACATCTTTTAAAAACTAGTTTTATGCTATATGAGTGAATCTGAATTTTGTCCAAGACAACTTACAGAAAACAACCTCTGAATTCCTTACAAGAAAGGATTAGTAGTCCAGTTTCTTTCCTGTCATGACTCATGAAAATCTCACCCACAATGTACTTTGCCTAACAGAGGCATCCTTCCTGTTAAATGGTTGTTGAGGACAACGTTGTATACACACACACACATATATAAAAAGAGAGTCTCTTCCCCCCAGCGTCTAATGATAAGACTTTCTTTGCAGCTATTAACCTCTCATGCCTGTGTCCCATTAAGCACATTAGCACAGTTGTATATTTTCAAAAAGCCACATGGGACAAAAATAAAATAAAATTTGCCTTAAACGTTAATGAAGGAAGAACAAAACCCCAGCATATGACTGCACTACAGTAGCCATAGGTAATCATATAGATGTTAACCGCTCTCTAAGTATCTGAGTCGCGGACTTGAGTTCTGTCACTGACATTCATATTATGTGCCCATGTTACATACTCAGTCTCAGGTAGTTTTAGACTAGCTATAAACCAAGCCTGAATGTCTCTCTCAGTTCTAATTTTGAGAAGAAGCAAAAGTCAACTTTGATTAAGAAGAACCTAAGGATGTCTCAATCTAGAAAGCTAAGACAAGCATTAATAAAATCAAGTAAAATTAACTGAAGTTTGTTCAATTTATTTCCAGCTTTGAACTCTTGACACAGCTGAAGATGAATGATCCAGAATAAACCTGAGTCCTCCTCCTCTTATGGGTACCTTGTCATCCATACTTACTGCAGTCTATACCTTTGGAATTTATAACTAATTCCAAGCATGCAGCATCTACTAAAGAATCAATTTTGTCTTGATGAAATTGTACTTTTGACTCAGACTACAGACTAATCTGTTAAACATATTTTCTGGGCTTTAAACAATCCTTATTCCACTAGTTGCCAAATCAACAAACTCACCTCACTTACCCTTGTTTTTAAGATGTCTCCTTCAAAACTACACCTTCAGTATTTGAATGCAAACACACTTCAGACAGTACACAATTAATGAGCCAAACCGGTTAATTACTACGCTTGCAGTCACACAGCAATCATGCAATATGTTAGATATATCAATGAAAGGACCAAACACTGCCAAATTTGGATCTGAATGAGACTTGACAAGCAGGATGAAAGCAAACAAAAGACGACAGTGGGAGAACGGTTACAACAGGAGGATTAGGAAATGCCTTTTACTTTTTTAATACATCTTAATAATTCCCTGTGGAGTTTTAATGAATTTGTTTTACACACTCCTGCTAGAATCTGGAATGAAGGGCAGAGTGGGGTCAGTAAAGAAGCTGCAATATTTGACTAGCCATAACAGAGTCCAGATTAAATATCAACATTATCAGTGTCACTCTGACACCCAAACAGGATCTCCTACCTCTTGCAATGTGTTGATATCCACACCATCTCCTTGAATAACTCTGAGATATGGTGGCAGCAATTTGTAGCCTTTTGAGTTCTCTGTAATGGGAAACTTCTTCCCTAAAATCTCCAAGACCTATTGAAAAGAGAAGGGTGACAGTTCAAAACAAACAAAAAACCACCTGCCATTCCAAAAAACTCCCACAATTTCTACATTTGAGTCACACTCTGAAAATAAATAATTCCATAAATATACCTACATATTCTGCTCTAAGTCTACCCACCTAGGCACATAATCAAGAAGTGTGCCAACCATTGTGGTGGGAGCCATTAGATTAAAGCAATCACAGACCACATGGCCTTTACAAGCTTGCACCCAAGAGCTAACCAGAACGACACTTCCCTACTTTCTCTATTTGGTTGCTGCAAGTTTTTGCAATTAAACACTTCAACTTAAGATTCTGCTCTTCTTTTGAATTTCCTTAAGATGGTGGATGAGGCTTTCAGTTTTCTGCAATTTTGTTAGCCATCAATAATTGAAATGAAGTACTTTAATTAGGAGTTTTTCTAATTGGCTCTGATAAAGATTATTCCAAGTTCCCATTCGTGATGTCAGATGTCCCAAAGGAGAGAAAAAAAAAAAGTTAGAGCTGTATGGATCTAATCTGCTACAGTACCAGCATAACTAAGATCTCCCCTACTCTCTTATTAAAACAGTGCTGACAGCTACTCAAAACCAGAGGTATGAAAAGTTTTTATTATAGAACTGCAAGTCATTAGATTCTCTAAAGAGCTACAAGGCAAGAAACACTTTTCAAGTTGGAGGTTGTGTGCCACTGACTTAAACACGTCTTACCAAAGGGAGAAGAGTACCAGACATATTTGTAACATAAAACAGTGAATTACATTAATACGGGACATCAAGATTCCTAAATTTGGTAGTAAGATGTCTTATTGGCCTGGTATTTATTAATGTTCAAGGTGTTTCCTATTTTATTTGTTATTAAGTGATGAAAGATGTCTCTAGAATTATTCCAACACCATTATACCTGCAAAACTGGTAGTTGTTGTAAAAGCTTCAGAAGTAGTACGTAATAATGAGTTTGATGAAAAAAAAAAAAAAAAGAAAGAAAAAAGTTCCCATATCTACACCAAGGAGGTAAATGTTTACATTTTTCGTAGGTCCAAATAACCTAGCATCAAGTATATACTATGCATATCTAGTTAGAGCATTATGTTTCCTGTGTTTGTTACCTGGTCACTACGAAACAAACAATTGCCCTTCCCAGTCTTGTATACAAAGGACTTCAAGAAAGGATTACCTTTAGAACAGTGTCAAGGGGATTCCCAGAATCTGGTCTAATGATAAGTGGTGCCTCTGGACTTCGGGCTTCAATTATATGCCTTAAGTCATCACCCCATATTTTTTCACAAGCATTGTAGATGTCGTAGCTGTCACTGACCACAGACACAGGCACTGAAGAAAACTGAGTCACTATGTGTTCAAAAGCATCTTTTTCATGGTCTTTCCCCCAAGCTGTTATGGTACTGTAAAGACAATTGAAAAAACTGCATTAGAGAAGCATTTAAATGTTAAATCACATGTTCTGTATTTCCTACCAGTAACAGTTCAAGGTAATAGCAGGCAATATGATTACAAGACAGCATTAACTATGTACTTGTCAGCTCTGCGTTGCGTGGACAGTACATATACTACATATGCTAAATAAACAGCACCTTGGATTAATTTTTGGCAAACACTTGACATGAAACTTCTTTCACTCTTTAAAATGACTTTAACATATGAGAGTTTTTCTCTGAAACCTGAAATTCAGACAGTTTGGGAACTACAGATGCAAGAACAGAACATCTGCTCTGGCAACTTCAGACTACAAGATGGGAAGTAAAGAACTCACAGCATATGTTCAAAAAAAATCTTAGAAGAAAACACAGTTTAATTTCTTTTTTTTTTTTTTTTTTTTTTTTTAAATAGTGATTTAAAATCATTATGCTCAGTCATACAAACATTCTTCTAGAGGAACCTCAGGGCATTACCCTTGGTACAAGGGTACAGGCAAGCACATAAAACAGAGTTGCTGAGAGAGGTAATTCATTATTGAATGCCAGTTGATCCACAGCAGCTGTCTGTATGTGGCTGTCAGACCAGCTGACATAACTGACTTTAGTGACTTGTGTGTGAACATTTAAAAATGCTCACATGCAAAGCACAGGTGTGCAGCAAGAACTAGGGGGCACTGATTTTTTACCATAAAACACTAGAATTAAATTCTGTGTGGACAAGGCCCCAGACCACAATAGTGAAGAGACATGACAAAATTTGTTGAGACATAAAAAAAAGGGTTGGGGCAGTTTGAGGAACAACCCTGCTGGCAACCCAGAGGCACCACACTCACAACACAACTTCACATCGGAGTTTATGGAATAGCAGAACAATTCTGGAAGAAATGAGGTCTCTTGCACAAGACCCTTTTGGTGTATTAACTTCAAAAGGGTGACTGCAGTCTGCATTTGGCAACGTGAAATTTAGGGCAGTTTAAGCTATCTGCTGTCACACCACCACTTCAATATGCTGGGCAAAAGACTCTTGCTTATTCTTTGTCTCCATGTGTTTGCTCTCATTACAAATANGTCCCTCTTCTGCTCTCCTGTAGGCTCCCTTCAGATCCTGGAAGGCTGCTGTAAGGTCTCCCCAGAGCCTTCTCTTCTCCAGGCTGAACAGCCCTAGCTCTCTCAGCCCGTCTTCACAGGAGAGGTGCTCCACACCTCTAGTTCGATTCCCCATTTTTGGATCTAACTGCAGTATTAAGCTAGGCTTAGAGAAGATCCTTCAGAAAAAAATTTGTAGCTTCTACTGATCAAGTAGGTGTTGGAGAACAGCAGTGGTCCAAAAAGTTAAATGAAGCACTGTTTAAGTTGATCTAGTAAGACTATTTATGTAATCTTTTCCACTGTCTGTCTTTCAATTCTAAGTGAAAATATTCACTATTCAAAAACCCTCAGTTTTGTAGTCTATAAGAAAAAAGCAACTACCCCTTCCTTTTTATTCTGCTTATTTCAGTATGCAGACATGCAGGTGAAATCCAAGGATGTGCATTCACTCCTGAGCATGTACAGGATTTGGATGTAACAATGAGAGCTCTTCAACTCAAATGCTGTTTGACACCAGTTCCTTACTCTAAAAGACTCATTCACATTTCTTAGTGAGGAATCAAGGGTTTACCATTGTCTGAACTAGTTGTGCTGATGGAAAGCTTTAGAGCCTTTTCTGGAGGCCGAACAAGAAATGGGAGAGTCCAGAATTGCAACTTATAGAGTTTTTATTTTACAATTTTATGTTTCAAACAAAATTTAAAGTTCATAACACAAATCCTCAATATCTACTTTCAACTGTAAGCCTTCAAATCCATTCTAAAAAGAATCATCCAAATTTAGACGCTGATAAAAGGCTTATAGTTAAAAAACATTTAAAAACACACATAGTCAAGAACAACCATGTCACTCTTGTGTCCCTAGAACATAGACCAGCGTCAATATTGCACTTCAACCTCAACAGCTTGATCAATTGTGGCTAATACTGTATGATTTAAGTGAAAAGCTTAATTTTTCTGCATCCAAAGATGGATAAGAAAAAATTACACTTTGTTATTTTTAAAAAGGCTTTAATAGCTTAATATCTTACCTGTGTTCAGCAGCTGGAACAGAATATCCTGGAACCGGATCTTTTGTACCATAGTACTTTTTAATTAATGCAATTCCTGCTACAGTGTCTGTTCCTTTGAAGTTCACCAAATGAGCTGAAGCTCCTATTCCTGCAGTCTGAAAAAGATGCAGCTTTCAGTTGCCACACCAGATAGAGAAGCCTAAGTCCTGTCACCACCCAGCCCTAGTTTGTACCAGCAAAACTGATTCATTTCACATCCCACCAGTACCCTCTTCATGCATTTACACAGAAAAGACAGCTTCCACAGCAAAAAGGCTCTCTCAGTCAGTGCTTGCAGCTCAGACACCAACACTCCACTCCAGATCTCACCCCTCCACATTAGGCCAGAGCTCTATGCATTCACAGTTCCACTGCTGAACAGGGACACAATTGTTAAACGTACATGCTACAATGCTTTATAGATAAGAACAATTAGGCTTCTCAAATTATTAGACAAACAGTATTACCTCTTGTGAAGAAACTCCTCTGTAACCAAAATCGTGCAGTTTATACTCCAGTCCTTCTAAGTTGCCAGAAGTTTCTAGCAAATACTTGGCCAAAATCTTTTTCTGCTCTCTAGAGTTTGTAGCCACTGTGATTGGGTACCATGACTGCACAAGAATAGTCTAAAACAAAACCCATCGTATTATTAGGTATATGTTAGCTTAGGACCTAAAAATCCCCACTTGGCATCTATTCACAAAAAGATCTATTTGTTTTCATCACCCGTTCAGGAAGTACTGCTGCTTCCAACAGTTTGCTTTAGGGCCAAAGTAATTAGTCTTTATAAGGTAGGCCAGGTATGGATCATCTCGGGAATTATCACTCCCAAACTACAGACACATAATTCTCCCCATCCTCCTTTCCTTGTGGATATAAGTACTCTTGCGAATTGCCTGTAACATTATTATGAATTCTTGCCAGGCAGGGGGAAAAGGTCTGTGTAACAGTACTAAAAAAGAGAATCCGGGCTTACTTAAAGCAGAAAATTAAAGCTGCCAGAGATTCCCCTTAAACCAATAAGGGATTCAGCCTTTAATGTAAGTACATTAATATTTACTTAGAAAAAAAAAGCATGTTAACTTTCCAAAACTGACCTCAATCCAATTTGTAAGCCAGTAGCACTCTGGATCTGTGTTTTCTACTGTGAAAAGAACATTTCCTCTGGGAATTACGGAGCCCTCAGGAACAGCCTTTATTTCTATAGGAAGATGACCATCATATTTCTGTGTAAGAAACAGTAATATTGTTAGACAACAGGAAAAGCAGGAGGATCTACCTCTCCTTTATTTGACTGGAATGGAAAAAAGTCAGGCTATGAGTTCATCAATAAATTTTTTTTTTGTCTTCATTTCTTTCAACCCTAGAAATAATTTGGTTTGTTTGCACACCCACCAACCTAAATAAATTAAAAAAAATTCCATATTTATCAAAAAAAGGAAGAAAATCCTGCAAGCTAGAAAATAGTTTCTTCATTAAATCAAAATTTGATTATTAGATGTATTCCTTGTGCAAATTAAGTCAAAGCAGCTTAAATATTCTATAAAAATGGGTTCTACCCATAGAATAAGAAGCATTTTCTACTCTGTTTTCTTCAGTGCTTTCACATGAAATAAGCTATAGAGATTTCAGCTATTATCTAGGCCTTTCTTAAAAAAAATAGATCTTTAGTTTTGCTTAGTATAGATGTGTTATTTGTTAATTTATAGAGCAGGATCCACTTAATATCTATTTTAAAGAATATTTTATTATCACAATTATTCACTGAACATGAAATCTAATCTTCACATGACATTATTTTGACAAATTCAGTCTTTCATCCCTGAAGGACTAAACATTGTGTGAAACATTTTGAAAAAGGGTAAGTTGCAAACAGCAACTCTAGAAGAGTAATTATAACTTTCTGGAAGAGCTTTGCGAGCTAAACTGATAAAGTGCTTTGTATATTAATATTTTTTGACAGAAAGCTTCTCGTGAGATATTTTTTAAAGACAACAAAAATCACATCAATTTAGAGAAATTACAAAGATTCATAAATAGCATTAAAACATAGTCTCCAGTGCCTAAAACATATCAGAGTCTCTTTTGCACTACAGTTTAAAAATTTCTTCCAAACTGGAATATTCTGAAGCAAACTGTGTATATATACCACACAGAGTTTAGTTTAGACTTGGAGGTGTCTGTTCTGGATTAAAAAAGGCCATGAAATTTTCAAAAAGGCTCAAAGTAATTTATTATTGATTCAATGAAGACAAAAGCATAATTAAGTGACAAAACAAAACAGATTTCAAAGCTGCTATAAGTGGTGACTTTGTCCATGGAAAAAGCAACAAGGTCATGTCATAGAACTGTACTGTAGCCCTTTTCATAATTTTTAGGCAAAATCAACTTGTACAATTCGGGACTTATATCTTTATCGGTCATCATCAGTTCCTGCTCACTTCCAGCCTTTACACCACCCCCTTGTTCTCCAGGCAGTCTACACCTCTCTCTTCTACACCTTCACCCTATCAGTATTTACTCTTTGCACAAATTCACACATGTACACTTCAAATCCATTTCAGCACTTCACTCGTACAGCCATGGTTGCCTCCACTTTACCTAACACTACACATCAGGTAACAGAGCCAGAGAGCAAGCAGTGGTAGGTACATGATTACATACAGAAATTCAGTGAGCAGAAGCAGGGGCAGTGTGCACGTAAGGGCAAAGACCCAAAGGGTACATACACTGCCAGTTTGAGAGCCATTGGCATATAACATCAAGAAGTTGAAATTGTGTTAGTTTGAATAGACACAATTTCAACATGAAAATCTGACACAGAAATAAAAGAAACTGTATAATGGGGAATATGCAGGAAGGCTTCTTTTGGCTAAACCAAAAGCATGCATCAAAACGAAGCCTGTTAAACCATGCTAAAACTCTGTGGACAGACACACACTATTAAAAGTGTATTAATTCAGTTTAGTCAAAGAAGGATCAAAATTAAACAGATGAGAGTGTATATGTAGCTTAAAATCACATCTTGATTGAATTCACATGATTTCAAATGGATGCAAGTCCTCTACAGACCTCTCCAGAACTCCCTCTTAGAAAACAGTCGTTTTATTTACCTTGCTGCCATTTGCAATGTTTACTTGAAATTCACTTTTCTCTTGTACACCTCATAGTCCACCCTGGTTGCAAGATGACATCCAGATATATTTACAGACAGATGCCACCATAAAATACATACTGTCAGGGTATTCAAGGACAATAAATGCAAATAAATAAAAATTGTGTTTTTAAATGCCAAAAACATCCATTTGCTAGAACCCACAATGAAATTCAACATTTAATTAATCTGCAGGGTTTAGAACAGCTCGGATGAATGCTATTAGTCTGAATCTGCTGCTTTTACAGAAAAGAGATGTTCGCAATTATTTGAAGACTGACACCTTTTTAAACAAAAGGGAAAGAGTATAATTGTGGAAAGACTTAATTTGAAGGGATTTGTGTGTCGGAAGTACTCAAGCCTTGTATTTGATAATAAAGTTCAATTTAAGTCTCTGAAAAATTCAGGAAACAATTGAACAAAACATGTATTTTCAGGAGCTATTTACTTACACGTGCAAGAAGTTGTAATGCTTTCTGCATTAGAACAAAAATTGTTATAATTAGTTACAGAAAGCAATGTAAATGATACAAGCAACCACTAAGCACTGTATTATATATGAAGATTTGCCAACAAGCTCTCACTTATACTATCTGGCTGACGGCAGCCATAAATCCTTATTACCTGCAAAGCCATATTTGGCATCTGAAAGGATGAAAATTACTTTTCTCTAAGGAATTACAATTATATGATTATACGTTGACAGCTACTACTCCCTGTACACTAAGCATAAAAAGCTAAAATTATCCAGTCTTTACTATCATGGTTACAAGGAGAGGCTGCTGTATTTATTCTACAGTTGATTCATAATTCCTTCATGATGATATCACATTATTTTCATAAGCTTTTACCTCCAGAATGTAGTTCCATCCCTTCTCGTTGAAGACATCGTCTTGAAAATGCTCTCGATATACTTCTTTGGCTTCCTTGATTTTCTCTTTGGTCACCACTTTACCTATGGTTTCAGAAACAGATGAAAACTTAAAACCTTACAATATTCATCAATTTATAAGATAAACAGCAAAAAGGTTCAGACACAGAAGAGTCACTTCGCCTTCAACAAAAACACAGAGAATCTGTCAAATGCAGTACACTAGCTATGTTAAAACAAAGTTTTACTTTCATTTATTACATAACTTATGTCCCTCAAGAGACCAACAGGATGAAAAAAAAACCCCACAAAGCTTGCAGTTTGCAGGTGACTCAGGAACAATTTGAGATTATTACTCTTTTATGACAGACAATAACCTGTCAAGGGTTTTACTCGCAGTGCTTTTCCCAGAGGCATGTGATGACTGTGCAGTTTGGGACATGCAACAAGACATAGCCAGACTAGCACAAGGGTTGAGCTACGCTGTTCCAGGGAAAATCCCCATGGAGAATCCCCACGGAGAAGCCTTACAACCAGTCTTTGATTAATCATTTCTGTGACAGGAACTGACAAATGAAGCACAGTATTTGAATAAGCATTGCTGCTGCTTTAGGACCAATCCTCTGCAGAAAACATTAGAGATCAAGCCTCAGATTGCCGAAGAGAAAAGCATCAACAAGTGTTTTGATTACAGTAGAATTCCAATCTTTGGTGGAATTGGCAGAGATATGTATGGATTCTGGATCAAGATAACAATACGTAAGTCACATGACTAGTTTTCCTTGTAAAGCTTAGCAGAAGGCAACTTGCAGGCAGGTCAGAACAGGTGATATTTGCACCTAATGCAAAAATGCAAACAAAATCTTGAACAGCAGCAAGGAGGTTTCAGATGTTACTCTTAAAATTGTTAATATTGAAAACACTTTCACATGTAGCTGCCATTTCAGTGATCTAAGCTTAGTGGCAAAGGAAATTTAAGGGAAATTAAAACCATCATGAGTTTACACAGTAAGTAAAGCAGCAAATACAGCCTAAAGCTTATGTACAAAACGTGAAATCTTTTTTTCCCCTTGAATATTCTATCTTCTGGTGATTCTATGCACAGTCTTTCTCTACTGAAATTAAGTTCAATTTCATAGAATCATAGAGTGGTTAGAACTAGAAAGGACCTTAAAGATCACAGAGTTCCAAACCCCCTGCCACGGGGAGGGACTCTTCCCACTAAAACAGGTTTCTCAAGGCCCCATCCAGCCTGGCCTTAAAGCCAATGAGGTTGGGATATGAATATATCTTCATTTTTATAAGCCATTGGTATAAACAAACATAGTAGAGAGGTGTCTGAATTAAGAAGTCAATGCAATTTTAAGAGGATTGACATCTCATTTTCAGAATCACATAAATAAGATCTTCTGCATGTCAGTACCTACACTGTACCAAGATAATCTGGAATTGTTTCAATTGTAAGACTCCAGGCTTGAGAAAAATCAAAATATTTATTTATGTATATTTGAGACAGTTACCTTTTAAGTATTTATTCAGAATGTACTGCAAACCATAAAAAACAGTTTCTTCATATTTCACTTTCCTTAATTTGGAATTCTCAGTCTTCTTTTCACGACATTCAAAGTAGGAATATACTTTGCTTGTATTAGGTGGATATTGCTTGTAGTGCGTAACCTACATTAAGAAAAACTTCAGTAAGAGCTCAAAACATTACTACAAAGCACAGAGAAAACTTATTTGCATGTTAAAGCTTAGAGTGACACTCAAATTTTATCTATCCACTCACACTCTACAAAGTAATTTAGGGTATTTCCCCTTTTTAGCCACCTTCAATTTTCAGTTCAGAACACTGACATTCCTATCTTATTCTCTGCTTCTGTCTCAAGCCTCTCCCCCAGAGCAATCTTCACGGTCAGCTCCTTCAACTCCTCTGATGACTTTGCTTTGACTAACCAGGAAAGACACTGGCTGGGATTTTAGGAGCCCCACTGAGCACCAACACACAGGGTCAGCTTTTAGTCTACGCTTGGCCAAAGCATGGGAAAGTCGGAAGCACAAAGTCATCCACCACTACCAAAGTGGAGGTGCCCACTCTATTGGCCAAACTTTCAAGGCTATAATCACATAGGTGAAATAAGAGTCATCTGGACTCAAGACGGCATTGACAATGGCCTTTACCCAAGTGTCTCATTCACTATAAGCAGAACAGGTTTCCCAAATTCAGATTATGTTGAAGCCTGTTACTGCTAGTGATGCCATTAAAACCTGCCTGAGGTTTGTACCTTCCCTCAAAGTCTGCTTGGTGGACTTTTTTCCAATCTGTGGAATAGTTCACATTCAGCATAAAGGAAGTATGAAAAGTTGCAGCCTGAAAGTGTTTATTACATGGAAACTGGCAATACGAACAGATAATGTTAAATCAGGTTCAATGATAACAGCTTTTATAAGCTACTGCTAGGAAATCTACCCAGAAACTTACTTTGAGTGATGTGTCATTTAAAACATGTACACTCTAGACACGAGCAACTTAAACTTGCAAATTGCTATCTCCTAATGTGTATAAAGCAAACTCCACGCAACAGGCATAATTCCATATTAAACAAAAGGAATACACAATGACATAAATGTAATACTACTAATGTTCAAAGATATATAGGTCAGCTTAAGGCATTCCCAAAGGTGAAGACATCAAAAGCTTTCTTAAATTATGACGAAAAGTCTGTAAACAAGCCTATACATTTCATCAGAGAAAACTGCTCCTACAGCAGTGTAAAGAACCATCATATAACTGAACAGAAATCAAAAAGGTATGGAAGTTTTGTCTGAATTGTTCCCAACCCCCCGGATTTATAGGTTAGAGCATGAGTTCACCATAAGTGTCTTGCTGCTACTTTTTACTCCAAATCACCTCAAACCCTTTTTTATCTAATATCACAAGAAATTGGAACAGTGATAGCTTTACTACTTCTTCCTTATTGTCCTGGTATTATTTTTTTTTCCAAAACGTACCACTGACACTTTAAAAATAAAATAGTTGAAAGTTTCCCTCACCTGTGTTGTTGAAACTGTGTTCTAAAGGATTTTAAGAATAGTTCTTTTTCCTCTCAAAAGCCATTTATATTTAGTATTTTGCTCATCTTAAGCAATTAACTAGATTACTCAACTGAATTTTTTTGGTTCTCCTACATCATCACAACATGTTGTGGTTGTGTTTCCGATGCAACATTCGAACAACAAAAGGGTCAATTTTCAGATTTTTCTGTTATCTTTACTTCTATGAAGTTTTCAAGGCCAATCAAATAAAACCCAAGCTTGTCAGTGCAAGTTTTCTGCCTTTACTTCAAACAAAGCACTGCAATACAGGCATTTAACGGAGCACAAACCTACTGTTTTCCAATCCCACAGCCACTCAAAAGCAGAAGTAGCAAGGTTAGACCCAAATACAAAACCTGGCTTTTAGATTTAGTTCTGGCTATTAAGAAATATCTCACTCCATAAATTATAACACATCCTCTTCAAGTTCTACTTCCAAAAAAGTAAATCACGCTGCCAGATCACAGAAAACTATCTTCAGAACATCATCAATGCTTAAAGGAATCAAATCCAAGAGAACAAGACACACACACTCCCTAAGTCACACCTCACACTGTGGTGCAGTCAAAAAGATGCTGTTTGACACATCTTTCTAATGGGAACATGAGAACACACACACAACCACCCTGCAAAAAAAAATGTATTAAATGGATTTGGAGAAAAAGGGCACGTAACAATTCATTGGAAGGTTCATTCATTCACTCACTGTAAGGCACAGGGAGTACATCTTTGCTTCACAGTGTTGCCACTTCAGTAAGGTACAGAAGTTGTATGAAAAACATGCTCTTTTTATGACGGGGACTGGAGTTTAGGTTGGTGCTTCTTTATGATTTGATTGTATCACCTGGAAATCTGTTTATTTCCATTCTTCATCCTATTGACATGCCACAGCTTCATGGTTTCAGAGTAAAGGCTCAACCCAGAACCCACAAACTTAGTGTGTACATGCCAGATGTCCAAACCACCCTCTGAAGTTCTTGTCACAAGCTCTAGAGCAAACCAGTGTAACACTGCTCTATTCACAATGGTTCAAGCAAAACAAAGAAAACTATATCCATATAAGACTGCCTACTGGGTTTCTTTAAAAAAGTTAAATTATCCAACTTAGACCACCTGGTTGCTGAAGTCAACACCTACAACATAATGAAAATTTGTGCAATCTTCTGGTACAATCTTAAAAAAACCCCACACTTCTGCAGTTCAAAGACATCTCCTCCAGCTAAGTGCTTCTCTCTATCAAATAGGTTACAGGACCAAAATTAGCTTAAGGTGCACAGTGTAAGAGTTGAGTTGGTGCCACATTCTCCTATTGCATTTACATTCAGGGATTTTTTTTTAGGGACTTACCATTCTAGCTCTGCTTTGAAGCATGGTGACAAAACACAGTGCTCTGGCTGCAAATCAGAACTTGAGGGCTGAAAACAAGCTGGGATGCTAGCAGCCAGATTTACCCTTCACATAGCGTACCTGGGGAAATAGCTCCTTCAGAATACCTCACTGGCAGCTTCCACCCAAAGAAAATACTCAAGTTCCTCAAACATTAAATTACAGGTTTAGCTAATTTTTCTAACCTTAGTATATATCTTCAGGGTAAGATCTAATCTATCTAGTGTCCAGAAAACAGGTACTTCTAGGATTCAAATCCAAATAAAACTTTTGTGAATAGAAATGTCATTTTATCAATTAAATTGTTTCCAGTACTTTAAAGAGAGAATGAACTTTACAACTGTTATACCTGTAAGATTCAAGGAATCCTCACAAATTAGAATCTATTTTAACAGTGAAAAACACACATCCCTAGCAATTAAGATATTTTCACCTAAGCAAACTTAAATAACTTGTTCTTCTCCTGACTTTTTACATCGCTGATAGTTTTATCTAAAAAGCTGAAACACCCTTTGGGTGTCTGCAAGGCTTCTCACTGTCTACTTAGTATTCAAAGACACAATCACACTTTCCAAGCACCACTTACTCCAGGCATGCTGTATAGGTACGTGAGAAGTAAGAACAAGACCTACACGCTCTGTACACTTATCTGGGGCCATCAGTTTCATGTCCAAGCTCTCAGATACAGCACCATACCTAGCAGGAGCATCTGTCCACAAAACATCATGGCAGCTCTGACCATTATTTGGCATTTCTGGACCACTAGGACATAGGGAAATAACTACCATCCACCATAGTGATAGGTCAGGTGGTTTGGCATGTACTGAAATGCCTGGTGGTAAAAATCTGAAAAAGGATCAAGCTCTAGGGAGCAGTAACAGTTCACAGAAGGCACAAAGAATGCCACTGAAAACAGCAATCAAACAGAAACAACAGCAAAGGCACTCAGACAATGAAAACCACGCTTCAAAAAACCTCTGAACTTTCCTTGTTGTCAGATAAAGTTTTGCATCCTTCTGTATTCTAGAGAAGAGTGGAAAGAAGCAGTGACAGTGTACAATATTTGAAATGTATTTTATGTGACTACAGATCAAGACAGTGCTGATGCATCTGCTTTCAGTTGGGGGATGACAGAAGCAGGACTTGCACAGATGGGGTCTTGATAAGCAGGAGTGACTATAAAGTCAATAGGAAACCTCTTCTCTGCAGAAAGAAAAAAACCAAAGACCAAACAAAAGCCCCTACAGGGATTAAGAGACCCTTAAAAGAAAACAAAACCCAAAAATATCTTCAAAGGCCTTTTGATATTTAGTTCAAAGACTGTAGTTTAGGTTTTGTCTTTACAAAGAATGACAAACAGCCCCTTGGAACAACCATCTACAACAAGGTTATGTACTATGACTGAAATAGAGCACTTTTATTCCAGTTGTGATAACTCTCTTTATTTGGATACAATATAATAAAGGTATATGCTGAACCAAGAATACCTCCACAAAGACTACATTCACTTAACTAAATCAAGTCAGCCACCTGAGAACAATCATGAAGCACAAATTACATTTACAACAGCGATCCAAATTAAATTTAAGGAAAAGGAATTAACAGATATTAATCACAAAACAGAGATGGCTGGGGTCAGTCATGGCTGCATTTTTATACACTAGATACAAAAGCCCTTGCCATACAAGTCAAATAATCTTACAATCTACACCTTTTGTACTCCAAGAGATTACAATGAAAAGGACTTTAAAAGGTGATTTAAGTCTGCATAACTCAACCATCTGAAAATGTGATAAAACCAGGTCTGACACGGGCAGAGAAGTCAGGCATGGCCAAATTCTCCATTGGTGCTTTATTCCAGTGGTCAGCTAGGTCAGGTGGGTGCCAACATGACCCATCAGAAAGATGCTTCTAAGCCCTGCTTAGAGTGAAGCAAACAAACCCCAAGTATCCAGCCAGTAGGATTTTGCCTGTGTCCTGGGGTTTTAACCCCAGTTTACAACAAAGTCAGCTCACTTGTTCCCCCCTGGTGGGATGGGGAGAGAAACAGAAAGGAAAACTCATGGGTTGATATTTTCATTTAATTTAATAATTAAAGCAAAAGCCAAGCACACAAGCAAATCAAAGCCAGGAATTCATTCACTGCTTCCCACTGACAGGCAGGTGTCCAGCCATCTCCAGGAAAGCAGGGCGGGCTCCATCACACATAACGGTTACTTGGGAAGACAAACTCTGAACATCCCCTCCTTCCTCATTCTGCCCAGCTTTATATGCTGAGCATGACATCATATGGTATGGAATATCCCTTTGGTCAGCTGGGGTCAGCTGTCCTGGATGTGTCCCCTCCCAACTGCTTGTTGTACCTCCAGCACACCCACTGGTGGGGCTGAGTGAGGAGCAGAAAATGCCTTGACTCAGCACAAGCCCTGCTCAGCAACAGCTAAAACATCCCTGTGTTACCAACACCGTTTCCAGCGCAAATCTGAAACATAGCCTCATACTAGCTATTACGAAGAAAATCAATTCCATCGCAGTCAAAACCAGCACTTTGTATATAAATTCTACAAGTGGTAAGAAGATACCAGTTCAGCTAAGATGGTATCGAATTTTCTGGAATTATTTGGAAAAAAAGTCTGTAGTGCAAAACAGGTACAGAACAACCCAGCTACTGAAGCCATAGCACTGCACAGCCAGAAACAGAAAGTATCAGGAGAGGTGGAAGGTAAGCCAGGAGAAGCATGGCCCTGGAAGCTTGTAGCTTTGCCACCCAGCTAGGACATTTCAGATCTCTGGCAAGTAATTAGGGCCCAAGGCCACGGTACCTCCTTGGTACACTGACATGAGCTGCATCCTTTCTGGTGCAGGTGAGAATTGACCTTAACCTGTTTTACATAAGTGAAAAAGAGAGCTATGGTTGGGGGTGCAGTATCAGAACAGCCTATTGATGCTGGAAGAAGTTATTTAGGGGATCCTTACCTCCATATACAACATAATGGGGTAGAGGATTTTACTGCAGCGGTGCTTCTGGCATTTATACCAGGGGCACTTCTGCAAAGAACCTCTAAGATCCCCATTAATTACAGTATTACACATTATTTGCAAGTATTGTGAGAAGAGGCCATGATTTGAACAACTGCTTTGCCTAAACCTTTATGAAGTTTAGCCTATGGCATGGTTAAAAGCCAGGGTTGACAATAACCTAGAAGAAAAACAACATTGTTGACAAGCAGATGAACCTGTACTTGGGAATAAAGGGAATGCTCTATCGGATACATCTCACTGGGATGAGACATAACTAACGGCAGTTACAAGGTACTGCTGACAACTGTGACTAGCAGTTATATTCAACAAGGATGCTTTAGTAGCTTTCAAAGCCATCACAAAAGGAATGCACACCACAAACAACAGTGGAAATGAAAATCAACCCAAAAGGTAGTGTGGTTAAAAAATAAGCTTATTTGAACACAAGAGGAAAACTCAGAAGAACCAATCTTTAATAAATCAAGAAAAAGGGCATCCAATAATAGCAGGTAAAGTGAAAAACACTTCCAAGTACCAAAAAAGAAATAATAATCTAATAATCAAGTACAATCTTACTACTTTGGTTACCATAGGAAAGTAGCTTTAGAGAGATTCCACACCTCTTACTAAAAATGTGTAAATGGAGCAAATACAGACTAAGAAAATGGTTTAAGACCTTAAGTGTTAATATTAGGAGATACCTGCTCTTATGGGATGAGAGGGATAAACTAATGCAGGTTATGACTGAAGACTGATCTTGTACCACTTCTAATATCTCTGTATTGTAGTTCATCCCAGTGACAGGACACGGGGCAATGGGCACAAGCTGGAACATAGGAATTTCCATTCGAGTATGAGAAAAAACTTCTTTATGGTGAGGGTGACAGAACCCTGGAACAGGCTGCCCAGGGAGGGTGTGGAGTCCCCTTCTCTGGAGATCTTCAAGACCCGGCTGGATGCCATCCTGAATAATGTGCTCTGGGCAATCCTGCGTCAGCAGGGGAGTTGGACTAGATAATCTCTACAGGTCCCTCCCAACTCTGACAATTCCATGATTAATATACAGAATTGTGTATGCACAAAAAAAAAAATAAAATGTATCAGTCAGTACTATGAAAACTAAGGAGGGCACATGTGAGCAACTGAATTCTTATGGAAGCTGCACATTATCATCAGATGCTATAAGTGACCACATCCACATTCATTGGAAAAACAAGGTCAAGTGTAAGCACTAGAACTGAGTGTATTCTAAATGGTTCAGAAAAAAAAATATTGTTAAAAAAAGGTAACAGCAGATTTCTTTACAGTCAAAAATTTCTGTGTGCTTTGCATCCAAGATTATCATAACAATGATGCCAACATGCCTTATGTTTACTGTTTACACATTTGTGAATAGTCAGCTGTACTACTTGACATACTGCTATGAGTTTCCTGTTCCTTAATGAAAAAAGAAAAACATTTACCTATTAACAATGGAAATTGGAATGACTCTGGAAGGAGCTACTGTCCATTAATTTAAAAATTGGCTGAATACTGTAAAGTTGTGGTGTTCCCTTAGAGCAATGATGATTCGGGGTTCATAACAGGACTGCATGACTGCAAATCAAAACTTGGAAGATAACGAACTGAGATAGAGCAAAGATTGCTTACCCAGAGTGCCAGGCCAGAAGTCTCCAATGCTTTTCCACAGACAGAATTACAAGAGATGACAGTCACACCCCAACCACAAGATTTCAATAAATACATGTACACATATATAGTATGTGTATTTTGCAGGCAGTAAGTACTAGTTGAAAGCAATAAGCAAAGAACATGCATGTCTCTTCCTTGTATACCTCTAGGCTTCTAAATAAAGGATATATAGGCTGTCAGAGGCTGGAATAAACGCACTCTCACTTCAGAAGTAAGCACCCTTCTACATCCATGCAGAGTAAAAGTAGTCACTCAACGTGACAAATACCTAAAATCCAACTTGTAAGGTATATAGAGTTTAAAAGTATCTTTTAGGCTTCCTTGAAGTGTACAGAAAGAATTGCATTCTGAAACAGATCTCATTTGCAGTCTAGAAAGCAAGTCAGCTCCTCCTACGGGGCAATTGCATGGCAGCTTATTATAGCTATCAGCTTAATTATGAAACATTCCAAGCAACAGTAATACATTTCATTGGTAAAAGCAAATTAAGCTATTGTTACTTTAGTGAACAAGGTTCAGTCCTCATGTTGATAGCCTTTCCCACTTGCAGCTCACAGTCCATCCAACCCAGGCCTGCTATATTCCAGCCACTGGGTATCTTCCGACTGAACAGCACAGCTCTGCTAAGCTGATCCTCTCAATAGTTTCACACTACATGGGCTCTGCACAGACAAGAAATTGTCCAGGAAGAAACAAAAACGGGATGAACAGAGCATTGGGAATCAATCAGAAAGAAAATGGAAAGGTGGTGTGCTGATGTTCTGGGTTTGCTTGGCAAGGTTCTGGTAGGGGGTGTGTGCAGGGGTGACTTCTATAAGAAGATGCACGAAGGCTTCCCAGTGTCCAATAGAACCAACGCCAGCTGGCTCCAGGACGACCCACTGCAGTCCAAGGCTGAGCCTCTCAGCAACAGTGGTAGCACCTCTGGGATAACACCGTTGAGAAAAGGAAAAAGGTACTACATGACAGCAACAGCAGCCCAAGAGAGTGAGAGTATGTGAGGG
>VZRU01002942.1:26706-52011 GCA_013398155.1 Pedionomus torquatus | reverse complement strand
TACCCCATTTGGTCAGTTTTGGGTCACCTGTTCTCTCTGCTTCTCCCTACAGGTGGGACCCCCTCTACACTTTTCCACTTCTGACTCTCCCATGGGGCAAATAATGAAATCACCAGACCTTGGTTGTTCTAGCAATAAGTATAAGCAAGGGCCTCTCTGCATACCATCCCTTGGTATAATCGGGTCTTATCACTGTGAGAGTGTACAGTTTCCTGAACAATGTGCTGTTAATTTCAGAGTGTAGTTAGTTAGAAGAGTCCCGGCTAAAAAAGTAAAATTATAAGATGGAAAACTGGTTCATTTTACCTTGAACCAGGACAAGATCTTGTTCTTTACAGCCCTTTTCTCATGTCTCTTTTTCCAGTGTCTCTCTCTGCCTTATTACTTACATTTCTCTCTTAGTTGCTTTTTGAATTTGCCTTCTTGGAGGGAGAACTGAAAGAATGGTAATCTAATACTAACTGAAAGGTTTTTAGGAAAAGTGAGTGCCTGAAGGTTGTTGTATAGCCAGTTGATAAATGCAACTTCCTATCAAATTAGGAAACTCCTTTTTTCTGCCATGTTTCTTGTATTCCGAATGTGTACCATAACAATAGGTACATTTCATGCTATCATTCCCAATTTACTGCTTTTTTGAATGATGGCTGCTGTTTACCTGTACCGAAGTGTTGAGTGATGTTGGTAAAGTGGATGTGTACCATAAGAATCCTGGCTCTATGAAGCAGCAAAATTAAATTTATGGGCTCCTTTGTTGCTGGTTTTCTCATATGAGTTGAATTTCTGTTGTTAATTTGTTGTTACAACTGTTGCTGCCTCTTACCCAAGAGACTACTGCAGAGTCCTCTGATTATGTACAAAAGCATGCTGATTTAACATGTCTGTATTTGGATAGCTAATATTTTATTTGGCTCTTCTTTTGAGAGGAAGTTTACACTGACAATTCTCCTCACTAGCAACTGTGCTGTGTGTTCTGCTTTCTGGATACTTACTGCAGATTTAAGCTTTCTATGCTTCCATAAATTCTTGACACAGACAGTGGAAACTAATATTAATATTAAAAATATGAAGTGTAACATATTGGACCAGAGCAATCTTTCATCCAAGGACTAAGCCAAGGCCAGTAGTGTAACCATCTTTGAGAAAAGCTTAGAGAGTCTCTCAGTGTGATTCAAACAACAAAACTAATGGCATAGAGTAAGTCCAAAACACAATTCTGCCTCCAAGGAAGAGCTTAGCAGTGGTTTACTCTGGTTAATGCAGACACTTATTTTGAGAATGTGAAGATTTATCACCAGCAATAAAGAGCTCTTAATGTGCCTTTTAGACAGTGGAAGACCACTTCATGCTAATCATCCATAACTTCATCGATACAGGCCTTTTATGTAAATGCTAGACTTTTGTTCATCTGCCATGGCTGTCTTGTGTTAGATGCTTTCCATCTATATGTTTGTATATTCGTGTTTTGTGAAAGAGGCTTCTTGATGCCAATGGAATTAAGATGATTTATATTTAAATTTCTTGGAAATGTTTCTCTTAATACAAACATTATATGATAGCAAATAGGTAAGATACATTTCTAGTCTTTATATGATAGTTTTCTAATATTTCTTTAAGCCTGTCTTTGGACTTGGCAGTATCACTGCTGCTTTACAGTAATGAAGTTTCATTATATTTTGAGTATTAGCTTTCAGTTTTGATTTTGAACTGTGAGAGCAATGAAGTGAATTGAATCCTGTCAACATCTTCTGCTTTAACTCCACTAACAGCCCTAGTGAACTTCGCATAGCTGAAGCCATATATATAAGGCTATACTTCTATTTAACACATGCTCATATACATGAACACTCATGGTAGTAAACCAGAAGTGGTCAGAAATCCATGCATATATCACAGCTGATGGTTTGATTCTTCCTGCCCCCCTCTGCTTCAATATTTTATTGTTCTTGAATTCAACAAGCTATTTCCCAAAACAATCCATGATACCTGCAGGTATTTAAATGTCTATATAACTGTGCTTTTCTTGCCTTTCACTGCTCAGTAACAGAGTATGACATCTGGTATGAATCAAAAGTAATAGTTTCAACCATTTAGCATGACAAATACTTTCTTCTTAAGAAAGAGCTAAAAGTCTACCCTGACAGAAATGGTGTTTTTACTTAAATTCAATTTATATCTTTGCTGTTGAATATATAACTATTTAACTTTGCACCTAACATTACTAATTGACTTAATGCGAAAGTATGCGTTTTGTGACTATTTTTCTTGTCAAGTGATATTCCCATCTCAAGTCCTAATGCATCAGGTCAGTCTTGTTACTGCGCATAAATGGAAAGAACCAAACTCTAAGCTAGCATCAGAAATTGTGTAATTTCTTATGTAAGGAAAAAATATTAATTAGCAGTTGATGCCTCGCCATATTTTTTCTGCTTTGAGTTTTGTCAGAATGGATACGTGGAGAGTATTAACCAAGTACCACCTCCCAGTCGGAATGAGAAGACACAGTGCCCTTGCCTTTCTTTCTGCAGCTGGACTGTAAAGAGTTAATGTTGCTTGGAGCAGCATGAAATTTCATCTTCACTAGCTTAAGAGCAAGCATCCACGGAGTACCAGTCTTTACTTGTGGTCTTGGTCCCTGGCTGCCCTCGGCATACTCTTGATGAAACACTCTAGAAGCACATAAAATTGCATGCATTAATTGAAAGACAAAGAGCTAAGATGTCTTTTACCTGGAAAAAAACCTGTTATTGTAAAATAACTTTATTTTACTAGTGTATGGAGTTTTCTTGAAAAAATAGCGTATTCTTAATCTAAGTGGAAGGATTGCAGTATGAGTGGTTATTGTACTTAGGATGAGTTTATTTAAAATAAAAACACCAACCCCAAGGGGTAAGAACAATGTGATATTGCAAAAGCAAATGTGATATTGCAATTGCGAAAGCAACTGCAGTTGTGATAAACAGGATTCTATTTGTTCTTATGGTATAGTGAAGATTAAAGTGGAAGTCTTGGGAAGTAGAATGATTTAGTGTTGTGGTGGATGCTTGTCTTACTTTCAAGGCCTGTTTTGTCAGTTTGTGATAAATACAAATTTGGCAGATACGTGGGCTGCAGTTTTACTGTGGTATTTCTGGAGATAACCTTGGAAAAGAGGTTCCTTATTGTGTTCATTATCCAACATAAGTGTGTCAGCAGCATTTTTGCCTTTTCCTACAAATAATCTGAAGCTAACAGCAAACATACATCACATTTTGGGATATCTCTTCAGAATGTTTAATGCTGTAAACGTATTAAGATTTGAAGCCTTACCATTTCATCTGGATGTCATACCAGCAATGCATTTGACAAACAGATCCTGTTGGAAACTTGTTCTGCCATGTGTATGAAAGCCCTCAAAGAAAAACAAAACAAAACAAAATCGGGACTGAAAGCCAGATCTTGAGTATATTAAAAAGTGCAAGCTCTTTAATACTTGGTAATAAGCAGTAGTAATCATTCATGTACTGTGTCTGTAATGCTGCTTGGTGAGCTGCTTGCAAAGCTGCAAGATGAAATGCTCTAGGAATGGAATAGTAAAAGAATTGATACTGTGTAAGAGCAATTAGTTTAGCAACCAGTGGTTCTCTGTTATTTTACATGCAGTTTTCATTAAAGAAATAATATTTTGGTAGCTGGCAGTTTTGTGTGCGTCATTTTTATGCCTGTGATGGAGTCTAATAATTTAAGACTGTTTTCCTACCTCTCCCTGTATCTTGCAGGCATACAGGAGTTTCCAGAAAATATAAAAAACTGTAAAGTCTTGACAGTTGTTGAGGCCAGCGTAAATCCTATCTCAAAGTAAGTTTGTCTTTTTTTTTTTTTTCCCTAAATGTTTTATATTTTGCACAAACACTGCTGCATCTCAATCTTGCTCCAGACATGTGCCAAGCCTTGGAGGCAAGGACTAGAGTTACCTGTGACTTTCATTCATTAACCTCATTACACTGTGATACTGTTTAGCTATGTTACTGAAGTATTTTGCCCAGTTTCATAGGATATGTGGGCAATTCTGCATTATAACATGGCTTTCTCAGCTTTTTAAAGTCCATTCTCTGTGAATGTCAAGAAATATTCAGAGAGATTTCTTTCTTAATAACAGGAATTAATTTAACTCTAAAGCCCATACCACTGTTTTTCAAATTTATCTTATATGAGTAGATTTCCTTGTCACCTTCTATAGTGATGAAACTAATTTGCCACAGCTAGCACTGTCAGAAATAAAAACTTTGCACAGCGTAACTCTTCGGGGGAGGAAAGGTGTTAGGTTTTAATTTATCTTACTGTCTCTAATGAATGTCTCTTCCACGTTAGGTACCAGGAGATCACAACTACATAGCAAGACTGCATTTATTATTTGTAGTTTTTATTTCCTGAAGATACTGTCCTCAATACATAAAAATAATTTTGAAACTAATCTTAAAGAGAACAAGTATCTAGTGCAATTTTGTAGAAATTCTGGTACAAACTTGATTTTAATGTTATCAATATGTAGGACTTCAATACCGTACGTTTAAGAAAAGATGACTTAATGTCCTGAATATAATTAATACAATTGGAACAAAGGCACTTCGTTATATTCTGTTTCTATATAGGCTTCCAGATGGATTTTCACAACTGTTAAACCTAACACAGCTGTACCTGAATGATGCTTTTCTTGAGTTTCTGCCAGCCAATTTTGGGAGGTAAGTTGAATTTGAAACTTAGTATCTACGTTGAGTTTTAAACTTACAGTGGTTTCTGCTGCTTCTCAAGCCAAGGGTGAACTGGAGGAGGGAAAGCAGTGTATGTTAACAGTCCGTTTATGCCACACATTACTCACAGGAAAAAAAAAAACAAAACAACAAAGATCTCTCTCACCAAGGACAGACAGAATGCTTATAAAGAGATAAGAAATAAAACTTATTTACATACTTGCTTGCTCTACAACACAAGCCTTCAAGACTAGTATTTCTGAAATATTGTATAGCTTAAATACAAGTAAATACTACATCTCTTGAAAATGGATTAAAACTTGGGAGCAAAAGTGAAAGAATAATACTGTTAAAAGGAAGACTTCTAGATGAGCATAGTTCATCCTGTTCTCCTTATTATGCTGATTTAGCCATTTCTGTTCTTGCCCCCCCTTCTCTTCACTCTTATTTTATGCTCTCTTCCCTAGATGGTTACTCTTGTACTGCACCCCAAGTCCAACAAGCCTCTCTTTCAGGAAATACGGCTATTAATTATCCAGGCATATTGCTGTATGAAAGCAATTGCCTTGGGCTGTGTGATTTTAGTTGAGCCAGCACATTTTACAAGATACTAGAAAAGCACCCAAATTGAGTACTGCAGAAGTTTGGCACCTTAGGAGATGCAGTATGAAAGATGAGCACAGGTTGGTTTGTGACTGTTAGTTTACTAGTAATCTGTGACTGGAGTTTTTGGCCTATTCTTCTCTGTCCAGTTATTAGTCTTTACTTGATGAACAATTAAAAGTACCAAATCTGTTACACACCCAGCCAACAAAATAGTTGCTGTGATGCAGGAGCATTAAGTATTGTGCCTGTGTATAGTACACAAAGTTTGTTTCAAAGGCCTTCTTTAAGGTTGAAGAAATGTCTGGAACATGCATAGTTTTCACTTGTTGACATTTTAATGATTACCTAGACGTTTTTCTGTTCTGTTTTTTAACAGTGTAAGCAAATGGCAAAATTTTCTTAGTAAAAAACAGCAATACAGATGAAATTGAAGACTTTGGATTGACATAGCTGGTTTTATAAGTGGTTAATCTTAAACATAGTTTAAAAAAGCCTCATAATTGTTTCTTCATTACTGCCTGCTTTTATAATGGTTAACGTTTAAGAAAATGATGAAGTCATTCATTACTAACAGCTGGAGAATAAATGTTACTGAAGGTATCGTGAAAGTCAGTTCTCCAGTGTAGCATTTCTCTTAATAGCTATGAAGAATTCAGCTTTGGTTTCTAAAATACAAATAGTGGCTTGCAGCATCCTAGCTTGTAGCTGGGAGAATGAAATGGAAATTAAGACTTTTCTCATCATCTGTTTTTAAATGAATTCAAAGTATTTATATCAGTTTAGCCGATAATAACGGTATTGCACAGAATAAATACCATTCTACAGGAAGATAATGTTTATAACAATTAATCTAAGGTTCGTAGGCCTTAGACGTTGAGTACATCTGTTCTGTAAGTGATCAGATTGCTCTGCCACCCCATAACTTTACAACTTGGTATAAAAACCTACTAGTGCAAATAGTCTTTTAACTTGTACCTCAGAATTTGGGAATATGTTTTTAAAAAACAAATGAAAAGATCTGGTAGAAGCTTTTGGGGTTTTTAGGGACTTGTTGATTATTCCCTGCAAGAACAAGTCTTCATTTTTTTTCCAATTTGGGGTATTAGTTGTTCTGTATGTGGCCTTATAGCATTTACTTTCCATTACATGAGAACACAAGAAGTACCTTGAGTTCTGTTGCTTGGTCTTACTGGCAACTATAGGCAGAAATGCTACTTAAGCCAACACCATAATAAGCCTAGCAAGGTACTTATGCTCCATGTGTCAGGGTCTCTGTTCCAGTGGTTTGAGTTAGAAACCCAGTTTCCCACATCAGCTCCTCTCTGACTGCTCACTTGTTTCATGCTTTAATTGCTGTCATCTCTTGTGAGTGTTGTCCCCTATTCTCTCACCTGCTGATTTTATAGTGTTCTCATATGCCTCTTTTATTTTGTTACTGTAAACAAAATTCTATTTTGCTCTGGTATGGCAGCTTTTTCTTTTTGCTTGATTGTATTAATATATCTTGGAATGAGTTTCATTTTGAAATCTTCTTTTTGACAGAGGATGATGACATATATAACTATATTTGGAATCCAAATTGAGATCTCTTCACGGCTTGTACAATGTCATGATTATCTTCTTGTTTCTCTTGGAAATGTCTGTGGTTACGCTCTAGTGTTCCACTAGCCTTTTTTACAGCTGCCTAGTGTAATTTCCCACGTGATCAACTAATGCACTGGACAGCTCATTTAGGAATGGCTGATGACTCCACAAGGAAATCATGAGTACTTGACTTGGTGCTATGGCTTGACCTTTTTATATTTCTTTTTTTTCAGTTGCTAAGGTTATACAGGTGTTTTTTCATCTGTGGTACCCTAATAATTCACTGTATTTTGTAGCATCAGCTAACTTGAACATTTTTCCTGTCCTTTAAGATTACTGTGAAAAAATACTCAACCAGGTAGTCCCAAAATGGGTCTTTGAGCACCTGTCAGTAACATTCAGCCTGATGCTTAGTAAAGAAAGCTTGTGTAACGCAAACTACTTTTATTAAACCCATGCAATGTTGTATTACATTTATCTCTGTGCTTTATTCTCACCTTTAAAGTTTGTCACATACTTGGCTTTTGGAATTTTTTTCCCCCCTTTATGAACATTACATATTTGCTGACCTTCAGTAATGTTACACTGGTCCAGCCAGTTAGTCTTCTTTAAAAGCCACCAGGTTTTTGATTAAATATGCCGGTTCCTTTGAAATTCTGAGGTGATAGTGTATTTTTTTCCTTCACTCTCAAATTCTAATTTGAATGCATTAATATTGGTGCAGATCCCAGAGTTAGCCTTTATACCAGTGCACAGAAATGTGAGACTTGCTAATGCTTACCTGAGAAAAACTTACCTGTTGTATCTAAATACATCATGTAAATTTATATTTAAACATACAAATGTATAAGCAGAGCATTCTAAGCTTGAAGCTCACTGTGTACTAATTGTGAGACAGGTCTTTGAAAGAAAATCATTATTTACCGGTGGATGTTTAAGATAAGCAAGGAGTCTTAACCACTTACCTTCAGTGTCATTCTACATGTCTATAATGGAATATTGCTCCCAGAGGCTTCTTACTGTGATGTTGCGATGAATTTACTTTTAATCTTTTTTTCTCAACAATTTGTCAGGAGTGTTTGCAGTAGTAAATACTTCTAGTAATATCTACTTTGGGATAATTTTTTTTTTATGTAAACATACCAGGATTATCAAATGAGGGATTTAATTTAGTTACATATAAGCAATTGGGCTGGAACTTTTGCAAATACAACCTGTTCTAGGGTACATATATTTTCGTCCTCTTCCCTTTATGTTTTAGTTACTTTAAAAAAAATAAAATTCTTCATTAGCAGAACTGCAAAAGAAGTGAAAATCAAAGAACATCTTTTAAAGAAATTCCTTTCCAAGGAATGGCTGCTGGTGAATAGCAAGTTTCTAAGTATACCTGCTATATATTTCTTTTACATTTATACAGTTTATATAGTTTAAGAAATCGGATTTTGGAAGATTATCAATCTTTTCCTTTCAAATGTTCATGTAGAGATTTTGTTTTATTTTAAAGTTGACATACATTTTAAAAGCAGGATAAGTTTGTTACATTAAATAACAGGTTTGTGGAGACTAGGTAGGTATACTTGAAGTTGAATAATACTCTGTTACAACTTTGTGCTTAGGTGGTGTGTAAATACTTCTGTGGTTTTGGGGTTTTATAGTTGAGAAATATTTCTGTACGAGTATGACAAATCTTTGTGGTAGAATAGCAAAGGAAATATACGTTTTGCCACTGACTTCTGTTTTTCCTTTAGTATTGGTTGACTAGTCTGTACTGCTTTTCCAAATTAAACCCCAGTTTTTAATTTCCATTATGGGAATTCAGATGCTTAGCATGGGTTTAAAGGGTAAACACCAGCAATATGAAAAGCAGCTAGGCTGAGTATTTGATGTGTAGTATTACATTAAACTTCAACTAAGTCTTCCAGCCATAATGGAAGAAGTGACAACTGCTTCAGTCCAGTATCTCTTGTCCACTATGGCAAGAAAATTTGTCACTTTGTCTCCCAGCCAGGAGAGATTGAAATGTTTCTCTAGTAGCCTCTGTGTAGGTGTACAGATAAGAAAAATCACAATTTGTATCTACAGGGCTAGCTGAAGAAAGAGTAGAATGTGAAATAAGATTAAAAAGCTATGGACTTTTCTGTCACCAAAGGCAGTCTTTAAATTCACAGAAATAGCTTATTAGAAGCGTAGTACAGTCAGTTCTGGCTAAAGTCATCAAAGTGTCAGTGTGCATATATATAGTTAAGCATATGAATGGGAGCTTGCTTTTACCGCTTTCAACTGGGAAATTTGACTGCATGCTCCTGTTACGAAGATAACTTACAAACCGTGTAGCTGTTTTCCCTGTCATAAAGCAAAACACCAACTGGAACCTAATGCAGTGTTTGGTTGTTCTTGCGTTCAGAAGTCCAAGGTCAAAATGACTGTTCAAATCTCAGTGTGCTTAAACAAACAAGTTATGTTTTGTCACAGACAGGTGTCTTAGAATGCAAGTAGGATAAGAACACTAGGAAGTCCTGTTATGTCCCAGATAGTGATATTACCATGGACTGGATTTTTATTAGGATATTCTTTCAGTGCTGTTGGAGTGTTGTTTTTTCTTGGAGAAGCTGGGAGGAGGAGGTTCCCCTCCAGCGGTTTCTACCAGATGGCAAATACTGCTTGCAATGCAGGAAGCTCTGCTGACCTCTGCTCTGTTTCAAGGTGACTGTTGTATTCTTAGGTATTCGTAGGCGTGGCAGATTGCTACTTCCAAATGCATCCAGAAATGAGCAAACGTCTAGAGAAAAAATAAATATTGTTTTCAGCTTTCTATTTTTTACTTTAAGTATAGCTCTTACTACTTAATCAAAAGTAAGGTTTTTGTCACTGTCCTTGCAATATACTCTGTTAAGCACCTTCAGGAAAGACTGGTCTGTTCACTAAGCTCCTTTTTGAGTCAGGGAACTAATGCCATATTTGGCAGTGTAAGAGGGCTGCTAGTGGGTCACGTGTAGAACATGCTTAGTTTCTGCATCTTATTTAACAAAGAGATAGTCTTGTCAGGGATGTCCTGATGCAAAAAAAATTCCACTGTGGATGGTACATTGCTTGAGTATCAAGTCTACTTTCAACTTATCATAACCAAGCAATTAAATTTGGGATTTAGAGGTTATTTATCTTTCAGCCAAGGATTTACTGAAAGGAAGGTCAAACTGCCTTCTAACAGAAATATCAAAATGGTTTAAGAAGCTGACTAGAAAGAGAATATGGAAGGAAATCTAAGGTGAATTTAAAGGTTGCTTTTACATGTGGAAGACTAAAGGTGTTCCTCTGCTGAGGCTTGTTTTTGAAAGGGTATGATACGTTGCCAGTATCAGAAATTCAGCACCTTAACTTGTCCTACCTTTCTCCTGTAACTTCTTATGTGCTTTTGTATATGACAGTAAGATATACCCATAATGAATCCAATGAAGTGCTTTACAACTTTGGGATGAAGGGAAAACAAATGCGTTCAAGTGCAAGTTCAAGAAGAGCAGATGGGATCTAGGTTATTTGCTGCTTTATCAAAAACCAGTGAATAAATGAATCTTAAATAACATGTGGATGTTTGAGCAAAACATTTTTATTCTTACAGAAAAAAATATTTAGAAGTTCTACTTTTTTTTTTTGAAATTCAGCAATATAAACAAGTTCAAGGATTGCTTTTGTCATAAAATACAGTGTATTGTGATAATTTGTTATGCCTTTCTGTTGCAGATTAACTAAACTCCAGATATTGGAACTTAGAGAAAACCAGTTAAAAATATTGCCAAAGTAAGTATTGATGACATTTATTTAGATTACTTTTAAGGTTTTTTACTGTAGTTGTACTGATAATGTGTACTTGAAAAGTATATCACGTCTTATAATGTGTAGCTAAGTAACTGGACTAAATTCTCAGAAAGAACTTTCCTTCTGTTATGCTGAAATTATCTCTCCCTTCAGGTGAGCTGGTCTGTCTGTTCAGAAAGTTGTCTATTCAGAGATTTGTTGGGTTTTTTGTCCATGTTCAGTTCTGTGGATCTCTGATCCACCTGTTAAAGAGCGTTTAAGTCAGCATAGGGGCACCTCAGGGTGACAGTTCTGAGATTTTTTTGATGCTTCTTGCACACAGTATTGTATGGCTGCCCAGCTGCCTGCCTGGGTAGAGGTCTGATGGTTGAGTGTCTGAGACTTAGGCACTGGTAATTAAGATTGTTACTTATAAAACAAATGTGGAGTTTGAGGTGTTAGCTCAGAATGGCCGAGGGAGTGTGATTCACATGACTTGAATGCTTTTCCAATTCAATATACTTCAGAGCTGAAGTAGGTTCCATGCAACACAGTAACAAGTTGTACTATTCTATAATGCAGGAGGCTTGTTTAGCGTAAGGGCTGCATATTCCTCAAGTGTGTTTTTGGTAAAATAGTTCTGAAAATTCTTAACAGCATTAGTTCTAAACAGTAAAACCAGCTGTACCTCTCTTAAAATCTAGCATCTTTCTAAACCGTTCCTTGCAGTTCTCACTCATTTCAACAAACAAACCCAGGCTGATGGGGTTGCAATTCCTGCTGTTCCTATTAGCTAGAGCAATCCTCTGAATTACCAAACTTGGACCCTGGAGGTCCTAGTTGGTTACCAGATATATAAAAGGTCAATGAAGAGTGAAAAAGAAATCCCAAAGATGGGATGTGGGTAACCAGCTCTAGAGACCTGAATATGCTGTTGTGCCTTGCAATAGGAGTCGTCCTCTGGCAACAGAAACTGGTAAAGAGAGCTACTGGGATTGGTGAAAAGGAGAAGCTAACAATTGGATATTTACTTGGTCTTGCTCGTGTTAGAAGAGACTTTCATGCAGTAGGCTGAAGTGTGAATTGCTAGCCTTTCAAATACAACAAACAATTTTGTTAGTGACTCTAGCTAATTATATACCTAAGACATGACAAATGGGTATGTTCTATTGGAATTCCCTTTTTTTATGCCTAGATACTGTGCTATGGTTTCTGCTGTATAAAGATGCTAGAACTTATATCTGGAGTGAAATGTATAGCATCAGAAATTGTGAATTTAAATCTTCCAAGTGTGAAGCATTCTGTTCATCTGTGTGCTGTAAATACTCTCTGTCCTTATTTGCTCTTTTTGCTATCACTAATTTTCCGTAGAAAAAATTAGACGGCATGTAAGTTGGGGAGTAGCGCTGTAAATTACTCTCAACTGAGCAACAGTATCTATAATTAAAACTTAAAGCTAATACAGATTTTGTTTAGAAATTACTTTCACCTTAATTGCGATAATTAACAGTAATAGCATAAAGTACATGCAGTATTTTTAAAGAGTAGTTTATGGAGATCTCTTTTTGTTCTAAGAAGTTTTTAAACAATATTGTAGTGTATTTAAGCCAAACAACTTCTGTTGAAGTTGCTGGGATTTTTTTGTTGACTTCAGTTTTTTCAGGGTCTCATCCTTGCTAGAAAAGTAGACAGCAGGTCTCATGAAGATGTCTTTTGCCGCACCTCCATAATGTTCTAGAGTACATACTGAGATACCACCTTTATTGCTTTCTGCTAGTACTCTTGTGGATCAGTTAAGGGAGATTAAAGCTATTGAGACTACCTTCTTTTTCTTTTAAAAAAAATTAATTTAACCACATTAATATGCATTTTATTGGAAACATACATGTGCATTGGGGAGAAAAAAGTTGTTATGATGCTCTTAGCATTCAAGAGGTGAATCTGCCTTTCAGGATAATAGAACTGTGCAGCAGTTGTCCTGGCCAGTAAAGGTGCGTAGCCTGGCTGTAATGTTAACATTAGAACAGAAGCTGATATGAAATTCAAACATACACAGTTTTCCAAACCTGAGTGTATGTTTTAAAAGGAACATGCTGTACAACTTTAAACAGTGTAGAAAATCCAAAGGCTTTTTTTGGCAGCTAACAGGATGCAGCAGTACATGCTAATGTTTTTGCTATAGAATTCAGCTATCTTTTCTTAGCTCTTTGTCACTCTCATGTTTTTAATATTTTCATACCTAAAGTATATTCTTTTGTGTTTTATCGAAATGCATTTCTCATTACAAATTCTACAAAATCAGCTAGCCTCCTTGCTGGATTAAGCATGCACATAATTTTTAACACTAAAGCATAAGGCACTTGAAAGACTGTTAATCAAAATGGGTAATTAATGCCAACACACTAAATCAGGCTTGCTTTGTGCCAAATGCATCATTTTGCTTGGAGCTTATCCACAACCAAAACTGGGAGGTATTATAATGCACACCAGCTCAATGAAAATATTTCTACTGAAAGGAAAGCAAAATTACACAAAGACAGTTTTAGAGACATTTATCTGATAGGTTGGGTTTGCTGAAAGTTGGGAAAAGGGTCCAATGGCAATATAAAAAGTTTATTTTTGGTTGCTCTTTTTTCCCCCCAAGCTTCTGTCTAAAAAGGATAAAAGAATATCCTTTTTAGAAAGCAAGTTGAGAGTGTAATTATGATGATTCAGAGCCCAATCTTGCTATCTCACACACCTCTTGAATTGTATGCTGCTTGAAGTAAGCTGCAGTGTTAACCTTAGTGAATCTGACTATTGACAGCATCAGAATCTGAGGCATAATTTAGGCTACCTGTTGCCTTAGTGTTGGATTGATTTGACAGCAAGTTCAATAATAGGAATTGTGAAACAGATTATGCAGTTTATGGAAGGGATTACATAGCTTTGTGACAAAGATAGAAATAGGTGTAACTCAGGTAATCTACACTATGGTGTTGCCCACAAAGTTTTGAAAGCCACATAGTGATATACTGAATCCTTTAAATGAGTCTTCAGATGTGCTTCTGGAAGGCTCATTGGGGCAAATATGTTAGCAACACATGGTACTAAAATTGGTATTGTCATGGTCTCTTCAAGCTTGAGAAATTCATCTGGCACAGTATTTCAGAGGGACTCAGAGAATTTATTTTTGATTTGGAAAATTAATTTTAGCTGTTGATAAGCATTTGATGCATGAGCTTTGAGAAATGAGGGAAAATATTTCTCAGATTCTTCTGGAAGTAGCATTTTCATGGTGGTTTTTTCTTTTTTCCTTTGAGACAGGTGGAATGTGAGTTAAAGGCTTTCCCCTAAACCCTGTGTATGCTATGTATATGGTGCAAAAAATGGCTTTGGCTTTTATTTTGATTATGTCTTTACCTACTTATGCTAAGTTTCTGGTTTTTCCCCAGCATAATTACTACAATGTAATAAAAATAAAATCTATAGGCAAATGTTGAGTGTAATCCTTTTTTGTTTTTTTTTTTTTTTCATGAATAATATTTATAATGACATTATCTTACTTTGAGTAGGGCATTTTTCAGTATAATGTAATTTTTCAACTGTATATTCAAAACAACTGTAATAGTGTATTTGAAGAAAAATATTTGAAACTTCAAATAGCTGCATAGAGCATCTTGTGCTCATGCAGATATATTTAAAGAAGTTCATGTTCATACATACATTCTGATAATATAAAGGACACTATCATTTAGAAGCCCTTACATTTAGTTTTTTTTTTTCCAGATTTTGACAGTATGTAGATACTTACAGGTTATATTTGAGAGTTTTAGATACTATTAATTGCTCTATGGAAATCTGTTATTAAATAAATACACACCATAATGTTGTATGTGGTATTCACAGACCATTTAAATAGTACTGCTGTTGACTAGAGTGCCAGTTGTGTAGACAACCATGTGCAGTGGTACATAATCTCTGTGGGGTCCACCAAGCAAACTTCAAGTGGAGGAAAAATTTTGCCAACATTCAGCTTGAAATAACAGATTTTATTTTATTTTAGTCATTGATCTAATCTTTAGCGTAAGTTGGTGTTAAATTATTGATGTGTCACAAAATCCAATTTAGTTACCTGATTTGCTGTTGTAGTTGAGAAATAATTAGAATTCCAGAGTATATCTCATGGAAGCAACTTTGTCAGCAACCTGAGGCAGAAAATCTTGTTGATTACTGTGATTCAACTGTGGTCTTTTCTGGTTTAGGTGATCATTAGGCACTGTTCTTTATCTGTAAGGAAAACATGTAGTTAACCAGCCTTTGACTGCTGAGAAGATGTTTTGTGCCTGCAGGTGAAAAGCTGAAGCACTCAAAAGAAAAGTATCTTTACTGAGTTAATTTTTATCATAAATACTACTCTAGTGTTCCTGGGTTTTGTAAACTAATCTGTAAATGAGTTTGTGTATGTTCGTGGGACAGTCAGCAGTCAACATGGTCATGAATATGTATCTAATTGAACAGTGTCGGAAAATTTGATCTTAATTAGGCATCAGTCCAGTGACAGAGCACCGTCACTACTTAATGCTAATTAAAATAATATATTTATATAAGTACAGGAAGATTGGATATAATTGGTATTTTCTTAAATCTAATTCCTTGTTAATCCCCTTCCTGCGCAGAACTATGTCCAGACTGACTCTACTGGAGCGACTGGACTTAGGAAGTAATGAATTCACAGAAGTGGTGAGTTTTGTCTTAGTATGCTTTGTATGTTTTATAAATATTTTTATCCTTTAGTCTATTTTTAATCAATATGAAAATGAAAACATCATCTTAAGACTTCTGCTCCTGAGCAATTATTACCTATACCTCGTATTACTTTATGGAGACTGTTATAAAAATGATGTCCATTTTCTGATGAAAATTTTTCTCCTCAATTTGAAAATAATACTCTGTGGTATAGTGGTATAGTTACTGTACTGATAAAAAAAATTAATAATAGGTGTTTGTATAGTAAACATAATTGGCTTAACCAATAAGTGTTTGGAATTTATGTTATGTATCTAATGTTGCAAGTTCTGTATAAGATGTGCATAGCCTACTTTTATTATTGTGTACAAACTGTTTATATCCAAGGGAAACTATATTACTTCTAAATTTGAATGTTGTTCACAATAACATTTACAGTTGAAGTGCTCAGATTTTTCCTTCAGCATCGATCAATTTGTTTACTGTTCATGATGGACACATCATATATTAACAATCACAGCTGCTAAAAGTATTTTCCTTGATAGAGGAATTTAAATAGAACTATAGTGGAATGTACTAACCTGCCATATAATAAAGTCAAACCTTTGTGTGCCACCAATAGATCATGCAGAGCTGAACACTTACCTAGTTTTATGGTTTTGCAGATGGGGAAGTGTTTTTGAGGAATTGTTCATTAGTATTATTACACTTCTAGCCATAACCATTACCATGCTACGGCATTCTCATTACAGAGTAGATACTCATGTGGCAGCCTACAACTAATGTGCTTAGGCCCATGTGAAGCCATAACAGCCAAGAACTAAGCATGGGATGCAAAATTTCCTTTTTTGGTATATTTTTGACTGATTGCTTCATCTCACCCAGTCTTTTAGCTACTAGAGTGGACTATTGGTAATTTATTTAATTAAAGTCTTTTGGTAAAAGCTCAAAAAAGTTTGAAATATTTTTTTTGGATAAAGATCTGTCTGAAAGGTAGTCAGAGAAGTTGTGGATGCCCCATCCCTGGAAGTATTAAGGCTGGGCTTGATGGGGCTTTGAGCAACCTGCCCTAGTGGGAGGTGTCCCTGGCCATAGCAGGAGGGTTGGAACTCGATCTTCAAGGTCCCTTCCAATTATAACCGTTCTATGATTCAGTTAAAATTTTGTCTTGGAAAGTGAATTATTGGGAGGTAGGACAGCAACTTATGCAGGAATACTGTATATTTACAATATAATAAAATTGATTTCTGCATCTACAACTACCTGAAAGGAGGCTGTAGAGAGGTGGGGTTTGGTCTCTTCTCCCAAGTTACAGATTACAGGACAAGGGGTAATGGCTTCAAGTTGCGCCAGGGAAAGTTCAGGTTAGATATTAGGAAATATTTCTTTACTCAAAGGGTTGTCAGGTACTGGAATAGGCTGCCCAGGGAGGTGGTTGAGGCACCATCCCTGGAGGTATTCAAGAGAGAAGCTGACTTGGTGCTCAAGGATATGGCTTAGTGTTGGGTGGTGTGGTGTGTTGTTTATGGTTGTTGGTTTTTTGGATTTTTTTTTTCCCCATTGGTTGGACTAGATGATATTAAAAGGTCCCTTCCAATCTAGGTTATTCTGTGATTTATCTAAAGTTGCATGTAGTTGTTAAAAGTGTATTAGCACCTTTTTTGTATCTTTATATTTATATATTGTAATGGAAAAGCAATCCTGCACTTCACTTTATGAATAGAGTGGTTGGCTTGTATCATGCAGATGTACCCTTTGTTGCTAGAAAATATAAAATTTGTTTTTCTTATCCCCAAAATCATATGTTTTGGGTTTTTTGAAAAACAGGTCTTCTGAAATGATGGAACTTCAGGGTTTTTAGACCTCCATGAGAGAGGAAGTGATGCATGTAACATATTTATTGTGTGCTCCAGTTGAAAAACAATATGTAAAACAAATTTAAAAAAATTCTGTAAGGATTATTTAGTGCTGTGGACCAGTCCTTAAAATATTGTTGTCTGTCTAATATATTTATATTTAAAGAAGTGAATTATCTGGATTTTCTTTGGTGATCTAGTTAAACAAGTGTCTATAACAGCTGTAATAAAGTTGTAAGAGATGAATCACTGAAGTTGATCTTGCCTTTTGCTATTTTCTGAGTGAAGTTTTTTAAAAAATCACTTCCCTTTATAGCCTGAAGTACTTGAACAACTGAGTGGGCTAAAGGAATTTTGGATGGATGGTAATAGGCTAACACTTATTCCAGGGGTAAGTCTTTTTACTGTGTTCAACATTTAGTATTTTCATTTACAGTGGTGTTTGCTTTATCACTTACCATACGTATTAAATTTGCTGTGTAATTTTAATGTTACTTGAAGACAAAAGGCTAAATACTGCTCAAATGCTTAACTAGTTTACCTAGAAATTGTCACTGATCAAGAGAGTTGGATACACAGCTTGTCTTTTGTTGAAAGTTATGTACCTCTCACCAAAAAAATTTATACCAGTTCAGGAAAGGGATAAAAGTCCTAGATAAAATCCTGGACCAAATTTAAGGTTGAGTGGTCCTTCCAGAAAGGGATTATTTTTGTTAGACAACAAGCAGGACTTTACAAGATAAATATGGTGTGTAAATTTTTACTGGTCATGGCTGTAAAGCAAGCAGCGCCTGTTCAGGCACCTTGTATATGGGAGCATAGACAGTTCCTGAGAAAACACCCTGTTAACTTTGTCTGGGTTCCTGACATCTCTGAGAATTATGTGGGGTCCGGACTAACCTATTATAGTGCTTGTGAACCTGTGCTTATGTTCTAGTAAACTGGTAAATAAGCATTTGAAATTTAGGAAGCAGCAGGTCTGTTTTCAGATTTCAAATCACTAGCAGTCTTTTGACATGAAACTTTCTTGAATAGTTGAGTGGAGGTTGTGAACATTTCTACTTTACAGTGAAATTATAAAACTCTGTGAAAGCTACTGCATCTTCTCTGTGAAGACTTTAGTGTGCGCAAATCTTTAAGCTTATTCTTGTTTAGTATGGAAAGGTACTACAAGCTTATATTTTGGCTTGTTTCTTCAGCTTCAGTAGTAGAATAAAGAATCCACGGTTGGCTTTTTTGAGGTTAAGATGCAGCTATACACAAAAGGCAAAAAGAAGCATTAGAAGACTTCACTGGAGCCTAATGATGTCCTCATTGTCTATCTCTGTTTGAAAGCTTCAGTTACAAACCGAACTGTTGAATTTGTAGCAGACTGACTTTAGAGACCTGCAGGATTACAGTGATGTGTCTCTATGTGTGAAAAAAACATGAACCGTCTGTATCTGCACAAAAATATAAAAGAATTCTAACACGAAGCTTGGATATTTTGCATAAAATTGTATTTCAGAACTGTAAATGTTTTTTTCCTCTGGCATTACACTTGGGAGATGGTTGTCAAATCTGCTGGATTTTTTGTTTTGAACTTCCACTTTCTGGAATGCTTTATTATCTCTTGTTTTAGTTCATAGGCACCTTGAAACAGCTGACCTACTTGGATGTTTCTAAAAACAACATTGAAGTAGTTGAAGAAGGTATTTCAGGTTGTGAAAGCCTGCAAGACCTACTGTTATCCAGTAATTCAATTCAACAACTGCCAGAATCTCTTGGTTGGTATTTTCAGTTAATCCATGTTCTTAAAAACTTACAGTTTAGACATAGAACCCTTGAAAATAAACAAATTGCATTTTAGATCTAAGTGCCAGTTCTGGATGAAGCTGTAATGCATAGCAGAATGATAACATCTATATTTGTTTTGGAGCATTCTTGACTTTATACAATAGTTTGTAAATGGATGAGAATCTGTTGACTGTAACAGAGTAAATTTTTTTTTTTTTTCCCCCGTGCTCTGGCTGGCACGTGGTAAGCTGGCAAACAAGTTCTGTAAGATGATCTGCTTATTTCCTTAGGTATATATAGCATTATAGGCATGCCAGGGAATACAGACAATGTAGTTGCTTGCCCATTAAAACTAAGCTTTATGAACTCAAATGTCCATTTTTATATTCTTACTCATTTTATTACAGGTTCCCTGAGGAAGGTAACAACACTTAAGATTGATGAAAACCAGTTAATTTATTTGCCAGACTCCATAGGAGGGTAGGTATTTCACCTGAGTATAAGGTTGAATTGCCATTCTGCATGCTTTTCTGTAACTGTGGCTCCTCTTTTGAAAGTTTTTACTTTATTTAATTTCTTCTACATATGAATGTCTTAATAAAATTGAAAGCAAGTGCTTTCCTATCTTCTAGCTTGCAGCACATATGTTCTTTATGTATTATTTAATAGAAAAATACATGTTTTCCTCACTTACTAATTCAGCTACTAATCAATGAAAGAAAAATTGAATGTGAGAGAAAACAAGATGTTTAAAAAGGCAGCCAGTTTCCTGAAACTGGTTTTTGGTAAATAATTGGTGGCTGTGGTAAATATTGCAAATATTTGAACCACTATCAAAAAGCTTGTAAAAAGTGAATGCAAACACTTATGCTTTTCTTTTGCATAAGGAGAGTTTTCACCTGTTCATCAGCAGGTTTTTAAACATAATTATGTGTTCAGCAATTTAATTTAAAAATTGCTAATGATAGCAAAAATAATTGGTTCAGAATTAAGTGCTGTACAAATGAAGGGTATTCATTCCAAGTTCTTTTCTCCTACTATAATTAATGTGGGTTATCTTTTGTTGTCAGAATTCACAAAATACTTATTCACTGCCAGATTCTACAGTTCACTGTTTCTAACTCTTGAAATTCTTTCCTTGTCCATAAATTGCACTCAACTTTTGTATGGCTATGACCTGTCACGTTCTGAATGGTTTTAGTTCCTTACCCTTGCATGTTTTCATGTAGTACATAAATGCCTGATGTTGCTGACTCCCCTGTTTACACTGAATGCTTGGAGGACAGTGTTAAGGAGATAAAAGAACAAACACCACCACCCCTCCAAAAAAACTAACCAACAAACCCAACAAAAGAAAACCAAACCCAAAAAACCCCACACTCAACCAACAAACAAAAAAAACCCCAGAACACATTTGAAACAATTAGTAAAGGTTTTTTGTTGGGTTTGAGTTCCCTTGCATTTCAAATTTTTATTTTGAAATAAATTTGAGATTTGTAATTAATTGTGGCATTAACTTTATATAAGCAAAAAGGATTCAATTGATGTTAGATGAGTTGTCCTGTGTAGAGGAGGTGTTTTTTTGTTTTGGTTTCTTTTTTTTGTGTTTTTTTTTTTTTTTTTTTTGCAGATTAATATCAGTAGAAGAACTGGACTGTAGTTTCAATGAGATTGAAACATTGCCTTCATCTGTTGGGCAGCTCTCTAATATAAGGACATTTGCTGCAGATCATAACTTTTTAACACAGCTGCCGTCAGAGGTATGTATTTAATTACAAAACTAAAATGCATTTTTAATGCATTTTAACTATACAGTCTGTACAAGTTTTGCATAACAAAATAATTCTTGTTTGTGTATAGTTTTGTGTATATTTTTGTGTATTGTGTATATTTTTAAAGGAGGATGTATACAAATATCTAAGAAATTCTGAATTTTTTAAATCAAGAAGTAGAAATTTGTTGCTATTGTATCGAAATTAAAAGATGGTTTAATAATAACAACAATAAATCAAATTAAACTTGGCAAAAGTATATGTTATACTGATTGTTTTAAAACGCTTAAAATTTGCATATTTAGAGTTGTAAAGACTAATTAATTCTTTGGGGTTTTTTTTCAGATTGGAAATTGGAAACATGTAACAGTGCTCTTTCTGCATTCTAATAAGCTTGAATTTCTCCCTGAAGAAATGGGTGATATGCAGAAATTAAAAGTCATCAATCTGAGTGACAATAGGTTTGTGAATGCATTTATTCAAGGAGCAGTTGTATAAAATACAGTGATTAATGTAGAGACCTTTTAACTAATATTTTGTGCTGTTTTTCCGTATCTCATGCATGGCTTAGAAGCTGACTAAGATGCATGTATTTAATGTATTATTGTTGCATTCTGGACCTTGCTGATCCATTGTATTAAGCTGTCTTTATGATTTTGCACCTGGTTGGTAGCATGTATTTTCTGGGAAATGAAGTTGGTTATTTTCATAAAACATTTGATTATTAATCATAGAATGGTTAGAGTTGGAAGGGACTAAAGATCGTGAAGTTCCAACCCCCCTGCCATGGTCAGGGACACCTCCCACTACACCAGGTTGCTCAAAGCCCCATCCAGCCTGGCCTCGAACACTCCTACAGATGGGACATCCACAGCTTCTCTGGGCAACCTGTTTCAGTGCCTCACCACCCTCTCAGGAAAGAATTTCTTCCTAAGATCTAATCTAAATCTCCCCTCTTCCAACTTAAAACCGTTACCTTTTGGTCCCATCACTACACATGCCAAAAAAGAGTCCCTCTCCAGCCTTCCTGTAGGCTCCCTTCAGATACTGGAAAGGCTGCTATAAGGTCTCCCTGGAGCCTTCTCTTCTCCAGGCTGAACAGCCCCAGCTCACTCATCCTATCTTCGCAGGAGAGGTGCTCCATCCCTCTAATTATCTTTGTGGCCCTCCGCTGGACCTGTTCCAACAGTTCCATGTCCTTTCTATGTTGAGGACTCCAGTGCTGGAGTATAGTTTCTTGTATTGCATTTAGAGGACACAAAACAGTATCACAGCATAACGTAAAACACCTGAGTGTTCTGGGGAAGGGGAAGAAGAGTTGTATTTTATTAGAGCTGTTCATTAAAACCTCACAAGACCTTTATCTTTGCATATTGCCAGTTGGTAGAGTTGAAGTATAATTGGGAGAGAGAAGTCTGACTGAGCTCTCTCTCCTATTCTGCCAATCCATCTTCTTGGTACTCCATCTGTACCTTGATTTATTCATTAAGGTCAGAGCCCATTATCCAGCAGAGCCCATTTTCCACGCAGTTGTCCTGGAAAAAATATGTTTTTCAGGTGTAGTGCTTTTTTCTTTATTGGCATACATGTATGTCAAAAGATAAAATACTGTCAATTCAGATTAATTCAGGTTAATTGTCTTCAAAGTTGTATTGAAGTAAACAAACAGAGCTCAATTAAACTTTCATTGTCTTTTTTTTTTTTTTTTTNAGTGAGGTTGGTTGTTTGTTTTTTTTTTTTTTTTTTTTTTTAAGCTGCTTGCCAAACTGGCCAGAAGAGTCGGATTTTTGTTTGCCTTTTTAAATTCTGGTATAGCTTTGAATCTAAATTAAACGCTGTTGCCTTTCAACTGTCAGTAGTTATTCATTTAACTGTATCTGCACATGTGCTTTTTAAACACTTTTACAAGATAATGCAGGATTATTTTTTAGCAATCTTAACAGTATTGATACATGTACTTACATAAATTCTTGTTGTAATTTGCAGGCTGAAGAATTTGCCATTTACCTTCACAAAACTGCAACAGCTCACTGCTATGTGGTTGTCAGACAATCAGGTGAACTTTTTAAAATTAAAAATAAATGATTGTTGACTTTACTCCTAATGGAAATGACAAGTAGTACAGAGCCATCTGTTAAATAATGAGATCTGGTACTGGGTATATATAGCAGTGCTTCCTTGAACCTGGTACTGTGTATGTACACCAATACTTACTTGTCATTACTGTGTTGGTTTTCCTGAAAGAAACAGCTATTAACCTACCTGTCTTTAGAGAGTTTTATACTTGTAGCAGAGTTCTGTGCTGTTAGGAAATACCATTTAAGAGATGTTGGGGTTCTTTGGTTTTGTTTGTTCTCAATTCATGCTTGTTTACACAGGAGAGTTAGTGCTCAATAAGCTAGTACTTGAATATGTAGTGTGTTGTTTCTTCCAAAGCTATACCACTGGAGAAACTTTGCATGCCTTTTTTTGAGCTTGCCACACCTTTGAACTCTGTGATTGTCCAAGCTTTAAGCAGTAACTTGTGTGCTTGAGGCTCATGTTTTTGTTGTGTCATGAAGCCCTCTGTACCATGCTGGTGTCTTGAATGGCATTAGGGTGTACAGGGCTGCCAGAAACCTGCTAGCCTCAGATGTAGTATAATGAAAGCCCTTTTACTAGCGCAGTAATTTCAAGAATCACCTGTCCATTCATATAAGGGGTGGGGAATATGCAATCTGATATCTATATGAAAAACTGAGTACAAAACTTTTATTTTTATGTGCTTATCTGCAGCTTTAAATGGCCAAATATATCTGTGTATTCCAGATCAGGCTGCTTTGGGATACTAGTTAAGTCCTAGCAAGAAACAGAGTTATATTTTTAATATCCAGTGTTTGCTTTTCCCTTAAAGCTGTTACTGAGTTTCAGCTCTCAGTCAAAGCTAGTCAAAGACAGACATGTTAATAACTTCATTTTGTGAAAACAATTCAAAGGAGAAATGGTTTAATGCAAGACGAGTACTTTTCAAAGTAATGGGACGGGCATGCTCTGTGATACGTAGATCATACTTACTTTTTAATACATATTCTCGTAACATATCCTTCTTTCATTTGCTTCCCAGTCTAAACCACTTATCCCTCTTCAAAAAGAAGCTGACCCTGACACACAGAAAACAGTGCTTACTAATTACATGTTTCCCCAGCAACCAAGGACTGAGGATGGTAAGAATTTCTGAAATAGCCTGTCAGCATGCTCACTTGTGAAAACAATAATGGAAAGACTGTCCATCTAGTGTGATTTTTACCAGATAATACGTGTGTACAAGTTTGAAGTAAACTTCTAAGTGATGAAGAGTTACATCTGAAGAATGAGAACAGTAACTTAATGTGACGTACATATTGGTAAATTCTAGGTGAAATTTCAGTGAACAAGGTGAGGAATGGGCTGATGGAATCCCATTTTACGATGGTTGCCACTGCCCAGTGTGATGCCCTCTTTGATTCTGGCAGAACTTAATGGTTTGGGGTGAAATTCTCTTTAGTACGTGTCTTCTTTATATTGACTTTTTTAACAGAATACTAGACAAAATGTTTCCTCCATTATGAAATATATATTTCTGGGAAAGTATATTGGATTGTATATTTTATTTTAAAAGAAAAAAAAATCAGTCCAGGAAAAAAAAGTATATTGCTCACATTTAATTTGGATGATTTAATTTGGATGTTTAGGCCTGAAATAGTAAGACATTGCCAGAAGGTTATTTCTGCACCCTTGTGAAATAGTTAGGAGAATAAGTAACATTCCATGAGTAACCCCATCAGGAATTAGGGAAAAAGAGTTAAATTTCTTTATTTCACCACTTTTTTCTCCTGCAGGCGAAATGAAAAAGTTTATACTGATTTAACAGAAATGGAGGGGAGTGCATATCAATGGCAATAATTGAAAACTGACAAGCAGCAACGTTTGCTGTTCCATGGTACAAGTGTCTAGTACACTGAGAGGAGTAATCAAAAATCAGTAAAACCAGTACTTGTGCATCACTCTTAGTGTCTTATTGCAGAAGCATTATCTGCATTATACCTCTGATGAAATATGAGAATTATAAAATCATTTGGAAATTCAGTGAAGTTTTAGATTGTTCCTGAAAGCATTCTCTCCATTTGAACTTTTTTTTTTTGTACCCAGATGCTGGGCCTTCTTTTGTTTTCACCCAGGTGCTGGGGTTTCTTTCTGTAGGCAAGGAAAGGGCTGTGAAGTCTGTTAGAATGTTTTCATGTATGTTAAAGTTGTAAATTTGCCTAATAAATGTGGAGTAACAAATGCATTTGTTGAGCCCTATAATTAAGTACATTTCTATTTCAGGTATAGAAGTAGTTCATGTGAGTGATGTTGGTATCGCTAGTGAAAGATATACAATTGCTGGGGTAGTGGTGGCAGATTTATTAGATGATTTGGAATCATATAGTAGAACTTGGCTGATAT
>VZRU01002942.1:9011-24308 GCA_013398155.1 Pedionomus torquatus | reverse complement strand
CTCTTTTAAAGCTGGTGTTTAATAAAATGCAGAACACTATTGCTTTTTGTTATACAGGAAGGCAACCTGAAGAGATATCCAACTCCATATCCTGATGAACTGAAGAATATGGTCAAAACAGTCCAGACAATTGTACATAGGCTAAAGGATGAGGAATCCACTGAAGATCTTGCCAAAGAGTCAAAACGAGAAGGCCAGGCAGTTTCAGTAAAAGATGTGGGGATAAAGGTTAGAGATAATACTCTCTTCTGACTTCGCAACAACTTCTGAAGATCTAGAGTGTCATTTAATTCTCTTCATCCTCCCCACTAATGCTTAGGAGAAAAATTGTCAGATTACAGAACAGAACTTTTCACTGTCTGAAGAAAGCTGTAATAAATGTTTGGTCTGCAGTAGCAATTTTCCTGTGACACTAAGAACAAAGAAAGTGACTTGGTTCACAGACAAATGCAAACAATGGATGTGTTAAGGAGCTGGCGGATGGCATATTTGCCTCTTATATCCACCAGACTTCACAATGGAATTCAGGATAATCTCTAAGCATCTTATTGCTGCCTTCACAGCTGGAGGCTTTACATGATAATTTGGGAAGGCAATCATAGCAAGTTGGCACTGAAGTCGCTAACAGGCTGATGTAACATGATAGCACTACTCTTTGGTGCTGATAAGTCTCACTGCAGATATTCTTGGCCTTTTTTTATATATATTTATTTAATTGGGAATTTAATGGTACAAAAGTGACCTAATAAGGAAGAGTGTCAAACTGACAAAGGGAGGGACTGTACTCCTGTAATCTGCAGATTTCTCTGCATTTCATTGCACTGGTGCATTTCATACTTCATTATTTCAAAACTTAGATTATTCATTCTAGAGTTTCCCAAAATGTATGATGCTAACTCTAAATACCATATGCCACTGGAAACTTTTCAGAATGTTTTTTTTCTGCTAATGTTCTTAATCCTGTAGACTTCAGAAACTGCTTCAATAAAGAACAAAGCAGAGGAGAGAAAGCAATATTCAGCAGAAAGCTCTGTGCAGAAGCCTACTGAACCAGAAGCTGAGCACAGCACAGCAGATTCACAGATGACTGCACTTGTTAAAACCTTGCAAAACACAAAAACAATTGTCAACCATGAAGACACGCTTGAGGTATGGCATTGCAAGGAACATCACGGCGGTCAAAGAATTGTGCTGGTGGTGTATTGAATTTGTTACTCTGGGAGATGAATATTTATGTTGGCAATAGCAAAAAATTACCATCCATAAGTACTGTAAATACGGATGGTTTGCAGTACAGTATCTTTCTTACTTCAGATTGTATTAAGTAAAAGTTGAAATAGCTAAGAAAAAGTTAATAGTGAAAGATACATGCATTTAAAGAAAAACAAAGCAAACTCAATCAATTAAAAGTTGACCTAAGCATCAAACTGTGAAAAGACTTTTATACCTAGATACAATTTTCCAGGCTTGATTGTCAGTTCTTCATTAAAAAATTGATTTTAATTGTCACTGAAATGACAAGCTAGAAGATTAATGGAAGCAATCAAAAACTTGTACATCCAAGTGACTGTGCGTAGGTGGGCTTAAAAAATGCGTTCCTCTGTGCTTACTAGTGAGCTGTAATGAATGACTTGGATTTTAAACTTCTAAACAGTTTGCACATCTCTGACAAACACTGTGTATTCATTCATTTAGAATGCTTCAGACTTGTGACAGTTTTGGAATTTGTCACTTAATCAGTTACCAGTCTCAACCTGCAAAATGCTTAGTTTCACAAGCAGATTATATTTGTCTGTGTTGTGCAAGCAGTGGAACGTGCTAATATTGTACTTTTGCTGAAGGGACTTTGTGACAAGCAGTTGCGGCTGTTGCTGGCCGTTTCCCCACTAATGTGTTCCATCTTCTACATGCTTTCTGAAAATACTTGTTTTGACATTGTTCTTTAGTTTAAAAGCATAATTTCAGAAAATTGTATTAGTTGCCTTGATAGTGACGATCTTTTGTAGCTGGCTGTATTCCAGTAAGCATATGAGGCAGCAGTGTGTTGTCAGTCAGGGACAGCAAATTCCTTACTTCCATGGAATAATCTACTGATAACTGTTGCAGTTGAATCCAGATTACCTAAAATTTGCGTGCCTGTGAGTTTTTTAATTTCAACATTGATTACGCTTGTGTGTCACACCCACAAGGACAAGTGATGTGATAGAGGCAGTGAAGATGTCTGCTCTGATTGCAGAGAAAAACAAATGGATTTTTATTTTTTAGTGGAGGCTGTAGTATCTTGTTTGTTACATCTCAGACAGGTTTGTCCTCCTTGCAGTTCAAAGAACTGGCCGGGTAGTTATTATCATGGGAAAGGTCATGCTCCACACAGTAAGTTCTGAAACATTTCTGAAAAGTAAGGTTCCACACAGTAAGTTCTGAAACATTTAAGAAAAAGGGAATATTGACAGACTATTATTACAACCCGCAACGTGAATTTTGTAGCCTTTGCAACAGGAAGTGTGTTTCCTGGAAAGGGGTTTCCAGGAGTGGAAGGAATGGTGTTTTTTTTTTTTCTTCAAAATATTACTGGAAACAATTGGGTTTTGAAGATGATAAGAATATAAGGCTGGTAATAGGATACTGAATCAGTTGCATGGCGCTGTTGCAGCAGCTTAATCTCTTTCATAAGTGCATTGAGCATTCTTACAATTAGGAAAATGTGGTTTCTAGCTTAAATGTATTCAGCATCACTTTTGTTCTGCCTTTGTTATTGAAATGAAATAATTTTTCTTCCTGTTGGAATTTACCTCTAGTGTAAATTTAAAGATACGAGCCCAAACTACACATGCTCTTTTTCTTGCTAGACTATGCAAGCCAAGCATATGCAGTCTTTTCTCACAACATGGCTCTCCATTTCTAAGATCACCTTGGTCATGCTATTCTACAGCTGTTTCAGTTTGAGCTCTTTTCTGCAAAACCAATACCTACCTAGTCAGTTCTGGGGTGTTTGCTCCTTGAGTGATAGCTTCCTGACTTGAGGATGTTTCCAATAATGGAACAGAGACTGCATCTGCTTGCTTAAAGTAGGTTTCTGAAGTTTGAGTGCTGTTCCCCTGGAGTCTGCCTGTGCAGTTCCTTAAGGATAGTTTAGTGGCAAGAATTACTAAATTCACTTGACTTGCATTACAAACCCACTACGCAGTTATTATGTTACGGTTATATTATGTTGCTTATTTTTTCCCCTGTATTGTTTACTGAGTGATGGTTTGATAGCATTTACTTAATCTTTAAGCACACTTAATCTTTAAAATGCACAGCATAAAGCTGTTTTTCCTCTAGCAGGAATCAGAAGAACTCTCCTCTGATGAAGAGATGAAAATGGCAGAAATGCGACCACCACTGATAGAAACCTCCATAAACCAACCAAAAGTGGTAGCTCTTAGCAATAACAAAAAAGGTTAGATAACATAAAATGCATTAGAAGTGTTTTGTGATTATGGTGATTTCTGCACTAACCGTGGCTAGCTCCAATTAAATTATGTAAAAGTAGATTTGATTAGTATGTTTTAAAAGAATCATTTAAAAGATCAATTCTCTAGTTAAGTAATAAAAGCAGAAAAAGCCCTGGTATTTCTTATACTTGACTCTGTGATAGGGAAAACTGTGCTGACATCTTAATTTTCTGAATCTTGCTGTCATCAGTTTAAAAGCATAGGTGGAAAGGAGATGTATGTGTTTTGTAGACTATTAGCTATACTCTTAGTCTGTACTCTTAGACTATTAGCTATAATCTTGATACCACTTTCTGCAATCCTTTTAACTGTGTTTAACTTGGAAATATTCCATATTTTCTTCCTTCACCAGATTTTGTGGATTATTGCTGCTGTAGGCAGCAAAATCCCTTGTTCATATTTCCCAGAGAAGCTCTGCTGTCTTCTTAAGATTTAAGAATATACTTCTCTTTGTGGGATCTCTTTCTCTAGAGTCACTTTACTCTTTTATTTCTCTTCTTTCCTCTCACCGGAGACTTCAGAACACTGGTTTTGTTACCTGGGTTTTATATTCTCTGAAAGATAGTTTTGGTCTGGGTAGTCATTTCCTTAAGAGTAAGGAGTGATCTAGGATTGTATTTTGCTTCATGTGATATCTTAGTCCAGTACTTTCCAAGTCAAAATGTTGCTTTGGCCATTAGATGAAAAAGGGTGATATTTAGTGAGGATGAAGGTAAACCATATGGAGGTAGAAGAAAGAGTCTGCTGCGGGTCACATGCAGGTGAAAAGACTGATGTTTATCAATGTTGTCTTTGGGTTTTCATGCCACACTAAAGTACCAAGTCAAGACTTCTTTCTAGATATGTTTCACAAAATTTATGCTTTTGGCACCCGTAACTCTGTCTTGAAGCAAAAATTTAAATGTATTTGTCTACTTATATCAAAATCCTGGCTCACTTGAAGTCCCACAGAAAAACTGTTTTCATATGGATATAGTATGTAAGCGTGCATATATATTGCAAGAATCAATGTGTGTAGGTGTAATATGCTCTGAAAATCTTGTCCTAAGTGCTGAGTAGAGCATGGGGATGCATTGGAGTCCTGCTCTGCAGAAGAACATTTTTCTTTCCTGTGTTTTTCTATTTCTGAAACTATAGAGAGCTTAGCCAGTCATCTAGATCTTTCCAGAGTGCTTAGTCTAATAAATATAATATTCAGAATCAGGAGCTGCATACGCTTTCAAAATCCTGCATACAAAGCAATGTACTTCATTTTTGTAGGGGCTAACACACTTAGGTAATGCAAAACTTTGTAGAAGTCATTGCAGAAACAGAAATATGACGATAGATATTTTTGGAAAATACTGCATAACGTAGCACTAGCTTATGCAAGGAAACTTGGAATAAAGCAACAAGTTAAATTTCATTAACAGGTGAGGGCTGTTTACAGTGATCCAAATATTTAAAGAATAAGAACTACTTACATCAGTCTTTTATAAGTTTAAATGAGGTTTGCAAAGGTAGTAACTTCTTGATTTCCAGTACTAAGATATACTGTAGAACAAGAGACAGTTTCTAAATACTGTAACATACACACATTAGTTACTAAACAGATGTATATGTCTGTAACTAAATTGGCAACATTTTATTTCAGATGATTCGAAAGATGCTGATTCCTTATCAGATGAAGCTACCCACAATAGCAATCAAAATAACAGCAACTGTTCCTCTCCTTCTCGAATGTCAGATTCTGTTTCCTTAAATACTGATAGTAGCCAAGATATTTCTCTCTGTTCTCCAGACAAAGAAACACATGCTGCTGTTTTATCCAAGATCAGGTTTGTAAGATACTGTATACCACTAAGCAAATATAATAGCAAAATGTTACTTAATCCTTCATAATATGTGTTCATTCCGTTCACTCATTAATTTATCACTCATGAAATAATTGAATATTTTAAAAGAAGGTTAAACAATGGAATAATGCTCTTTTTTTTAACAAAGAAAAAGGTACAGTAAAACTCAAGTGCTAATTTTTGTAAGTATAATAATTTATAAGGTATAATAATTTCATCCTTATAATTCGTTATCCCACAAAATACTTCATAATTTTAAATGCTGTGTTTTCACTTGCATTATTTTGAAGGTCAGTTTGATTACTAACATAACTTCAAAAGGCTTTATAAACTCTTAAGAATGGACTTATAAGTTGCTATTCTTCCTGAGGTTTTAGTTAGAAGGTGTCATTTTTTTAAAATGTTGCAAGTAGAAACAAGATTTGTCCAACACTTTCATGGAACTTGCAAGGATTTTATTTAAAAAAAAAAAAGCTATTGTCACTGGGTATTTTTTGACGCTTTTAAAATGTCTTTAGTAATATCTGTTGAATTTAATCTTCTGAAAACAGGTGACATGGATGTTGCCAAAATGAGCCCTCTATATAATGTATTTCTGTAATGGTAAGATAGTGAATCATAAATCTGGTTGTATATTGGTCTTTGTGCCATTTTGTGCGCACAGTACGGCTGTTACATGTTAATGATTATTTGGTCAGGCACTGGAACGACCTGCCCAGGGAAGTGATTTGGTATGCCCTGGAGGTATTTAAGAAATGTGTAGATGTGGCACTTCACGGTATGCTCTAGTGCCCAAGATTGTAGGGTGTGGGTTGTGTTTTTGTGTATGGTTGGAGTCGGTGGTCTCGCAGGCCCTTTCCAACTGTGACAATTCTGTGATTCTATGATTATTATTTTTCTAAAACAGTTTTTAAAGCAATATGTTGGTTCCTTCTAGAATTTCTTCTAAGAGCCATCTTTTTTTCCAGACGTGAAGATGAAAATTTGAATAGTCTTTTGCAAAATGGAAGCGAATTGAACCTTACAGTAGAAGAAAAAATAAATGTGCAAGAGAAGGTTACAAATTTGTCTGAATATGAATTAAGCATTGAAGAAAAACTAGGCCTGATAGGAAAAGGTGTTGATCTAAGCACTTCTATGGAGGAGTCTCAGAAATTAGACCAAATAAACATGAATATCACAAAACTGGTTAGTGAAGAGGCAGTGCCAGTTCCTGGAGAAAGGTTACCGACACAGGAAATAGTTTCAGTAAAGGGCTTTTTGAATAACAACATGAAAGAAGAAAGTCAGCACTTGGAAAACAGAAACAAATATGCTATAAGTAAGGTAAATGGACATCCTGAAGAAGCAGTAGAGTCTCCCAGTAAAGACAAACTAACAAGAAGCACTACAGTTGATGGTGATTCCGCTGAGCTGTCTGTTTCAAGGAGCACTGAAGATTTGTCCCCACAGAGAAGCGGTGCTGTGATGAAATCTCACAGCATCACCAGTATAGACGCTGGTGGTCTTAAAGTCTATGATATTGTCAGTGAGAATGGATCTCAACAGTCAAATTCAGTGGTGAAATCAGCATCTGATAGTGCAGATGGAAAAAACATAGTCCGAAGTAAATCTGCTACTCTTCTGTATGATCAACCTTTGCAGGTTTTTCCTGGGTCGTCATCTTCATCTGATTTAGTATCTTCTACAAAAACTGTGTTCAAGTTCGACTCAAATCACAATCCTGAAGGTGCTAATGCAGTGAGAGGATCAGTGACAAGTGGTGCACAGATGTTCTGCGCTCCACAGTATAATATTCAGTACAGCAGCAGTGCAGCAGCAAAAGATACCTTGTGGCCCCAGAAACAAAACACCCAAGGAGAACAAGGAAGCTTACCGCCTTCACGTCTGCTTAGGTCTGACAGTGCAGAAACTCCCAGCTATGTAAAGCATTCTGCCAATATGAATTTCTCAAATCATAACAATGTCCGAGCCAGCACTGTGTATAACACTCATCAACGGATGGCTGGGAGACATAAAGATATGTGGGCTGTTCCATTGAATGATAGACTGCTCCCAGGAGCAACCAGACACACTCTTCAAAGGCAGAGCAGTGTATCTTCTACAGCTTCTATAAATATTGGGGATATTGGACCTTCAAGGCGGACCCAGGTTCCTGAAGGGGATTATCTAACATACAGAGATTTGCACTCAATGGGAAGAGTTCCGCCAATAATGTCTGGGCAACAGAGACCTCTTTCTGCCAGGACATACAGCATTGATGGGCCAAATGTACCTCGACCACAGAGTGCTCGGCCATCAGCGAATGACATACCAGAAAGAACTATGTCTGTTAGTGACTTCAATTACTCGCGGACTAGCCCTTCCAAGAGATCAAACTCAAGGGTTAATTCTGAGCACTCTTTATTAGACCCTCCAGGAAAAACTAAGGTCCCTCATGACTGGAGGGAACAGGTGCTGCGACATATTGAGGCTAAAAAGCTTGAAAAGGTAAAAATAATAATTTTAAAGCTTCTCTATCTTTCCGTTAACTGGATATAGAATAAGTTAAATGCTCTGTGTTTTGAATTGCTTTGATTTACCAGTAAAAGTGTACTTCTGTTACTACCTTAAAATGATAGTAACCACATGTTTGTGGTGAATATCTGTGCAACAGTCAAATGATAGATGATAAATGAACTTTTCCCCTACGGAAAAAAAAATTCCAGTGTTTTAACATCATACTTGCCAGCTTAGTCCAATTGCTGTAGAACGCATGTGGCATTAACCTGCTGGACTGCAAGGCCAGTTCTTTTAGCCCAGGTAATTTTTCATGTAGCATAGTATTCGTATTATACTAAAATATTCCCCTGCACTTCTTGTTCTCTCTGTTTTGCCTATTTTCCCCCTGTTTCTTCTCTTTAAGAATGAGGAAATCAGTAAAATCTGTTTTAAAGTATAGGTCTACAGCTTCAGTTGCTGTAGAATTCAAAAGCCATAATTAACATGTATTTGCCTCCAAGCCAGTTGTCTTTTGAAGTTGGGTATCTGACAGATTGTTGAATGAATATTTATTGCTGTGAGATGAGAACACATAAAAATCTTGTTCATTTCAGGAAATCACAGGAGGTTCTGATATAACTAAAAATGATGAACAGGATTATTTATGTAGTGTAAATGCTATCAAGAATTTGAGCTGATACGTTGGAGCTAAACAATTACATATCTTCACAGAATTTGTGTAGAGACTGGAAGAGTGTAATCTATGCTGTCCAGCTAAACCGGTTCAAAGTGTCATCACTAAATAATGGGTAGAATGTCCTTTGTCTGATGCTGTTTCCTTGGAGGGGAAGTGCATAATGCAGCCAAAATACATTTTGATTATGCAAGCTAGGTGGATTTTCTTTTTTAGTTTCTTTTGAAAGAACATAGTTTGGGTTTTTTTATTATTATTATTATTATACTAAATACTTCAATATATAGCTAAAGAAATTTAACTGGAGATGGTTGGAAAAATTACTTCTAGCTAAAATATTTCTTTGGAAGTCCAAGCATTTGGAGGGATGAGTTTTCTTTTGTTTGTTTTAAGTTGTGTAACTTCTGGTGATAGAAAGGGGATGGGTTTTGTTTGTCTTTTGAAGAAGCCTGCACAGAAGCTGCACCCGTTCTTCTGATCCAATTTCAGTCACATACAACATAAAATGTTAGAGGCTTTCACAGTACTCTTTGTCCCACAGGCAGACATAAACCTCACCCTGTTCTGGCCCTAATAAAGGTGTATTCTCTGATACACTGTTTTCCTGGATGCATGTATTAAATCTCATATGAGACAACAGAAAAGCAAAGATTCTAGTAGGCCTTAAATGCGGAGGGAAACAAAACTCCGATGCACTGCTAATGCAGTTTGTTTGTAGCTCATTCTTGTACCATCTACATTTGACATGTTAGGAACAGTGTTTAATACACCAGTGATACCTGTTCAGGTACTGTCACAGTGTAGTCACCTTTACTGAAATGAAATTGATTGCCTCACTTGAGTCCCTTTATATCTGTCTGTACCTTCTATCGTCCTTTATATGTAAACCTTAATTTTTGTTTCCTACTTGAGTGATATGCAATAGCTGCTATTGACATCTTAGCTGTGCATCTAATTTAACAGAAGTCTGTTTTGTATTGTGCATGTTTCTATTGTTCTGGCCTTAAAGCATTTTAAAGTAGTGGTTTGAGACTTATTTACGAGTTTAAAAGTAAACGTGTCTATAATTGTCTACTTCATATTCTCTGGGATATGACTGACTTCAAAAGAAAAATATGAACTGTGAAAAATGTAGATAAGATCCTATATGGCAGCTGGCAAATATGATAATTTGGAAATTCTACGAATTTAGTGGACATTTCTTTGTTCTTTTAGAATAATGGCTTCAGTATTTCTGTTTGTAATTAAAGAAAAATCTAACTGGGCAGAGGGGGCTTAATCTATAAACCAGACTTCTGAAATATTTTAAAGTCTGAAAAAATCTCAGTAATTACAGAACTCATTCAGGGAACAACCATTTAATGAACAAGTTCAATTACAGAGCTCATTTAAGGAACATTTATTGGAAATTGCTTTGACAGACCTTTTATAGATTTAAAATGGCATATCTTTTTTTAAACCACACATAAGGCACAACACTGACAGAAGCAGGTATATAAATTAAGTCTTACAATGAATATTTAATTTGTATCTTCTTGTCTGTGGTTATATACAATAGTATGCGTTAGTATTATTACCTTCGCAGTGACTTTTCTGAGTATGTTTAATCATATTTATTATTTCTATCCTGTGCTTATCAGGAAAGATAATATAATGAGGATTTGGGGATTGGTTTTGTTGTGGGTTTGGGTTTTGTGTTTTGGTTTGGTTTTGTTTTTTCCTTTTTGCTAGGCTCCTGAAGTACTTGCTTACTTTGTATTTATAAAGTGTAGTAACTGAAGGGAGAGAGAAAGGACAATGAACCTGCTTAAATAAGTGTCTCCTCCTTTGACAAATTGGAGAAGCGAGTTCTTGTGTTATTTATTTCCCCTTTTTACCTGATGCAGGTAGGAAAAATACTTTGAAGAACTTACTTCGCATGAGGAGAGATACAGAGTAATTTTAAGTCCAGTAAAAATTATTAACAATGGATTTCAGGCCAGTAACCAGCATTTGTAATTGCTTTGACAAGCTGTAAGGAAGCACTGAGCTGTGTGGTGGTATTGATACACCAGAGGGAATGGACGTCATCCAGAGGGACCTGGATCGGATGGAGAGGTGGGCCCAGATGAACCTCATGAGGTTCAACAAGAGCAAGTGCAGGGTTCTGCACCTGGGCCAGAACAATCCTCGCCATCAATACAGACTAGGGGATGAGGTATTAGAAAGCAACATTCAGGAAAGGGACTTGGGGGTGCTCNCTGGGGAGAGTCTGTTTACAAAGGCCTGCTGTGATAGGACAAGGGGCAATGGATTTAAGTTGGAGAAGAGTAGATTTAAGTTGAATATTAGAAAAAAATTCTTTAAGGGTGGTAGAACACTGGAACAGGTTGCCCAGGGAGGTGGCTGAGGCCCCTTCCCTGGAGATATTCAAGGTGAGACTGGACGAGGCCCTGGGCAACCTGGTCTAGTTGGGGGTGTCCCTGCGACTGCGGGGAGGTTGGACTTAGATGACCTTTGGAGGTCCCTTCCGGCCTGGATGGTTCTATGATTCTGTGATACGTCCATCAACTGAAATCATCCACCTTGTTGAAGGCAGGTGAAAACAGTTCATGATACCATTTGTAAATGGAAATTTTGCATATATTCAGGAGAAGGAACTTGTTTATCTGATGTGAAGCATATTTTATTGTGGGATAGAGAAGAGAGCTTTTTAAATGTCAAACTGCTCTCTAGTGGCTATGTAAGCTGTTGGAAAGCATGCAGTCATTTCTACCCCACACCCAACCTCATATATTTAGTGCACTAGTCAGTTTTTAAGAGCAGTAACATTTTCTAGCCTATTTTCCTTTTTGAGTATGATTTAGTAATTTTTCTACCTGGTACATCACAGTAGTCTTTTGTCTTGGTGGAAGTTTTAATTGATGAATTTAAACTTAAACTCTGCCTGTGTAAAAACACCACTGTTACACACATTTTATTATATGGTAGATTAATTTCTCATCTGTAAACTACAATAAGTGTCTGCAACAGTTATCTGCACATACCTATTGTATTTCAGTGTGCTGAGTAGGCAGAATTCATTCTTGGGCTGGCTCAGTCTTTTCCATACTTACGTGTATTTTCATTTTGTTGTGGATCTCTTTGCAGTTCATCAGGTGTGTATTTGCTTTCAAATCTAATTTCATCTGGAATTAAGTTCTCTATTCTTTATCTACTTTTAAAATAGCAGAGTTTTCAGAGAAGAGATCATAAAGTTCGTACTTTGGAATTCAGAAATCAGGGTTTTTTTTTCTCCATTTTGAATGTACCACTGAACCATCAATGTACTATACTGTAATACTTTGTATAGTTCAGAAGTGAACACATCACATTCAAAGGGAATAAAAATCTTGTTTATTTGGAATTTAAACAACAAAAGTTCTCACCCTGCAATTATTTTATGACAGTAAAATTTGAATTATATGTAACTTTTCCATTTGTGACTCTCCAGTAGCAGTACTGTCACTTACTGAAGATGCATCTTTTCGCATCTCAGGAACCTAAATTCATGCCTTCCCCCCCTCCCCGCCCTCCCCAACAGCTCAAGAATGGTTTAATAATTTTGCTTTCTTCTTCTGTGGGATAAACTGGTATCCTGCTAGAATTCTATCATATTTCAAACACAGGGTTTTGTTTTTTTTTTTTTTATGGTGTGCTTTTATTCCAAAAGGCTTAAAACATCAATTTTTAAGCATTGCAAGCATTCCGGAATATCTTGAGCAAGGTTTGGTTTGGTTTTTCCTAGAGAATCGTAAATAGCTGGGAATGAAAAGTGGAGTGATTTTCTGGCCATTTAATACAGCCTCAAAGGATAACTTGTGTCCACCTTTACCTGGCAACTGATTCTAAGTACAGTTAAATAAATTTTAAAAAAGTCTAACACTTAGGGTGTGCAGTTAAGTTACCAGTTAAGGCTATTCCAAGATAAGTAGAATGTAGATTCTTACTCCCTACAGATACTTGGATTTTATCAGTTCCCATTCTATACCAAAATTTTGTGGACTGTCGTGACAGACTCCATCCAGTATTATCCATCAGAAATTATCCTAGGTAAATTCCAGTATTTATTGTTGTGCACCTAAGAAAATGCATTAAGACACTTCAGTTCTCAAAAAGCACCCTTTTGAAATCTGAAGTTGTTAATTCTCTTATAAGCTGCAAAATGGAGAATACGTTCTAGCTTTTAGCATTCAAAAATAATGTAAGTAAACAGCAAAATTATGCTACTAGCTACCTGTATCTGTTGATTCTGTTAGAGGCAATTTCGACTACAAATCCTGATCTACATACTGATTACTATTTTTTTTTTACTTTGTACAGAGTCTTTTTTTTTTCTTTCTGTGATGTATTGTAGCTTTTTAATATGTGTTCTTCACACTTGAATAATTGATTTCTAGTAAACTTCGCTTTCACAAAAACATAGTGGAACATGGTATCGATATTAGTTAGTGTGTATCAGTTTAGAGTAACTGAAATGAGATTTCTCAAGCCTTAAATATTTGAATTATCATTTTGCAGGCCATTATATACTAAGACACTGTAGTAAATCAGGTGGAGAGTGGAGTTGGTACTTGGAATTAACACTGAGATTTAATCTTAAATTTAGAACATACATGAATTTTTCACAGAAAGAGTGGTTGGGCCATTGGAATAGGCTGCCCAAGAAGGTGGTTGAGTCACCATCCCTGGATGTGTTTAAGAGTTGTTTAGATGTGGTGTTGGGATACTATGGTGTAGGGGAGAACTTTGTAGAGTAGGGTAGATGGTTGGACTCGATTTCAAGGGTCCTTTCCAATCTAGATGATTCTATGATTCTGTTTGATTTTTAATGAATTGGAATAAAAATCAGAGGGTTTAATGGCATTGGCATATTCAGACGTCTTCTCTGGTGCAGCAGTTTTCAAGAATCTCATTAGGAAATGTACAACCTTTATTGTACTTGTGTTGAGAAGAAAAATTAAGAATACTGTTCATAATCCAGGTGCCTCGTTTCTCTCTTCCCAGCTAAAAATAGGTACAGGGAAAATACTTCCTGATTTTTTTTACACTAGGAATCTCTTCTTTTGTCAAACTAAAACTTTCTTACAGCTCCATGTAATTTTAAATAGTACTTGTTCTGCACAGTCTGTATACTTGTCAGTTCCATCTTTATTTTTTCAAAAATTTTTTTTTATTTTTATATTTTTTTTTTATTCCTTCAAAAATTTAGTTTTGAAGTGCTGTACCCATTGTAGAGAAAGACAGTGTTTGCAGTACTTTGGCAAAAGTCTCTACCAAGAAAGGAGATATTTATAAACCCTTGAATAAAACTGTCTCAGGCTATGTAATCACCTTGAGGCTCTCTGAATAGAGCTAACTGAAATCTTAATTCCTGAATGGACATTTGTGCCTCTACACATTTTAGGAACGTTCTACCTCCTGTTGCACTTCTGTCTTACATTGTAATCCATCTGGATTTAGATTGTCACTATATATTGATCATCTGTTTGGGTCCTTCTGTGACAAAAGTGAAACTAATGGATCTAGGGATCTTTATAGTAAGATGGTCTGCTAGGGACATGTTCAGAAGATAACTTTCCAGTCTCACTGTTCCTTGTATTTTCATCTATATTTTTGCTACTTATGCAAGAGATACAGGAACCTCTGAGAGGTGAGGAGACTTCAGGGACTTGCCTGGAGAAGTGGGGGAAGAAGGCCACCTGGCTAATTATAGAGACTATTTTGGGAGCAGTTGTCTCAATAGAAGGTACTTTGAAACACTAAGGAGCTAAGGAAAACTGGCTTTGGCAGTTTCATCTGAGTGTTTGGCCCTGACACTTAGATGAGCAGACTTGAATGATGAGTACAGTCTTCCCCTCCCAACTGGGAAAAGCTTGTGGAGACTTGTCCGGAAAAATTGATTAACTAGAGAATAGGGTATGTGTAGAAGAGGGAGCATGAATAAAGCTCACTAGCCATCTAGTGAGAGGTCATCCAAAGCCTTTTCCAAGAAAAGCCAAGTAATTATTTTCAGTATGTATTATTTCAGTAATTATTTTCAGTAAATACTGTTTTTACAAGGGAGTTTCCAATGACTGTGCTACCAGGCCTTCTGGGGAGTATGAATATGCAGAAGCAGATGACTGTGATTATTGAAGTAGTTTTAGTTTCACAAGATCAAGCTAATGTGAAAGAGTAAATGTCAGCCTGGGGACTAGTGACTATTTTCAAAATAAGATTGGTATTTATAGTCAACAGACAAACACCAAAATATATTTATTCATGTTAACAGTTGTTGCAGTATCACATTAGTATCTACTGCTTGTTTTCTGTTAGCCGTGGCTATTGTCTGCAAGGTAATAAAGCTCAAAAGCAAAGCACTGTCACGTCAGTCCTTGAGCTTGTGTTACCTGTGTAATTGCCAACAGTGGCACATTGGTGGACTTCCAAGGTTTCTTTTGAGCCTCTTTTTCTTAAATGAGGCTAGTTCACGTTCTTGTTTTTGGAGTGCATTGCAGAAGTTGACAGTATTGCAATAGTAAGAAAACCCAGTCAAACAGTCAAATCTCTGCTTCTGTGTAAATTTTTATTTGTACTGTACTAGTATGGAGATCAGAGGTGGGAAGGGGGAATGAGACAAAGTAATAACTGGCAATTGGATGATTTTCCACAGGTGTTTATCTTGACTGCCAGCTTCTCTTCCTACAACATATTATATGCTGCAAATTTAATGGAAACCTAGAAATTTTCATCAGCTGTGCACCTATGTTGTTTTTCCAGACACATGAAC
>VZRU01002939.1:0-24895 GCA_013398155.1 Pedionomus torquatus | reverse complement strand
TTTTTTCCTTTTTTCTTTTTCTCTTTTTTCTTTTTTTTTCTTCTTTTTTCTTTGTCTTTTTTTTTCTGTTTTCTTTTTTCTTTTTTTTTCTTTTTTATTTTTTCTTTTTTCTTTTTTTCTTTTTTCTTTTTTTTTCTTTTTTCTTTTTTCTTTTCTTTTTCCTTTTCTCTTTTTTCTTTTGAAGGGGTTTACTTATTTTTCACGTATTTTATTGTGTCAAGGGGGCTATGAGGTGCCGGAGGAGGGCAGCCAGGGAATTCACATCTGGAACAAAAATGCAGACCCAAGCTGCAAGGGATTTTTGGATGCAACGCTTGTGTTTGAGCTCATTATGCTTGTTGCTGCCTGGATCTGAGCCTGTTTTCCATGAAAGCAGGAATATTCTGATTTTAGATACCTCTATGGTCTTCAATAAAGCCAGTTATCACTGAGAAATAATCCCACCCACTCAAATACAGCAATGTTTGGGTCTGGGAGGCTGGCTCTGACCCCTCAGCATGACAGACGCACACTAGCCATAACCAGGGAATACTGCTACAGAATCCAAACCATAAGAAAGTAAGCTTTCCTATATATATGCGTATATCTTTAGATCATTAATGTGGAGGAAGCCTGCGGTCCTGAAATAATGCTTCAAAATTCTTGAAATCCTGATGCAAAGCTGGGAGGTGCAGGGAAAATGTCAGTCTTGCAGGCAACTAAGACACATGGTTATCTTTAATCATGCGACTAGTCCCAGTGTCTGCAACAGGACTGAGAGCACGTATAAAGAGAAGTCTGCGCATAACTGTCTTTCCAGGATAGGAGCTATATTTACAACCTTTTTGAAGCCATGGGGACTATTTTTGTAAGTAATATTACTCATGGACAGTCCTATCTAAGGATATTTCTCTGAGCTTCTTTATCATGTTTTTTTTTTTTTTTTTAAATGCCTTCCATGCAAACTGTCAATAGCACTTATAAATTATTCTGGTTTGGGAGAGGTGACTGCCAATAGAGTGCTACATTTCATGAGAAAAATGCAGCCTGGTGCACAGACATTGTTTAGTGTCTCATCTGAGGGCCACCAGTAACTGTATATAAATTACCATCAGAATTTCAATAGTGTCACTTACTGGAATATATTGCAAGGGAGGAGGAAACCTCCAACTTGGAGGAGCTAAAGAAACCCATTAGATTCAGAGCAGATTCCAACGCTGGCAGAATATTGCAGGGTAACGTGGTTCATTTTGTAATCTTCAAATACCTGCAAAACTGAAGTAAATTTTAAATGATATGACAGATGCAGCATGGCTTCATTTTCTGAATTACTGCTGTGCTTAACCGATGAAGCATAGCAACATGATTGCCCAAACCAGAGATTGCTCAATGGCTTGAGACCTTTTCCCAACAAAGTTCAGGCTGGTTTAAAGGAACAGCATCAAGATAAAAATTGCTTACTCTGTGCTAATACGCTCTTTCGTAAGATTTGGTTGCCATTCACATTCTTAAATCTAGGTAAAACAGATATTTTCATTTATTTTTCTCCTTTGCAATGGTTTGTTTTCCTTTTGCATTCCGGTCAATCTGGGAATGAGACTCAGCTGCAGTATTTCACCTCCTGGTTCCAGCCAGTCGCGCTTTCTGAATTTCATGTGTTTGCAGAGTTGCTGGGTTTGAGTTCCCAGTAGCAGAGCAGCAGGTACAGGAGACGTGGGTTGAATCCCTTCTCTAGAAAGTACCCATATTTGGCTGGTCCACTGCAGGCTGGGACTATTTCTGCTTTTAGCCTTTAAAAACTTAAAATATCAGAAATCATGTTCCTCAAAAATACTAAGGAAATGGAACTCAGTTGGGTTATAGCATGATACAGTGTGGTGAAAACATGATTTGATCTCTATAAGGTTTTGGAGATTATTGTGTATCAGTCAAGTCTTTTCTCCCAACTCTCTTCTCCACAGTAAGGTATCTCCAGAAGGAAATACACTACATGAAAAGAACAATACAATTTGTCTGCACGAGCAGATCCTTTCACAGACCAGACCATGAGATAATAATCTACCATGAGTAAGGGTCAGTGTGTTTATTCATGGCTCCGCTTCAGTGAGTGACTCTGCTGGATCCATGGTGATTCCAGCACTCGCCTCTTGACTTGTCTGGGCAGCTCTCTGCCCCACTGCATGTGTTGGGAGGTAGGGTGTGAGGAACCACAGCTCCACCATCCCATTTTCTTTCCTTCCACCACCCTGAGACAATGAGGGGAAGTGGGAGCTCTGTGCAGCTCCATCCCCTTGCATCTAATGCTGTGAGCCGCCTTGCCTCCTCCCTGTACTCATTTCACCGTTAGCTGGGCCACAGCGTGACTCTTCCTAAACCATTGTATTTGGAACCAATTACCAAATTGTGCTGCTAAAAATACTCCTAGCAACTAAATAATTGTGATGTGGGTGGGTGAACTTTTTCTTTACACAGCACTGGTAGCCAATAAAAGCTTGAACATATTCAGAAAACTTGAAAGCAAAGCAAGAATATCACCAGCAATGTCTAGGTCTCTGCTAGTCTTTTTTTCAAAGCCAGGAACACATATACACATGTGAAATTATTATGAACATGTGCATGAGCTTACAGACACAAAGAATTTGCTGACTGTGACATCCTTCAGTAGGACAACACGTCTAGAACAAACCCCTGTGACACAAAAATGAATGACGTGCAAGGAAAACAGGTAAACATCACTGAAATGTTCTTGTTTTAAATATATTTATCTGCTTTGCAGAATGATACTCGGAAATCATTCTTCCCAAATTACCAATGCAAAACCAGTTAGAAGCATGAGCTCTGAATCTTCTAGCACAGTACAAATAATGCAGCCTGGATGTGAATATAATGTATGTGTTTAACCCTGATGCAAAATTTCATTTGTGGCAAAGTTAGGCTCATTGCTTCAATATGAAGTGGGCAAAAAAAAAAGAACTCTAACCAAATTCTAACTATGGTTTAGATAGGGTTTGGGTTTTTTCTGTCAGGACTATTCCTATGAGATCTAACACAGCATGTTTTGGGTGGCAAAGGTGTAGCGGACATAAGAGCTGGAATGTCAGAAATACATTTGATTTCAGCGCAAAGTAGGTGAAATAGGACAAATCTGACTGGGAAATGGCCTCAGCTTTGCAGAGGAAACCTGAGCCCAGGCTGACATTAACTGGGTAAGGCATCCTGGGTGCTCAGACTGCCTTTACAGCCCTTACACAGGAGGTTCAAATCTCTGAATTTCACAAGGACCCATGTTGCTACGTACTCTGCCCCCAGACCCACACTTTGTATCAATCATTGACTGCAGCTGGAGCCCAGGCAGCGCCCCAGAGGACTGCAGGAATGTCAGGACTTTGTGTGGAATTTCTCCAGCGCCAGCCAGTTATGCTCTCCCTTTGGGAATGAATTGGCCAGATTTTCCAGTCCCTGCCATCAGCTTGATGGCATCATTTTGTTCAGATGCAATGCAGATGGCTTTTGAGCATCACAGCTAACCAACTCCAGAATTTTAGGAAAAGGTTTTAGGCATCGATAGGCAGTGCCTTTCTGATCCTGGGAGAAAAGAGGAAGGGGGTAATGCAGGACAAATGAAGCCTTGACATGTTGTGAGGGCATCTAGCAACCATCAGTCTGGCCTGTAATTATCTTTTCATCAAAGGCCTGGCACAGTAGCTGTTAGCATCTCCCAGCATAACAATATCTGGAACTGGCCAGGACAAGGGTAGCTTCCCAAAATGCTGGCATGGAGAGGAAAAAAAATGAGGGAGCTGTGAGGAACTTCAACCCTGAGGGAAAAAAATGAGGCACTTTTATTTTCTAGTACTTTGGAGAAGGAAATACAAAGGAATTCCCAGAGGTACTGGTATGGAGGTGAAGGTTTGGGACTAGGAAACTCCTAGAGGAATATAGGGTGGAAAAGCAGCACCAGAGCATGTGGGGAGAAATGAGCCACATATGTAGCCTGTGGAGACTGCTAACTGTCCCCTATACTCTCCCTGTCCCATCCCCCCACCAGTGCAAGGGCATTTTGCAACCATAAGAGACCATCCCAAGCTTCAGGACAGTAATACTCCACTAAAACCTTTCATGTTGATTTGGAGGAGGGGGTGGTGGCCAGGTCTGTTGAGCCAAAGATAGCGTAGAGTCAGCTAGCGTAGAGTCAGCTAGCGAAAAGTCAGCTTTTCTCCATTCCCTTCACCTGGGGACCATCAGCAAACCATTTCACTTCCCTGTCTGTAAGGCAAGAGCATTGATTCCCGTGTCTTGGAAATCTCTGGATGAATAGCATCGTCTATGAGCTATGTAAATTGTGCCTTGAAGCCCAGCATCATAATGCAGCGTTAATCTAAAAGAAAGCTGTTTGTTTCTCCAGTAATTTACTGTACCTATTTAGAAGGTCTGGTATTAAAGTCCTGTGTCACTCTTCCCATGAGAAAATTATGTATTTTTTGAAGTATCTATCAATTTTCAGTGGTTCCCAGTGGCAGGACAAGGGGCAATGGGCACAAGCTGGAACATAGGAAGTTCCATTCAAATATGAGAAAAAACTTCTTTAGGGTGAGGGTGACAGAGCACTGGAACAGGCTGCCCAGGGAGGGTGTGGAGTCTCCTTCTCTGGAAACCTTCAAGACCCACCTGGATGCAGTCCTGAGTAATGTGCTCTGGGTGATCCTGCTTTAGCAGGGGAGTTGGACTAGGTGATTTCTAGAGGTCCCTTCCAACTCTGACAAATCCCTGAAATTTGTATTTTGCATTAGACTGATCTCTCAGTTTAAAAGCTGTTGGCCAGTAATGAATTTATATTGTCACCTCCACCATAAATGACACACTAAGGCCAGGCTTGATGGGGCTTTGAGCAACCTGATCTAGTGGGAGGTGTCCTTGCCCATGGCGGGGGGCTTGGAACTTGATGATCTTTAAGGTCCCTTCCAACTCTAACCATTCTATGATTCTATATTTTGAAGTGAGTATATCAAGGGAAGGATGTCTTCAATATGTTTAAACTGTTGACCTGAATCCAGTGTTTTGTTGTTTTCTGTTACCAACCTTGAGTACAGGAGAAAAAAATCTCCTATTTCCTGTGATACATGTGGTTTATGGAAAATCCGAAGTCCTGAAGCAATAAAAAAAAAAAGGTGTCTTATTTCACTGAGAATATAGAAATAATTTATTATGTGAGTATAAAATGACACATGCATTGTCTGTTGAGTAGCTCATACATAGGGGAAAACTGAGATTTTCCAGATAAGACCCTGGAAGAAAAGACAAAAATGACTCATGTGACAGAGACCGCAATCTACTCAAATGAAGCCCAAAAGAGCAGTGAACAAAACTTGCTTGAAAATGGGTACTTTCAGTTAGTTACCTGCTTGCAATTAATGCCTGGTCACTAAAGCAAAATGTCATGTTCCCCGAAAGCACCACTAGAAACAAACCTACTCAACACCTCACCAGAGAAACCTGATAGATATTTGCCAATAGGGAGACACAATGTCATGCAGATGCAGCAGTCACAGCGCAGTGTGTGTGTGTCGGGGGGGGGTGTGTGTGTGTGGACACAACTCACACCCTCAGGGCTGGTCAGGAACCCACCTCTGCGTGGTCGCAGACCAGGCTGAGTTACAGGCGTTTTACCACAGTTACTCCTAACCCTTCTCAGAGCAAAACCCAAGACCATTTCAGAAAGCCTCAAGGTGTTCACGTCTCAGAAACTCATCAAGATCCTCCTTGACCTAACAAGGACATGAAGGTATGGCTGGAGAGAATAAATGTACTAACAGGATTTCAACAGCGAGGGCTGTATCCTTGGAAAATAAAACTAGACAGGCTGTAACCGTCTCAACTTACAAACATACATGGTTCGCTCCCAGCTAAAGGGTAGAACTGAGTCAGAAGTCAGCACTTTTAATAGGCTGCCTTTATCAAAAGCAGTACAAGGAAAAGCGATACTTGAGAGAAGGATAAGAAAGTGTCAGATCAGGTATTTGAACACATTTTGGGTTTCCAACATAGTGTGTGGTTTGGGCTAGATGTAGGACTCAAAGGAAACCATTGCTCTTCTGAGATGTTGCTGGATCTGCCAGAGACTGTAAATGCAGGGAAATATGGTTGGAAGATTATCAAAAAAATAGTGACCATGGTAATAAGCTTTGGATCAGATCTTTCAACAAGACTTGGATCTTTCCCTGTAAGTCTTGTTAGTATGACTAAATCAGCTCAAAAGGGAAAAAAAAAGTAACAGCAACAAATTGCAACTGATGAAATTCTGAGAGAAAACTGGACACAGAACAGAGTAAAGGAAGAGAATGGATAGAAAATGGGCACTGGCATGTGTTCAGAAGCACTATTAATATGTATTCAAAGACAATTAAAATAATAGTACAGATGGGCAAGGAAGTACAACCACAGATTAGAAAAAGACACATAGTGCAGAGGAAGAGAACTAGACAGATCGCAGTCTGACATCAGTGATGCACAAGGAGAAAAGGGTGAGCCAATATAAGACATGGAAGGATTTTCAAAACTCTGCCTTTGTATCCAAGTGTTGGAAGTAGGTGACAGAAGTGACCATAAATTAAAAAAAGAAACAGAAGTAAGACCATGCTAACACAAGGCAACCACAACTGTGGAACAGCTACCAAACGAGAACATTCCAGAGAAGCATGGAGCAAGTATCAGTTAATCTCACTATATGTGATGGTGCAATGGAGGCTGCAATTGCTCTCAAAAAAAAGATACATAATAAGGGACCAGCTCTTCAGAACAGAGATTACTTCTTGACAGAGAAGATGGACAGAGAAGCTGAGCCGAGAAGCAAGGCCAGGTTGCATGAATGTTCACAAGGAACACAGCAATTCAGAGGCTAAACCAGGACCAGAATCCTCATATGCTGAATCATGATCACCAACTAGGTCATACTGTTAGTAAAAAAAAAAGGATGCAAAACTGGGGATGTGTAATTTCTCAGTTCCTGGCTATTGCCCGGGCACAAAGCTCTAAGGGAAACCTGTAAGACTTAGGTCTTGCCCTTAAACCGCTTGCAGAAATTCAGGTCCTCACTGCCTAGCCTCTCTGACAGTAATTTTCCAGTGGTGCTGTAAGCCTATTGCTGCCTCTCATTTTCCTAAATAAACTGGCTTTTCATGGTGGCTGTGCCAAATGAGCTGGCCTGGTGTTGGCACACCTGCCACATCCGCGAGAGGTTGCCGAGAAGCCCCACAGTGCAGCGGGGCAGGGTGGCAGCCCCTGGCTCACAGCGTCTCCTGAGCTCGGTGGGGTTGCAGCACCTTCCTGCTCAAGGTCTGCCCACAGCAGTGGCACGTTCTCAGAGCTCCTGCTGAGCCCCGGCACTCAGCCACCCCATTTCTGGTGCCGTGAGAGCAGGAGGGAGAGCTGAGCAGTTGTGTGGTGCAGTTGAGAGGGGCAGGGTTCCAGGGGAAGCCTCCCCTGTTTGGATTGCCTGCAGGAAGGAAGTGGGATAACATACAACTTGGCAAGGCATCTCAAAGCAGCATAAGAAGCTCCAGTCAACAAACCTCACATATTTTCTCAGGGGAGAGAGAAAGATATTGAGGAAAGACTACAGTCACACCTCTGTGTACTCTGGGAGCTGAGATCCTGTGTGCTTTGTGCTTGTTTACACACCTCTATCAGCAAAGAAGGACAGCAGAAAACTGAGAGAAGGTATTTACTATTGTCTGGGGTGAGTGACTTGCATAAGTAAAATAACTTGGCCTGAATCCTACAGGTCAGTTGGTATAATCACAAGAAGCGGGTAAGGACAGGGGTGACAGCAGAAACAGAAAATCGCATGCTGGGACTTGCCATCCCTGTGTGCCACACGTCCATGTTAAAACCAAAGTTTTACGGAAATCAGGTTCAGGATTACAGCCCCTAAAAAGCTGCTGGGGAAAAATTCTGAGAGACCACTGAGTAGGAGACTGAAAAATCCCCCACTGCCCATAATGCTTTACTACAGTATTGTCACGGAATAATGTAACGCGAAAACAGCATCCAAAGTGAAAGACTTTCCACTCTAAAAATGCTTCACCACCGCATGTTCCCATTTGATGACTGTCATTATCACCACGTGTCTCCTGGTCTTCCACACAGTCTTTCAACCTACATCTATTTGGAACTCTCTTCCCACACCAGCCACTGCTTTTAGCTCACTTCAGGAAAACACACCACTTGCTTGTCTGAAAAGCTCCACAGCAGTTCTAAACAGACGTTCAATTTTTAGCTATTTTCTTTCAGTCTCTGCTGAATGTTACCTTCGCATACTGTGCTAGAGCTCATAAAATCTTGACTCCATGACTAAAAAACAAGGCTGTGAATGTCAGGGGTAGCTTTTATCTGTCACTAGAAACACAAGGGCGATAATACCCGATTTGCAAACAATTAAAATACGGAATTTGGTTAGAATGAGAACCCCCATTCCGAGTGTGTAACTTAAACAAATAAAGCCTTCTGTAACTCTTGGAATGTGATAAATACATGAATAGTAATATTATTATACCTTGTATCAAAGTTGATAGAGACACAGAAGTCACACCAAATTGTTTTAAAGCGGCATCTCATGACAGCAAACAAAACACCTCAAGTGGCTCTTGCTTTTCTATCACCATGACTACAAATCTCCCCTGTGCTCTGGCTGTTTCTTGCTTCAGGTACTGTAATTTATTTATAGCTACTCCCCACATTCCTTTGTACTCCCTTTAGCCTAACAAAATCAGTCAAATTGCTCTTCCATCTATTTTCCACTTCTCACATAATGGCATGTAACTCCAGATGGTCTAACGCTCTCCGCAATGCCAGCCCCTTGGTGTGTATGTGGCAAGAGGGCAGGCGCAGGGGATGCCATCGAGTTCTCTGCACACTAGATCCATTTAGCCATCCCCTGTGCACACAGCCATAAGGGTGTGCAAATTTGGAAGTTGCTTTTTAAGAAACCTTGCGCAATGCTTTGAAATGCAAGTGAGGACCGTGTTCGTGTGCAGTGGGTGTCTTCTTGGCCACTTGGGATTTCAGACTTATTGCTCTTCTTTGCGTCATGTCCACTTGAAACGTCATGGTAAATCTCAGCAAACGAGAGGAGGTGCGTGCACAGACTGGGTGTCCCCAACCAGCAGTACCGGTGCACTTGAAGTTGTCTGTCTGGTGGCTTCTGAAACACATCTCTGCTGATGGTTTCATCTTCCTCCCCAATGCACCCGATCATCTCCACCTGCACCTTTTTAGTGGGGCAATTATTTTCTATTTCGTCCATGACTGTCCAATTTCATATCCCTGTGGGGTTTTTAGTTTCTTCTCCTGAGGTTCTTGCTGCTATTACATATTCATTCTGCCTCAAAATGATTTTTTTCCAATGTAAAGCTCTCAGCTCTCTCTAGATCTGATTTCAGTACTTCCTCTGTTGTGTTTTGGGTTGGGTTTTTTTTGTTTGGGTTTTTTTTTTTTTTGGTTTTGGTGGGTTTTTTTTTTTTTTTTTTTTTGTTGTTTTTTTTTTTCCTGGGTTTGGTTTGGGGAGGGTTTTTCTCTTCTTTAATTTCATTTCATATAACCAGTCTCTCATTAAAGACCGAATCTGAAGCTTTTGGTTTCTGTCTCAGTATCTTCTTCATCCTGAAGTGGCCCTTGCTTTTCTATCACCATGACTACAATTCTTCTCTGTGCTGTGGCTGTCACTTGCTTCAGCTCCTGTAATTTGCTGACAGTTACTCTTCATGCTCTTCTGTACTCCCTTTAGCCTAACCTAAAGGTTGTTCATCTACATTCTCCTCCCCAACACTTGAAGGATACCATTTTGTTTCTTAATCTTGGCTTTGGCTCCCTGCCCCCTCCCTCTTCAGAGCTTTTTTCTCCTTTCCCCCCAATCCCAGTCTTGCTTCCTGCGTGCATCCCCATGCTCTCCTGCCACAATACCTCATCTCCTCCCAGTCTCTGTTCTGTAGCCTGTCTTTCTTTCAGTAGCTGTGTGAGCTGAAGTTTTACAGGGAGGAGAACTTGTGCACAGATTGCTTGACTCCTAAAGCATGAGGTCCATGGCAGATTAGAAAAGAAACTCCAGTGTTTTTGAGAGGCAGCCAGTCATTCAGCCCAAGGACTTCACCTCTCCAGATCCGTCCTCCAGACCTCCTGCCTGGTGAATCTTGGTCTCTGCAGGATGCACTTTTTTCCACCAAGGCAATTGCCTTGTGCTTTTTCTTGACCATGTTTGACTCCAAATTCTTTCAGAATGAGATTAGAGGTTTTGTATTTGCAAAGCACCCAGTTGACCTTTATGGTGCTATATAACTGCTCACCCCATTGTAATTATAGTAGCCATGGCTCAGACATGCTGTACTGTACTCGGGGAGGAAGCAGACAGATTTCTGTGCGTCACACAGAGGAAAGTGACAGACTGTGTTTGCTCATTAATTAAAACATTTCAGTGACTTTAGCTTGAGCAATATAAAGTTGCCTTGGATAGCCTCAATGTGCCTCAATTAAGATTTCAGGAAAGATCTCCTGACAGAACGGAGAAGATGCCCTGGTAACAGTGACGGTCAGGGCAAAGTGCCGGCTCGGAAGCATGGGAACACAAAGCACAACTATGTCTGTCCCCTCACATTCTGGAGCTCAAGAGACAAATATTCCCAGAAAATGTTCCAAAACTGTCTTAAAGGATGAAAAATCTCCACCATTTTTCCAGATGTATTGCTGTGACAGGTTCAAAGGCCCTTGTCCTTCCTTCTGCTAAATTAACACAGCATTGACATTGGTTGAACAGAAGAAACCATTGAGTAATGGTTCCTTCTGTCCTGAACCAGGACCATTCCCCTGGGGCCACAGGGTGTTAATCCCACATAGCACCTGATCATCTCTTTGACTGCCTTCTTTTCATAATTAAGCAACTTGGGTAAAGCATTGATCAGCTTAGGCCCACCTTGTTATACCCAGCCTCACCATAACCAGAATCACTGGGTGAATATCAAATACATTTATTAAGGCTGTATTTTTACTGAATAATTTACCATGAAGGCAAGAAATTGCCAGAATGAGCTATACTGACATCAAGTCTCTGATCACGGCCTGTACATTCGGAGCTGAAACAGGTTCTATGGGGAGGCTGCGGAGTCTCCATCCATGGAGATATTCAAAACCTGACTGGACATGGTCCTGGACAACCTGCTGTAGCGGATCCTGCTTGAGCAGGAGTTTGCACTAGATCTTCTCAAGAGGTCCCTTCCAATTTCAGGTATTCTGTGATTCTGTGAGCTCGGCCCTGCTAGGTTTGTATGACCTACATCCGCATGTTCATCCCAGGCAGCAAAGAGAACTCATACGTGGGATGCAAAGCCCTTTGTCTGAAATCAAGGCAGGGTGGGAGGAGGAGGTCTCCTATTCATCCCGTAATGAAAGTTCAGCTGGAGAATTGTTCCTTTCCTAACTTTATTCTCCTATTCACGTTTTTGATGACTAACACTTGGGAACCCAGAGTACAACAGGCTGAATTTATTCAGAGTCCAAGCATTATGAAAGCACCCTCTGAGGCAGTTTCCTCTCACACCGCCACACCATTGAAGCCAGCCCTGACCTTCGGGGACCACCCTCTTCAGGAATGGAAGGTTATTCAGCCTGCATCCTGTTTGAGAACCACACACCCCTCCTGAGCAGCTGGCTCACTGCTGGAACAGGGGCCTGACCGTTTGTTTCACAGCATTCCCGCTGCGGAGCTGCGCTCCTGAAGTGACTGGTTGTGAGAGCGTGACCCCGCTCTTCCCGGTGCTGGGTCAGGACTTAGCTCCCTCCGGGTGTACGCAGCTAAAGCCAGACTGATCCCGCAAACCTGTGGGCAGAGGTGTCAGCAGCTTGGCTGGCACCAGAAGGAAAACACACCCATGGAGTACAGCCTTGCATATCATTTAGCCTCCGCTGAATACATGTAGGAAGCAGTGATTTGGCTCCCACTAATCCTTATTCAAGATAAGCCCTTTGAAGTCCATGTGTGCTGCAGGCAGGGCCAGCTTGGCGTCTTTGCCAAGTTGGTGAAACGTTTTGACAGGAACTGCTCTCCTCTTCCCCAAAACAAATGGCTGCTTATTTTAATCCTGAAAAAGATATTAAAATCTTCATCACATTTCCATCTTGCTCTGCATTACTATGAGTGAACCCCATTGCCACACGACGTCTCCTATGTGTGAACACACAGACTCGTTGCGTACGAATCTCCCCTCTCCCAGTGCCCACCCCTGAGCTGAGAGTAGTGTCAGCCCAGGGTTTTGTGCTGGTCCCAGTGAGCGGCTGGAGAAGGAGAGGGCAGGCTGCAGAGCAGAGAACAGATTGTACTTGCTGTTCTGTATGCTGGGGAGAGTCAAACCAGTCCTTCCTTACAGGGAATTACAGGAATGTAAGGCTGGGAAAGATTTCGTTTAGGCTATCCTTCTTCTCTGTGGCAGATTTTTGTCTAGTCTTAAAAACTACAGTGCAAAAATTCCACGCATTTCTCCTTGGCAGCTTGGGGCACTGTTTCATATTGTGTTAGAGGCTCTGACTTGAGGTTACCCTGTGCCCAGATGTGCTAGGTGTTTTCTTTTTCTTCCCAGAAGAATTCCCTGCACAGATTTTTGAAGCTTGTCTGTCCCATAGTTTGGATAGGAAGGCTACACGTGTGGAAAACCTGGACATATCCCCACGACCTGTGCTGACCTATTGTACAATGTGTCCAGGAAACCGGACCAGGAAGCACTGGTCTTATTCTGTGGAGGGGATGCGGTTGCTTGATGAATATACAGTAAATTAACAGTGTCCAAAAATGTGGGATTTACTACACATAAGCAACATCTCTGATTACAGAATCAGAGAGGAAGTACTAGATTTACTACGTGGGCGATGCAGAACATGACAGAAGCAGGCAGCACGCTGAAACTATGATCCTGAAGATACGCAACAGCAACCGTGTGATGCCCAGGGTATTAGACACTGACACTGCTGCAGTATCTTGGTTCCTGCTTCAAGTCGGACCCATCCATTGTGGCCTGGCCCAGCCCTCCTGGGCCTCTACCTTCTCATTCTTCCCCAGTTAGTATTTTTCCCCCCTATTAGGCTCACTAAGTGAACATCTATTTTGGGGGGAGGCCCTGGACAGAAGCACAGCAGCTGGATGCAGGCTCCAGGAGGTGACACACTCACGCTTATCTTAAGCCTCCTGAGGTGCTGCTGCTGGCTGCCCTGCTGCAGCCCCAGTGCTGCACCGCAGGCACAGGGGGACAGAACACCGGGGTGAAGAGCAGGGGGAAAGCAAAAGCTGCCAAGTGAGATACGCAGAAGAAACACATATTTTGGGGGAGCAGAACTTCCCTCCTTCCGGCCCTCCTCACAGTCATGCTTTTTTATACTGAGGCACAGCTGTTTGCATGACCACGGGGTGACTTAGAGCCTGACCTAGAAAAGGGGGAATTCCACACTAAAGAATGCTTTGGGTTTCGCTTGGGTTGCTTTTTTGGTTGTTTTTTGGGTTGTTTTTTTTTACTTCAGCCTACAGGCGGTTGTGCTGGTCTGACTGAAGCTGCCATTTGACTGCCTCTGGGCAGACGTGAGCAGCAGGGCCAGATGGGCCTTAGACTGGCTCCATGCTGATGACTGCGGCCAAAGTGGCACTGTAGCAGCAGAGATGCCTGGCCAGCTTCATCATTCCCCCTCTGCTATGTCCCCTTCCCCTGGTCACCCTCTCTGCTGACACTTGGGTATGTCACAAAGTGCAATGCCTGGTGGTTTGGTGAACTGGCCCCAGGGAACCCATCCAGTTGAAAAAGAATCCTTTGGAACAAACCCAAACGTACCATTTTCAGGGCCATCACTTCCTCACTGGGGTCCACTGCACGGGTGGAGAAGATTAGTTAGGGAATGGCTTGATTCACCCACACTGCTGACAAAGAAGACCCCTGATGACCCTCAGCATTTGTTGTGTGAAGCCACAGCCTGAACACAAGCAGTTTCCTCACACCTAAATTAACCATGTTCTCATATTTTATTTCTCAGCACAATCTTCCATTCTGAAGGGAAGGGTGGCAATTTTTCTTGAAAATTCACATTGTTTTGTTAGCAAATAAACTCATGTTTGATGCAACATCCACCATGTCTGCCAGATCGGCAGGGTTTTCTTTCTTTTCTCTGGCTCTTTTCCTCCTTGCTTTTTTTTCCCCCTTCCAGTATTCTCTTAATTTAGACTGGACCCTCCTGTCAGTGACTTGCTTTGGGCAAAACAATTTGTACATTAGATTTATTGTCTTCCTGCTTGGATGTCCATCTTGTAATGGATGGACAAGCCCATCCAAATTTCTTTCTCTCTTTTTTCCTCTTTACTTTGAGCTTAGTGTTTTTGAAGGAAGTTGATCAAGCTGAGCATTCTTGTGAATTTGAGCTCGGTTGCCAAGAATGTAAGTGATTCATCCCCCTGTAAGGAAAAGTGCTGGCAATAAAACATTCCCCATTCCCCTTTTTTCACATGCAAAATACTGTTACTGCTCAAAACAAGCAAATCTTTTTACTCAGGACAAAGTGTTACACTATTAATTGCACAACTAGAATTCTTAAAATACCTTTAAGCTCTAATCTTAGAAGAAGGAAATATTACTAGCAGAGGCCTTGAAAGTAATGAGATGTAAATTACAAGCACTAGCAAAACACAATGAAATGGTACCTTGCCTCATATCCTTCACATTGTTACCTTACCCTCAGCAGGACCAAACTCCAGCAGTTTTTCCTTTGCACTTTGTGTCACAGATATTTTAAGAACCCTTCAGGGAAATGCAAAATAATTTCAGGGGGAAAACTTGTTATTTACTTGAATGAGGACAGCACTGGAGCTGAACAGTCTATTCAGTGAGGGGAGTTTAATGTCCCGGTTTGTCCCCTGCGGCGGTGCTGGTGCAGCAGGACGGGCACATACCTTGGTGCCACTTAGCAAACTCCCTGTGGATCGGCCACAGCCACCTTCCCTGTGCACGGAGACCTTGCCTGCACCATGCCTGCCTCACCCCTTTCCTGCTACAGGGAGTGAAGTTTTTCACACATCTGTCATGCAGGGACCCTGGCATTCTGCACACCTCTCCCCAAGAAGTCAGAGCCGTTGTTTACAATTCTGAAGTCAAAAAAAAGGTATCTTGGAATTAAATATGCAATGTCACAGATGGGAAAGCAGGATTCATCTTCTCTGGGAGTCTTTCTTTAAAAGTTATGCTGTTAGTAAAAGATCATATTGCTGTTTGTCATATCTTTGGCTTCTCTCCTGGCTGGGCCAGGAAACAGCACACAAAAAGTGTAATTTCCCACATTTCAGCAGTGTCCCCACAGATGTGCTCACTCCATCAGTGACACACAGGTGGGACCAATGACACTTGCACCTGACATTTTTCAAACCTGCCAAGGAAGGGCCAGCTACTTTCATTACCAATAGATGGTAAAAACCATCTATTATCTCTGCCAGCTCGTCTCCGATAGAGCCACAACCCTCATCCTGATGATCAGGATCATGGGACTGCTGTCCCAGAAAGAAGCCGGACTCATACAAGCAGCCTGAAGAAACTGTAAGACCTCCCGCAGTTCAGCTGTCAGCATCCCGTGTGTGCAGAGCTAAAGGAGCCGCACAGCTCACACCCCCAGACAGTAGGAGAAGGATAAGCTTCAAGAGCCCATTCTTGGTGGCCTTCCACCACTGACGCCAGCAAAAATTACCGACTTAAGAAAAAGCGCTTGAAGAGCATAGGATCAAAAAGTGCTCATCCGAATCCAGGCAGCCCTGGGTGCAAGTGGAGCGAGAACTTCTCCGTGACTGACCAAGATTTCATCTGCCATCTAAACATAAAATAATGAAAAATGTGTAACGTCTTGTACGCCAAATCATTTGCATCCACTGACTGTAGTTCTAAGAACTACAAGCTACGTTAACACACATCTTCCTGCTTTGTTTGCAGCCCAAGATGGATGAACACTCATGAATCTCTCATTCTGACCAGTCTTCATGGCTTCTAATCAGAAACTGATTAGTAACTCCTACAGTGTGTCATTTCATCTCTGGTATTGACTAAAATCCTTTCTGAATCTTCTCCATGTTACTGGCTGAGACGTGTTGGGGCAGTAGCTCCAGATTGACTTGGGTGAAGCCAGACCCAAATCTGAAAGAAGCGATCAGCAGCCAGGCTGCTGGGCTTCAATAGCATTTAAGATTTGGCCCATACATCAGAATTTGTATGTAAGAATTTAGCAATAACTGTGCCCCGTGTTCTTAATATTTCACTGTCATATTTTCAAACCTCCATGGATAGCTAATCGTTTGTGTCTAACAGGCAGGGAATCTACATGTACCTCTAGTAATGGCATTTTTGCACTTCTGTTTGTGACTTTTACCTCCTTCTGTAGAATGGTGCCTCTTTTTCTAGTATTTGTTACATTGAAAAATATGAGATCTCTTTTTTAAAAGTAATATCAATAGTGGTCTTTTAAAAATCTGAACACCTGCATTAAATTGGTGTATCAGCTGGTAATTATTAAGCTTTCACATTCCTCAGGCCCAAATAAAACACCAGAGCATATTTTATCTTGCTTCATATTGAGTACATCTAATCTAAGAGGTGTGGAAGATCCATTTCTCTGGCTCTTCTGTGCCCTGATGTTTTATAGAGATGCGTCTGAATTATTCTTAGATTTGTAACATGGGTAAAAGCTGACTGTGAAGGAATGTCAACCTCAGGTCATTTCTTTCCCCAATCCACTTCCTTTTAAACAGTCTCTTTCTTCCCTTCCTTTCCCTTTCTTCATTTGCAAGAATTTCCCTCCAGCAATTCTGAGAGATATTTATTTACTTTTTTGGAGTGCTGCACTTTCTTACACATCTTGTTCACACAAAAAAAGAGCACTGCTCACAGCAATCTGAAATGTCACAGTCTGTCACACTGTCACATAAAATGTCACATCGTACAGCTCATCATTCAAAAGCACCAGGTTATGGACAGATGTAATTTTCTGACTCCCACTGAACCACTGCAAGAAGATGCCCTTTTTATCACCACCCCCTCTGGCCACTGATGTGCCACCCCAGCTCCCTGGGTGAATTGCCCATTCCAGGCAAGAGCAATGAGATTATTGTAAAAAACTGAAGTATGAAGTCTTTGCTAACTTGTTTCCTTGTAGTAAGCCTGTGAAATGCAAAAGCAGTGACTTCTTCCCACCAGCACCCTGGCTGCAGAGTGCATCACTCTCCATGCCCTTACAATCACTGATCTACAACCCAAATGTGCCTCTGTTGCTCTGCAACAAGCCTTCATAAGATTTGCAACAAAAATGTTCTTTAAATTTCCCCAGCACCTCTTGCCATGTGCAAAATAGAATATAATGCTGCTGATAGCAATAGTCACCATTACATACACAGATCAGTCTTTCTTGGTCAAAGGAATAGGCATGCACAAATTTTCTATCAACTCTTCTTTCAAAGCTATTGTGATCTGGGGAGCTAAAGTGATTCTGCCTTACATTATGCCTACAGGACGTTCTGTTTTACTGGCACTATTCCCACCACTATCATTAAGATTATGTCAGTGTTTCCACTAAGCACTGTGTCTCTGAGGAGCTTATGGTAACCAAGCTGTCAGAATTCATTCTGGGCTCAAACTTTGCATATTGTAAATTCCCAGTGATGGACATTTCCTTTCTTTAAAAAACATCGATTTAATTGATATTGCAATACATATGACATAGCATTCAGGAAATAATTTGGTTTTATATTGCACTATTCAAAATGTTGCAGGTAATTTATCGCAGACAGAACATTTTGGTCATAAGTAGCCACTCAGGCAAAAAAAACCCCAAGCTCCAAAGTTACAGAATTGAGTTCTTTGACTTGCACATTGAGCCACAGAAGATATTTCTGGGGTGTAGCTGGGATGTCTTGGGGTGCTGAGGCTTTGCTTTGTGCTTGACAAGGCTTGCCACGTGGAATTACTTATTTTGGAGGAAAGTTTTGCTCGACATTTTGTGATGCTGCTTCTGGAGGCAGAACACATGTAATAGCTTATACAACATCAACCTTTGTTATGAAGGATATGGCAGTGCTCTCATAAACCTTCTGCAGAGCATTGTGAGCCCCAGAACAAAACCAAATAAAACATGACTCTTGCTGTGGCTGACAAGAGAGGATTTATCAATCAACAGCTCCGTTGTCATTAAAGAATCGGTGTGAAATGCCACAGACACAGGGAGATTCTTTGTGTCAAGATTCATCATCCTGGGGCAGAATACAGAGAAACAAATGCCAGTTCTGGGTGTACAGGATCCATCTCTATCCATGTTCTATTTTCAAAAGGAACCGTGTGTGCCACCAATTGGAAATTTCTAAAGATCTATGGTAAGCTGAAGAGCAGCATAGCCAGGGAGCTGCGTATAAAATATACGTAGTTCAGTATACCCAGTCAGACCTCCTGGAATCTTCTTCTTCAGGACAAAAAGCTTGAGTTTTTTGATATTATTCTTCCATGGGAAAGGAAAAGAACAGATATTTAGGGGAAGATACTGGAATAACCATCAACCTAATCTGATAATGCTTATTCATGGAAATGTTCCCACCAAAGCATGACCGTGAGCTGTGTCTACCCGAAGGAAACACTCACCCCCTTCTCAGACTTTGTGTTGTGTTCAAGGATGGGATCACATTAATCCAGGAAGCAGCCAGGGAAGGGATTTGTCTGCACAGGAAATATAGAAGACAGTATTTAGGATGCCTCTTCCAGAGGATGATGTGAGGGGACATGCTGGTTTGCCATGTGGGGCATTTTGAAGATAGTGCTCTTGCCCTCAGAGCAGCAGGTGCAGGAGCTGCAGCTCAGGCAGACTCCATGTTCCCAGGGCAAACTGTTGGCAGCAACACCCACAACTGGGAAAAGCACCAGTGATGAAAGTAACCTTCACACTGGGTTTCCCACCGCTGATGTTGGTAGTGGAGCTGCCACAGTGAAGGAAAAGTGTGAAACAGAACTAGCAGGGAGCATAGGCAGAAGCCCAACGGTACCGACCCATTTGCAGTGAATTACAGGCTGACAAACTTCTGTTTGTCCTCTCTGTAATGCACATCTTATACACAGTTTTTAAAGTTTCCACTTATTTCAGTGACAACCCATTTATTCCTTCCTTTCAGTGTATGAACGTTTCTGTACTGAGGTAATTTAATACAAACAGTAGGGGGGAAATCAAGAATCTATGGTAGAGTATTACCCAAGTTATTAAAGCAGTTTATTACTCTATTGTGTGTCTAAAATTTCTGGAACATTGTAGCAGATGTATTTTATAGAGAAATGACAACACGTTTTAATGAAATCCAGGTTTGGATCCTGGCAACATTTCTTCCTTAATTTTATATTTTGTAACTGAGTCTGCTACCCCACCAGGAAAAAAAAGCAATAGAATATTTAGTAGATCTCACCATCACACCTTCATGTGTATTTGCAGAGAGAAGAAAGTAACTCTACGTGACAGACCAGAACTTACTGTTTCTTTACATGAAATTGAAATCTGTCCTCCTCTGCTGACAATTATAAGTTCCAGTTTGTTCTGGTCTCTTCCAGGTGAAATTCAAGCACTTAATACAAATTCTGCTGGACTTCTCTTGCGTAAAGCAGACCCTGTTGTTGATTTAAACTGCAAATAGTTTTGCACTATCTTGGCCTGAAGTCCTGTGGAGCTACTCTCTGGCTCCCTACTCTCACAGCTCAGAGGACATGGGCAGGGTCACATCCAGCGCCCCTTTTCGGTGCCCGCTGTGGGCACCAGCTCCCTGAAGAAAAAAAAAAAAAAAAGGAGCCCCACTGTTCCCAGTTCCTGTGCCCAGAGCACAGGAGCACTGTGGACATCCTTCCGAATCCCTCGCACACCCAGACGCATCAGGCACAATTTAGCTGCCCAGTATCAGTTTGTCTCTGCTGAGTATGGGTAGATCACAGTTTTTCTAAACAGAGTTCAGTCAAATATATTTGCTTTATGAGAACATCTCAAAAGCGGGTGGATGAGGCAGGTTTTTCAGACAACTGCTGTAGGTATTTAAAATGAACAAAAAATAATAGGAATGCAAGTGATAATGCCCATCTGCCTAGAATATTATTCTTGGAAACATTTTTTTCTGAAACTGAAAAAAAAGCATCCTGAGGATGCTCTTTCAGGAAGCACCTGATGTAGAAAAGTTCCATCCAGAGGGCAGAATTATAACATTCAACAACATCACAAACAGCTATAAACAGGGTCTTACCCTGGGAAGTACAAGGCGGCTGGTTTACGGGTCACACCAGTGGCTCTGCTGCACATACAACAGCTGGGTCCCGCAGTGTCTGCAAAGCTGTCCAGACTGACCCCTGCTACTGTCACATTCACAGTTAAACAGCAATTTTGCAGTACTGTATAACAGTAAACCATCATCAAAGTGTTTTTATCAACTTGTGGTCCTTCTGGTGACCTTAGAGAGAAAGAAGAAAACATACGTAATCTCTATACATGTAGATTTCTCCCATGCAGTCGAGTCTTGGTGCTCCTGAATTAGGAAAGTGCCTGGGGGTCTCCGCATGCCTTATGTATACCGCCACATACAGTCATTTTATACATTGCAAACCAACAGCTTGCTCCTGCTGGCCTCTGCCACACTGACTCACTCACCCGCTGGCTCACGTACATGTTGAACACGACCATAGAAGCCCACCAGGCACCGGTGCATCTTGTGAGCCCAAATTGTTTAAATTCAAAACAGCACAATGAACAAGAGCTGAAGCTTAAATGAAAACAGTCTAATTTTGCAGCAGCACTACAATGTTCTTGAAATCTACACTAACATTGGTACAAAATACAGGAAATTAAAGCACTGTAACAAAATCTAGTGCACATGAAGCATTTGGAACGTAAAATGGATCTGTGATGTTACCGTGACAAAAAATGTAGGAAATACCAGCAATCTTATTTGCAAAGAGAACACGACAGTTGTTCTTACACCACCAGTTAAAGCCAGTGTGCAGCAGCAGCAGCTCCGTCCAATCTGAGACTTTGCTCACAAGGCTGATTGTAAAGATGATTGTGCTGTTGCCAGAACAGGGCAACTGAACCTTCCACAGTCAAGATAAAGACCAAGTCCTTTATCAAACAAGCTTTATCGGAGACATGTACAGCCATGCAAAACTGAGGAGTGGCATGTAGGCTTGGTTAGGAAGAACTTACAAACGCAACCACTAAGCCACAAGTCCTGGGAGCCCAGGGAAGCTGAAAACAGCATGCTGCAAAGAGTGAGGCACATTCAGCTGCTTTGAACTCAGACTCCATGTACTGACAGGTCTGAAATCTTGAGAGTTGCTTGGTCTGGTCATGTGTTACAATTTTTTTCTAGTTCCTTGGAGATTTACCTCAGTGGTCAATATCCCAGACGCAGCTGTGCCGTTCCTTTCTGTACCTTCACAAGGACACTTTTTATTAATTATCACCTTCTCTGTTCTGCCTAGAAAGTTTTAAGCCATACAATATCAACTGCTCGTTTTGGATTTCCCCTTTCAATGGCAATTTAGCTCTGGTGTTTCGTAGGCCAATAGGCTACGTGACCCACAACACTCTTCTCTAAGTGGCTGTGGCAGCTTTGCCCAGTCCCATATCATAATGGCACCAACGCACCATCTCATTCATACCTTTCCCAGATACTCCAATAAAGCAATTAAAAGCTCACTGTTTCAATACCCACTTAAATAGGAATGTGTGTTAACAATTCTTAAAGAGGCAATTAACACTTCTGAGACCACTTGTCTCAGTTCTCTACAGCCATTCGTATCTGAAAATATTTTATTCATGCTTCACATATCTCCTTTACAATAATAAAGGCTATAGAGTTGCTTGTGTATAGAATATTACTCTGCCTCATTACTGCACTGAGGAGCTTTCATTTTCTCTGTAGCATATACTGCATATACATGCTTGCACCTATATAAACCCTTTGGACAGATCACAGTGTCCCTGACAAGTAGAGGGACCCCTCACCCCCCAAACCTAAGAAAATGGGAAAAGAGGGTGAAGTCACCAACCACCTTGCTGTCATTGACGGGACAGACCCTGTTCTATTCCTGTCCTCTCCCTCCATCTCCCAACTACTGCCAGGTACGCACTTCCACCACTCATCTTGCACCAGGTCTACCAACTGTGGAATCAGTTTAGAAAATGCCAAACGCAACAAATTGACAGTGAACCAGCTCCCAGCTGGATGGTTTTATCTTAAATCAGGAAATTTAACCTCTTCTTGAAAGTATCCAGTGAGAGCCACACCTGGCCAGAAGGGAAGGAAAACCTCCTCATGTGACAGAGACTAAGGACAGGCAGCAGGGAGCTAAAACCCCTCCTTTGGCAAGAGTGAGCCATTAGATTAACTGGGGCACATGGGGGACCATGGCCTAAACTGGTGGGAATCCAGCCTACTGAGTTATGCCTTGTGTACCCAGACGGCACCATCTCCAGTAAAATCTGCATCCCGCAGTCCCAGTTACAGATCACATGATTCCATTTTAATTTCTGAGTAATTTCCAACTTTCTCTTCCAAATACATACCATAAGAATCTAAGATTTTCAACTGAAAATACATTGTGATTGTTAATACAGTTCATGAATAATAAATTAAGTAATACTTGAATTTACTTAAAACTCAGACACAACAGGTCATTTTTCACATAAATAAAGCACTCAAAAAGTTCTAGCAGAAGGAACTACTTAGATTCATAACAGAACTGTGCTTTATTTGTTACAGATGTTCCTTTATGATACCTGATCCCAGCCATAAATTCCTTTGTTTTGGAAATGGCAGTTCACATACTGAGCCCAAAGTATGTATTATCAGGGCAGATACAATTAATTTTAGCAGTGTAATGAACTGTATTGTTGCCTGGCAAATAAAATCCTGTGAAGGCTGAGTCATTCCCTGTGGTAATAAAATGATGATATGCTATAACTTAATGTAGATTAAAACCTGTACAACACTATCCAGGCTACCACAAAAGGAAGTTAATAAAAGCTGAGGGTGAACTCCCAATAGGTTGTTGGTTCTCCTGTATTGGATTAGGTGTGCCATAAATCAACAGTTTAAACCAAATACTGCTGGTTATATTAGACGGGAACTGCAAGAGCTTCTTTTTTTTTTTTTTTTTAAATAGCATGGACTTGTAACTCTTTTTCCTCATTATGAAGTACACAGAAATCTCAGAGATGAATATATTTTTCTAATTTCTTTTTCCTCCCCTATGTATTTTTAAAATAAGTAATACCTTGAAAATCTGCATCTGTGGTGTCTGTAGATGTGAAGCCAAACCCCAACATCACCTTTTGAGAACAGGTATTTCAACGGCTGTAACAACTTAAGCATCTTTTTCTCATGGTGCAGAATTTATCGTATGTATTTCTCTCTGATACTACACTTACATTTGGGAAAGCAACCCAGCAAAAATGTAAATTCACCCTGGATCTCCTTACTCAGAGAAACAGATTGCAGAATAGCAACCTGGAGACAGCTTCAGTGGTGTGTATTTGTGTGGTACTCTGCTGCAAGCATCAACAGCAAGTTATAAGAGCTGTATAGGAACACTGTAATAATACAGCATCAAATAGTGCTTAATGGGATGGTTAAGGGCTGAGAGAACCAGGACTGTTGTCTTGAGAGAGATGACTCCTATCGCTGTGTATCTGATAGGAGGGAGTAAAGAAGGCAGAGCCAGGCTTCTCAGTGGAGCCCGGCAACAGAAGAACCAACAGTCATATACACATACCAGAAATTTAATTCGTATATAAGAAGAAAAATAAGCGTGGGTTTTTTTTTAAGCTACAAGGGTGACTGAGCACTGGAACAGATTGCCCAGAGAGATCTCTATCCTTGGAAGTCCTCAAAACCCACCTAGACCTTTCTCGGAGCAACCTGCCCTGGCTGATTGAGCAGGGGTTTGGACTTGGCAGTCTGCTCCAGGGTTCCTGTCCAGCCTCACCAATTTCATGAGTCTCTTATTTTGCACCTGCAAGCACATACATTTCTGCATCATTTCACAGAATTTAATTTTGCTTTACTCTTGAAATGAGAAACAAATTTGCAGTATTTTTGAGAAAATAATGTAAGTGTAAATTCTGCAAAAACAAATGAACCACCACCAATTCTAATATGAATAACAAACAACCCTCAACATTTGATAAGTGATCACATTAGAACACAGATCTCTCTTCTACTTATTTTGCAAGACACCACCACAGGCTCAAATTTAACTTAATACAAGATTCTATTCTTGGAAAAACAAGGCCATAAATGGAAAGCACAAGAACAGGATGTTTCCTAAATGTGATATTCAGGGAAGTTAAATTCTAAATATGATTTACCCCTTTTTACTTCAATCACTGCTAGTTACAGTGGTTGATTATTTCACTTACCTACACTAGAGATCTGTTTTAATCTGTCTCCACATAGAAACAAGTGGCTTTTTTCCAAAAGGCAGAAGTATCAGTAGCTTATTGAAAGCTTAAGTATTAGAAAACACGGGCAGCGATGCCGAGAGGACACCAGCACAACGCTGGGCTGGGCGAGGTGGCGGCCGGGGCAGCACACCCACCCTAACCCTTGCCACCCCAGGGGCTGCGGAGCGAAATTCTCTGCTCGGACCCACCACTCGGAAACAGATACTTGTAAGTTTTTGGAAGAATTGCGTCAAGTCCTGTCAGGCGACTACTGAGCATCTCGATGCTCGGGAACGGGACAGAGGCCAGACCCAGCAGGGCCTCGGCTCGAACCGGGTCTTCACACCGGACTCGGGCACTGCGTGGCGCCCCAGAACCCGGCGCCCCTCGGCGGGGGGAAAGGCCGAGGGCCACC
>VZRU01002937.1:122257-153258 GCA_013398155.1 Pedionomus torquatus | reverse complement strand
CCAGGGTGCTGCGGCCGGGCCTGGCGCTGGCCGCAAAGCCAGGACGAGACAACGTTAGGAAACTCTGAAGGTCTCGGGAACCCCGCTTCTCAAATATATATCTGCCTGTCTGTCGGTGTGTGAAGTGTTTGTTTAAAGCTGATGGGAATTCCTTTCAGAAGAGCAATGGGGGAGGAAAAAAATAATCCACAATTTCTCCTTAACTGGACAAAAAGCGTAGTCATCCACAGCTCTGGCTGTGCCATGTGGCTTGTGTACCTGCTGTGGTTACAATAAACACCCAAAACTTGCAGCCCTCCATTCTCTGTATTGTGGGGACACGTTGAAAACCCAGAAGCTCCTGATAGTGACTCACGACTTGAAGCTTGTTTTACTGAACTGCACAAACCTCAACATTGTGGCCAGACAAATAAACTGGAAAGTTTAGGGCAGATCTGCATGTAAGGGGATACATTATGCAGGCTTTTCCAGTCTCCACTAGCAACATGGGGAAGTAACTAGCTGTATTTTTTTTTTTGACCGCAAAAGATACAATAGGTGCAAGGGAGAATGAAGAAACACGGCATCGAAATAAGAAGGTGGATGGGAGCTAAGGGAAGAAAAACTAGAATGAGTTTCCCTGAGTCAGTAAAGCAGAAAATAATTGTTACTGTGGGAATCAACTCAGAGAGCCTGCAGTGATGACTGCCAAACTTTAATAAGTTGCGACTTGTGGGTGTTATGTGGCCTAACGATTCTGTTAAAGGGCTTTGCACCAATGAGTGGAGGGTATTAATAGTGGAAAGACAGAAGACATCTTTTACTTTTTCTTTGCAGAGCTGCTCACAGAGTTTAGATGCTGCCATGTCTGGGAACCCAGCTTCAGAAACATAGGAGTTGTCTTTCAGAGAAGCTGATGATCAACAGCTCTGATTAAAGGTGAGAGATGTTTTGTTATAGCTCTTACCCCAAACAGAGAACATAATCTTGAGGGAGGGCTTCTCCACTGTCTCAGGTTTTGGGTAGCCATTTATAACTGCAGAGTAGGAGTTGCTTTTGGTAGTATTTTACAGACACACATTAGGAATGTAAGTAAAGAAAATAAAAGGTGTGGGGAGCACAAACCCTTTGACACGCATGACATTTAACAGAACAATTGCTCACCAAGTTTGGATTCAGGTTTTCAAGTGGGACACAGGTATTTTCTTCCTGAAAGAGGAGTCCTGGTTTTGGGCTGTCTGGTCAGAAACACCTTAGGGTTGCTTTTCAGAGGATTTTAATTTTGATTGAAACATTCAGGATCTTTTGTGTGTTTTTTGACATAAGAGCTGTCTTAGGAGCTTGTCATTGGCTAGTCGTTAGCTCTGTAATTCACAATTTCTGTAGTCGAGCTAATGTGGCAGAGCAAGATTAGAAAACAAACCCATTGTGGGATTTCTTTTTCCTTAACCCAGATGATTTCTGTGATGCAGTTTAGGAAGCAGCTTCTAAAAATAATATATATGCACAACTGTGGAGGTGACAAACTGCACCAGCCAGGGCAAAGAACAGAGAAAGGGGTTTCATAATTGGCCTTACCTCTGAAGAAAATGTGATGTGTCACCATGACAGCTCCGTACAGCCTGATACACAGTTCTGCAGGGCCTGTTCCTGGCTGCAGATCTTGAGGATTTCACCTTCCCTGCTACGACCACCACCTACAGCCCCATGACTGTGCTGCCACAGCTGTTTGTAAACATGTGCTGGATTAAAAGCAGCACCATTTTTAGTAACACATTTTTTTTTCAACCAGGACCCATTCGTTTTTCCAGTTTACTGTGCAGCCTTATGTACTGTTGTGCTGACACAGCTGTTGAAAATGTACCTTTTTTTTTTGGTGGCAAGACAGGATATGGGAATTCCTACTGTTTTTGCTGGCTTGACACCAAAAATGGTTGCCTGTTTGTAAAAACACCCCCCAACGGCCCTGAAAGCAAGGCCAGTTGCTGAAACCTTGGCAATAAGAAAGACAAGCTATTTCTGAGCCTCAGGGAATGTCTGATACCTATAGTTAGTGTGCTGCTTCGTTCTGTTGTTCTCCTTTTACTCTGAGAACAGAACATTTTCTTGACATGTTTGAAAAGTAACTTAGGCCACTGCAGTTACTCAGCTGTAAGTTGTATTTGATGTACGTCCAAAACTGTATTTTTCAAGTGAGTTTCTAGTGAATGCAGTAATAGTACATATCTTTCAATAGGCTTTTTGTTTAGTGAAATAAAATGAACAGTTGTTTATCACTGTGTGGAGCGATTGGTATGCAGCCAATAATAATTTAGTAGTTGGTAAGAATTCTGCTAAAACATACATACTTATCTTGCTTTCTTTTCTTGAGTTCTTGCTTTCTTCCATGCAAGAAATCATTCCAGTGGTCTTAACGGCCATGCCACCACTCATAAGTGAAATCTAGAATGCTATAAAACCTCATTTACCCTTTCCTCAATCTCTCCTTGAATATCTTTGCTATATCCTGCAGACCACCTCAGATACTATCTTTTTTTAGCTTGGATTTAAGGCAATAAAAAGCTATGAAGCAATAATGTAAGCACTTGTGTGATGAAGATTTTTTTGTGTGGTTTTTCCTCAGGCCTTTCCCCCTCATCCAACCTGTGTGTACATGATTAATGATCTCTCTTTGATCAAGCTTCTACATGCATTGCCACTGCAAGTTCTGCTTTGTATAGTTGTGTTCAGGCATCTGGATTCCACATGTTCATTTCTTTAGTTTTTTATCTAGTGTCTTCCTTTGCATAAATGACAAACTGAATGAGAACGGTACAAAAAGTCCTTGCATTCTATCTTAAAATATCGTCCACGGAGATCTTGGCTTCTTGCAACTCCTGCAAAGTTCATGGAAGTTGCAGCTGCTCAGCATCACTCAGGGTTAGATATTTGGTTTCCTGCTCTTCACATTAATGCTTTTACTCAATCTAAAGCAGGTGCCATATGCTTATTTGCAAATGTGTTTTTCTTTCCTGGATAAGGAATTCAGAAGAGAGTAGTGAATTCATTAAATTGTTATCTGTCACAGTGACATACCACTGGTGGGTGAAACAAACTAGTCTTCCCAGCTAAAAGAAGCTTTGGTTAGAACACTGTGCATTATCATGCTAAGTTATGGATTTTATGGGGAACAATAGGACAAACTCTGATCTCAGTTACTCTGCTGTAAATCCAGAGTCATTCCATTTATTTCAGTGGATTTTTTTTTTTTTTTTTGTATCAGTTTAATTAAGAGCAGGCTTTGGTGCTGAGATGATAATCCTGTTCTTGGACCAGGAGCAACATAAAGTCAGTGCAGTTACACAGGTCTATGAGAGTGCTAATGAGGAGTTACTTACAAGGCAATTATTACTGCCAGGAATGCTTAATGCTTAACGAGGGAGATATAGTCACTTCTTTCAAAATAGCTTCAACCCAGCCCTCAGTGAAGTGAAGAAGCCATGAGCATGGTGAGGATACATTCCATTCTTGTGTGTATATGGTCTAAACCAGCTTGGGATTTGTACTGATGCAGACTTCAATCAGATGGGGTTATATTTTTCTTTGAAAGGGTATTAGTGTGCATAAGGATGCAGCTAGATCTTGAGTACAGTAGGATTTAAGGTTTCTGACATCTCACTGGCTTCTTGGTCTCAGGACGCATGAGAACCGAGTCCGCAGTCAGAAGCAGTTCCTGCTCCTGGATGGGTTATAACTTGCCAAACCAAGCCACAGGTTTTCGCTCCACAGCTCGTGAAGGAGCACAAAACAGACTGCTCCTTTCTGTGAGCTTTATGTTTTAAACAGCTTGGCTAATGGTTTTGCCAGGTTGAGCTATATGTAGTTTTCTAATTCTTTTGCACACAAGCATCTCACTGAGTAATTTGGACTCATACTGTCCTAACAGTATAACTAAATATTAGTGTCACTTGGTTGTTAAAATACAGTTCATAACTGTATTTTATTATTAATTAATTAAGGCTGTATGTGGACAGTGGGATTCTGTGATCCTGTCCTGGTGCCCTTGTCCCAGCCAAGTCACAACTTTAAGTCAGGATGAGACCTGGGTGCCTGTCGCTGTCCCCATTCCTTCTCCCCAATGCTCTTGCTCCTGTGAAAAGAAACAGTCTCCAAACATGACCCTGGTTGGGGCCGCTGGTGAGCCTGTGACTGTGCGCGCACTGTGATACGTGCTTGTTATACATTTCAGCCATAAAACCTTCCCCCAGGCAGCACTGTTCCCTAGTTTGCTTTAACCGTGAGAAAAAAACCCTTATAATTTAATATGGTTTCATCTAATCTTACTGTGTGTTAGGTGTTTATATATGTGCATGTCAATAGGCATTCCACTAGCCAGAGATCTGTCCCTACCTATGCCTTTGTTGCCAGCCTGGCCTTAATAGTAGCTTCCCTTTAATTTCTGGATGCTGTTCTGACAGCATTCGTCTTAAGCTGTTTGCTTTTGATAGCTGGAAAGATGCCTCCCTTCCTGTTAAGTGGTCACTTTAGCCCCTTCAGCACAATAATGTACTCAAATTAATGTGCTGTCATGCAAGAGACATATGTTAGAGAGCAGAACTCCGTGCTGTCACAGTGTTGACTGCTGAGATTTGAGAATGAAATAGCAGCCCTCGTAATGGCCTTCAGGGAAAAGAAGACCACATCTGGTAGCCAGCTCAGGAACCAGCATTTGAAGCGCTCTGGGAACAGACAGACACTCTTAGCGTTAACTTGCTGATAGATTTTGTATCACCATGACATGGAGTTTCTGACCATGCTTAAGACGGGGTTAGATCATCTGCTGGCATACTTTGGAAGCACACTGATTTCTTACATTAATCTTTAAATAGAAAAGCTTTTTATTTGATGGGAATGACCTGAGGTTGGTTTACCTGCGCTAGTCGTGCTGCCCTGGCTGACGTAATTACAGAGTAAAAACCATCAGAATGGGCAAGTGAGATTATATGCTTATGGCGATACCTTCCCTGGTCGTCTGGAGCAGAGTAACTGCATCTGGGGCAGAAGGGCTTTGGGTACTTGTAACTAGAGCTTCTAATTTCAGCTTCTAATTCTAAACTACATGTCTCAGCCCAGATTGGATGGAAATTACCTCCTTCTCAGTTCAGCCTCCAGAAAGGAAGACACAAGCAGCTCCTAGTCTGCTGCACTGCTAAAGCTTGAACCTTCCTCGCAGGTGAACCTCGCCAACTTCTTGCTCAAATGACCACCCTGTGGTGCTGTGAGAGCAGTGACGTGGAGCTCTTGGGAAACAGTAACTTCTGCTGTTTGCAAAGTAAATTCATAGAATCACGGAATGGTTTGGATTGGAAGGGACCTTAAAGACCATCCAGTTCCACTGCCTGCCCTGAGCAGGGACACTTTCCACCAGACCAGGTTGCTCAAAGCTTGGCCTTGAACACCTTCAGGGATGAGGCAGCCAGAACTTTTCTGGGCAACCTGTTCCAGCGCATCATCATCCTTACAGGAAAGAATGTCTTCCTAGTGTCTAATTGAAATCTCCCCTCTTTCAGTTTAAGACCATTGCCCCTCATTCTATCGCTCCAGTCCCTGATAAAGAGTCCCTCCCCATCTGTCCTGTAGCCCCCAGTTCATGCCCTCTGATGATGTGTTTGCAGAGATGCTTGTGTGGGTGCCCCTTAACCCACTTCAATCAAGCTGGGTTAGCAAAATACCTCCTGCTTAATCCATTTAAGCTAAGTATGGTTCAGGTTGGCCAAAGTAGCTTAGTGAGTGTCTACACGAGCTGCTCCACGGGCAGATCCAAGGAGGTGATGATTTCCACAAGAAGCAGAGTGGTGGGAGGATCTGAATCAGCAAACTTCTCCCATCCACTCCGTAGCGGGCAGAGGACACCAGCCACTGCCCCAGACCAGACACACACACAGGCCTGGGGCAGGGAGACCATGGGAAAACACAGTGGTACAACTCTTTTCCTATAGTAACAACAGTAGAAAAGCTTTGTGCAGAGCAGCTGTGGGGCCTAGAAGGCCCAAATTATGGTCAGATCAGTGTCAAAGTGGATTCTCATCATTTGCATGGCCAATTCCTGAAACAACTGCAAGGACATACATTTCTTTGGTGCCTGAAGTATGGCAGCTTTTTATAAAAGTTGTCTGATACAGAGTTTGCGTAGCTGTGGGGCTCACAGGCCCACATAATGCAGACGTAAGAGCTGGGATCTGTGCTGGGAGGGGCTTCCCTACGTCCTTACCATCCTTTTCAGAGGTTGCAAGTTATTTACCTGGTCCTTTGGTCAGCTTGAGTCTGCAGAAAAATATTAACCTAAAATCTGTAAGCTTGGCATTTTCATAAGATTCAGAGTACATTAAAAATATGAAAGGATATATGAAAGGCATGGGGTCAAGGGGAATATCTTTATAAATTACATCCCAGGGCTGCGACTTTATGTTAAAAGGATAACTACTTACAAGATTTGAAATGTGTCCTGACAATTGCATTCTTGCTGAGGTGGTTTTCGCTCTCCATTAGCAACTTTTACTGATCTCATTATTTATTTATTTTTCTTTTAATGCATATGAGGTAAGTCAAAGGTTGAAGTGATCTTGGTAATTCGGGAATAAATGACAAAGTTCTCCCTTCTTTCAGATGAGCCAGAAGTTTAGAGGTCACAGATACCAGACACACAAACACAAGGGATGCTAACGAAGGAGGAAATAGTCAGCTCTCATCGTTTTAGGGCCTGGTGAAAGATTAGGAGCCCTCAGGCAATTCCCAGTCTGATGCTCTGACCCTCCTTCCACATCTCTCTGTCTCTTGCTCACTCCTGGCTGGTCGGAGGGGAACTGGGAATGGTGGATGCATGTTTTCTGAGAAATCTCTGTACACCAGATTGTTATTTATAAGGATTCAGCCAATCTATGTCCCCCTTATGCAGCACAAAAAGATAAGGCAGGGCAGCATCTGCTCATCCATATTTCAGATCCCCCCCCCCCCTTTATTTTTTTCCTTAGGATTGGTTGTTTTTTATTTTAAAGCAGCAAGGGTAAATCTGGCTGCCCTAAAGCTAGCTCCTCTTCTATAGTTTACTCTTGTTGATTTAAAAGCAAGAATCATGAGAAAGATTTGCCAGTGTAGCATTTGCTATGAAAAATTTACATGCAGCTGCTTTGAACTAAATTCCCAGCAGAAGTGAAAGGATTTTGAGGCTTCCAGATCTGAGCAGACTACTGGGGTTTTTTTCAGACAGAAATCTGCATGATATATACTTCTTCAGAGGTCCTTCCCAGCCATCTACGATGGTACTGTTCTCCAATCCCATTGAGACATATTATCAGCTTTTGGGAAGGGATCCTTCTGGACCTAGAAAGTTAATTAGCTTTGATTGCAAATATCTGCCGCTAAAGTGACTGATTGCTTTTTGGAGGGAAGGAAGAAATCTTGTCTCTAGAGTTGAAAACAGCAAGAACATGCAAATTTGTTTAAATCCTGACGGTTATTTCTCTTCTGTGGAGCAATGCTCTTCTCCGTACTTGGGGCAAATTTTCCAGTGGTTCTCTTTCAGTTTCTGGAGTTGTAGGTTGAATCATAAATCTATAGATTAAATCTTATAGATTGAGAATATGATCAGTAGTGATTGAAGGCTGTGATTGAAGTAGTGATTTGCTAATCAGATGCTGGTAATTTAGAGTAAGATAGTCTTACCCTGCCTGACTCCAGTTTCACAAAAGGTGAGAATCCATTGACACTGATAGTTTTTTTTGGGTGGTGAAACCATGATCTAATCCAGGGCCAGAGCAGTAAACAAGTGGTTTGCTGTTTAGACATGCAAGGTAACTAACATAATTAAGGTAATGAAGGCTGCTTACAGGTGAGGTGAAGATGTCTCCTGTGTTGACACAGGAACCACCTCACTTCTTGCCAGCTTCAGCCTGTGGATGCTTTTCTCCTTAGGAGCAGGATCAGTTTGATGCCCCATAAATCTTATTAGGTATTCTGTTCGTTCCTCAGAGAAGTATCGTGAGGGTTAATTATTTCTCTGCTCTGACTCAGACAGTGATTTTGTGCCAGAGGATTCTGGCAGTGAGTATAATCCTAGTGATACCCTCAGTGAGGAAACCATTGTTAATGATGTTGATGAGGAAGCGCTAATGGAAGCTGTAACACAGCCTGATACAGAATTTGAGAGACCTAAGGCAAACAAAGGGAAGAGCCTGGAAACCTTGTTTGTTGTGTTCTGCAGCAAATCTTACGAAAAACAGCTCGTTGTCTTCTTTCCTCTGGCCCCCGACCCAAACGCAGGATGCAGAATGGCTCTCCTGAGGCTGAGCTGTGCTAGAGGGAGGGAGGAGATGCGCTGCTGAAGTGCTGGTGCCAGTGACAATTGTCATTCCCCTGGGAAGACTTGCAGTGAGTAGCACGTTTCAAATAGGGTAAGTGTCTCTTAAGCAAAACCAGGCTGCCAGATGGGGGCTGAGGTCCTCGCTTTGCTCAGGCTCTAGGACAGCAGCACTCCAGAGCCAGTCAGCACCGTGAATTATAAATACATTGGCTGTGTTACTCTATTTAGGACCAGTGCTCTGGAGGTAGATGTTGCATGAATAAGACATTTTTTCCATACTGTTTTTCTTTATCAGTATTTTTATAAACTCGGGACAAGAGATCAGTGATACCTACCTGCTGTGTAACTGTGCTGTGAGAGGCAACATGGCTCCATGTGCCAGCACACAGAGCTGAACGTAACTCAGCCCTTAAAAAGTTTCCCTTGTCCCAAAGAGATTATTTTCTTCTCCTAGTCTCATGTGGTTTCCAAGGCCCAGTTTAAACACATACAATGACATAGGACAGACTGCTATTTTCCTTACATGGCATTGGTCGTTGGGCAAGAAGCATTCATTCCTTTAAGACAGTACTGAAAGGGATTCTGTTCTGTGCTCCGAAAGAGAATCGGGCAGGATTATCTTGGGTCACATCCTTCTTCTGTTAGTCAAATGATGAAACCAGACGTCTGAGTTGTTTCAGTTTGTGACCTTACCCTGTGCTTTCTGACACATCTCTCAGCTTTTCAGTTGTCCCTAGTTTATATGCGGGATTCTTTAGTCCCCCTGGCAATCTGCATTCTTTCTTGAGCTTTTTCCTGGTATCTCAGGCCCTTGGGACATCGCAGCCTTGCCTTGGTTTTTATGTAGCTGCATAGATAACCGCTCCAGTAATTCACTGCCTTCCTCTGGATCCCTCTGCTGAATAGGCTTGAAGATATTCATGGCCTTCTCCAATGTTTCTTGACTCTGCTCAACCTATGCGGTGTTCTTTCAGCTTGCATTCTTCCTGGATGCCTCCAGAAGCCAGAACAGCAGGCTCCGACTTTTCCCGACACCACGGCCCTTTATAGCAACCAGCAGTTTACACATTTGTCATTCAGCTCACAATCTGCTTCACTGCTTCTGGCATCTCATGATTGCTCTCTCATTCCCTAGCATGCTGTAGCCTTCTTCAGCCTCAGCAGCTGCTCCAAGAAGGTTCCTAAGGCTGGGGAGTTCTTTTGGTGAAAACATTTCTCATATTCCCCCTCATGCTCTCTAGCAATGGCTTTCTTGTCTATTTTGTGATAATATCTGGTTTACTGTAGCATATTTCTAATTGCTTCTTCATTTACCTTTCATTGGTCCCTGACCTCCAGCAGCATGTGTTATTCCCCATAATTTGGACACTCTGTGACTTTATTATTTCAGATGTCCTTGCAGGTCTACCTGGCAGCTGTAGCCCTTCTTGATGCAATCACATTCAGTAATGTTCCCTTGTGTTAGCTGCCTGTCTTTCGTGTCATTGGGAATTCTTGGCCTTCTCTGTTTTCATCATCATCCTGAGGCTTTCTCAGACAGCTCTGTCATGATGATGTTTCCTCTGGTTTTCTATATCATGGGACCTTTCTTGACACACGTATCTTATTCAGCTTCCCTTATGTCCCACAGCACCACACAGGCTTTTCCTACCTCCTCAGCAACTTTCATGGTACTCTGATGTCCCCTGGCTGTTATCTGGCTCTCTTTGATCTCTCCCAGCTGAATTGCAACACTCTCTTAATATCCCTCTCTATATCCTCTATGATCTTCATAGGCACCTCTGGCTTGCTAATGGTTATTTTCACAGTCTTTTTTAAGTTTGACTGGAAAGATTTTCGCTCATCTACAGACATTCACAATTATGCAGCCAAAAAGGACTTCCTGGTAAAGCAGCAGTTCAATCATTCACTTTGTTTCTCTGACAACATTTTTAAAAAGAAAATACGTAGCCATCTTAATGTATTTTGAGAACAGTAGGTTGTTACAGCATTTGCAAAAATGCCTATGAGCAGTCTGAGGCTGTTTTACTAAGTGACTAAAGTAAGGTAAGGATTGTACCATGGTGAGTTGCCCCCCTGCAGAGAATAATATGGGCAACTAACGCTGTCAAAAATGTGATCCATAATAGCAGTGCCTTTGCTTCTCTTTAATAAGATGCATAGCACTGTTCAATGCGAATTCATCTAGTAACATGTGTAAAGGACTTGAAATATTTGGGTGATGGGTACTGTGGAAGTTTAGACTGTTGCTATTCTTACATTAGACACTTTTACCCATAATGATTAATACAGAAATTTGAGTTGGATCTGATAAAACAATTTTTACTTGCCTACCTGGCCTCAAAACCTGTTTGAAATTTTCACACAGAAAAAAGAAATGCACTGAAGACTACAAAGCTGCATTCTAATATCACCTCTTTTGAAAATATACTAGTATCAAAGAATACAGTTTACATTTCTTATAAGTTACTCATGTTGCTGCATCATGATCACCATCATCACACTCATCTCTGCTGGTATAATGTAAGCCAACTGCATCCATTCTACATGGATATCATAAAAATTTTCATCATAAAAATTCCAGCTCTCAGGCATGTTTGTATACTTTGAGTCTATCCTTGTCTCCTTGTCCCTGGTGCTTTGCTTGCAGTAAGAATCCTAAAATAAGTTGGTTCCTGTCATTTGTCTTGTGCAAACGTGTACCCATTCCTGGTTTCCACTTACATGGATTACAAAAAAATCCACGTGATAAAAACCATACAGCATACGTTACAGTTTTATTTAGTTCCTTAGTCAACTGTGCTTTTAGTTATACCCCTGTTTTACTGTGCAAAGGCTACATGCTTCTGTGCTTACTTTATTTCCTTTGCTGCTGAAGTTCTAAAGCAGTCAACAGCACTTTAAATACGGATTTATTACTGCTTACGTACCACTGAACTGCAGGGGAGGGAGGATAAAAATGTTACTGAGTACAGTGGGCTTGATTTCTTTTTTGTCTGAAAGGGCTGTTTAGCAGAAGGGGAAGAAGCTGAACCTGGTGCCAGCTATTTTCTCACTGGCCAAGTCCTGTCATCAAACCTGCGCGGGGGCTGCCCTAACTTAACTCTGCAGCCGGGCAAGGTTAACTCAAGCTTCCAGATAAACGTTTCCACACACCCCTGGTCCTTCCCTTCCCCTCTCTTTGCTTTGCTCCCTGCAGTCCCTTCTGGGACAAGTGCAGAAGCCATCTCAGCCAGGTGGACATCATCAGGTGAAGTCTGTGAGGGTTGTGACCACTTTGGAGAACCTAATTCAGCAAGTGATCCAACTTCAGTCATGGCCTAACTGGATATAAATTATTTTTTTTAACATGAAATCCAAGCTGGACCTGGCAGCTTTTAAAACCTGAAGATCTGAGGGGAAAGAAAAAAAAACCAAAATATTGAATATATTTTCTATTACTTTTGCTCAGATATCTAACTGCTCACTGCAGTGGAGGTCTGATATATGTTTCTTTTATTGTTTTTCCTTCGTAGGAGTTTCCCTGGCGTGAAGGATTCCCATGTGGGTGCACAGTGGGTACCACCACCTTCTTGCCAGATATTATACACCAGGTATTATTATCATTGGGGCTGAAGAATAATCATAAAATAATTTAGGCTCAAATGGACCTCCAGAGGTAATTTGGTCCAACCTCCAATCCAAGCATGGCCAAGTAGATGAGGCTGGTTCCTGATAATCCTCCTCTGATAGACAATCCATGGCAAAAGCAAAACCTTCAATTTTAGATTAGACAAAAGCATTTCTTAAACTTTTTATGGGCATAGAACTTGTCTGAATCATTTGCTTTCCTGAGATTTTCCCAAGTGTAGCACTTCTGCTCAGACCGGGGAACAGCTACTTTCTGCTGACTGATAGCAAACAGCTCTAATTCCTCCAAGGTGAAGGAGCGAGAATTGATTATCATTTACTCGTTTGAAGTGTGAACATCCATTTCTTTGCCTGGGAAGACCTTCACTGCAGTGAGCAGTTAGATGAGCTTGTGTAAATACTTGCAGTCAGTTCTCATGCCTGTATCCTGCAGGAAATGAGCAGCATCTAGTAAGTGGCCTAATTGCTGTTCTCTATCTTGGTTTTTACTATTTTTTTTTTTCTTTCTATAATTTACCTGAATTTATGGTTCATACTTCTTAGTTCAGGAGGAAGATGTTTTTTCTCTCAAACGTTTCAGAGTCCTTGTGAATCTGTTGGAATTACAGATTGTAGTTTTGATGACATTTGAATCCTTTTTCTTTGGAAATGGTACTCTGAGCCTCAGCCTAGCACTGGATAAGTACTAGAATTAGAAAACTGCTGGTTAACGAGCAAATTGAACATGGGCATTGCAAAATTAAGTTTTCTGTCACTTTTGTTTTGTAGTTTGCTGTGTGGTTGACGTAGCAGTATTACTTCTAGTGATGCTCACCCTCTCTTTAGCTTCTGTATTGATATTTCTCCCAATAAGTGAGAAATCTATTTTTGTGAGCATCTTGTGACAGCCGGCTCAAGTGACATAAGCCACTGAGAAGCTATTGAACAAATCTAGGCTAAATTCAGAATAGTAAATGAGGGGAAGAAGTCTCCACAGTCAAATAGCAACAACAGATTCATCTGTGCCAAATTTTTGTTCTTCAGCTTCTGCTTTGTGTGACAACTGTCCACTTTAAATAGCAAGACAGGAAGCTGTAATGGGACTTTTGAGTCCCCCCTGTGGAAGGTGTTGGTTCACCCCTAATGCATAATGCATGGCCTCTCTGAAATACGCATCCCATCAGTTCTCAGCATCCGCAACATTATAAAGCAGTTGGGAAAAGAAAGGGCAGAATAACTTCTCCAAATGCAGCCAGAGAAAGAGAAGTCGGAGAGAGCCCTGGATATAATTACCTGAGCTGGAGTCCAGCCAGGAGAATGCTGAGCTCAGGAACAGTAAAGTCCTGACTCTGCACAAGGGATCCAGACAAATTTGAAAGGAACTGCAATAACAGAAGTGGGATTTTAGCATCTGGGAAGACGTTTGAGGGAGTGAATGAAGACAAACTAAGGCCTCTAGGGAGTCTGATAGGAAACGAAAGAAGCAAAATCAAGACTAGAGGAATATAATGGTAATATATGGGGCACTGATTGTCTTATACTTAGTCGGTGCTACCTGGTAAAACTGTGTCTTGTACCTGAACTAAGAGGAGTAACTTCTCCGAGTTCATTTAACTCAATACCTGAGACAAACTGCACAAACAAGGTTGAAAATAAGACAAGTTATCTCTGTTGTGTTCTTAAATAGCGATGAATAAGGAGTGAGTCAGACCTGATAAATGTGGTAAATCTTTAACGTAACAGCAGGTTAATTAGCCACTGTTAAAGGAAAGCTTGTGCAGGAAGAAGGATTTCTCTCTGTTGGCCTGCTTCCTGGCTAAGGAGACCTGGTCTCAGCCTGGAAGGATTTTACCTTTAATCCCAAATTCCTTTAAAGGAATTTTAGCACTTGGCCACTGTTTCTTGCCAGCAGTAGTGTGAAACAGCATTTCAATTTCCTTTCACTCAAACGCTTTTACAAAGTCTTCACGACTCCAAAATCAGCAAACCAATATCCCAAGAGAAGGATAATAAGGGGGTTGATATCGACTACCTTTTTTTTTAAGGTCCTATTCTGTTGGGGTTTTTTTTGTATTTGCTGTGAGCTAAAAGCATTCTCCAGCAGAGACCATAGATCAGACCACGCACAAAGCTTTTTGGTGCTTCCCAACTGCTCTCATGCAAGCATTCTAAATGGTTTTATAAAGTTTGTCAAAGAGAAGTGGTTTAAAAAGGAATGCAAATGAAAAAGTGGGGAACTGATGAGTGAGAGCAGGGAAGGTGGTCCAGAAGGTGACGTTAAAAAAAAATAAATAAAAGGAAAAAAAGGGAAGGTCTGGAGGGGAGGTGGAATATGGGAAAATGGAAGTGGGGTAGTGTCTGGGATTTGAAACTGCATTCTTGCCACTAGCAGGCTTTCTTTACTTTCCCTTAGCTCTTTCTTTTTTTTTTTTTTTCACATTCATTTTCCCCCAGCTCATTTGGTTTATGCCAAGAGGTTTACTTGTCTCTCCTGGCTTATTTGTAGTACATCTGGATTTAGGCATCCTGAGAAATCAGTTGCTCTGAAGACACTGATCTAAAAATGAATGTTGGGATGGATTTGAGCTAATTTAAACTGATGCACATCTGATGAAGTGAAGTTTAGCCATGTAAATTTCTACTGCTTGAGCAAATGCATAAACAATGAACATTATTCCCCTTCAGTGTGTCAGAAAAAGAAATAGTCTGCTCCTTCCAAAGAGATTATTTTAGATTTGAAACACGTACCTATAAATGTGTGTATTTTGCAGTTTTGAAAATCTAAGCATGGAAATGTATTATGGTAACATATACCACACTTGAAGAGATTTTCTTCTACTGAGCACATTATTTCTGAGAGGGGGTAAAGCTTTCATTGGTTTTATCTGCCTGAATGTATTGGTTTAACTGTGTTTTATTTGTTTCTATAATATCCTGTGTGCTTACTGTGCTTCAGCAGACAAATATAAGCCGGGATTGGAGTGGAAGCTCAGACAACAGTCTGCAATTTTCAGCACCCCACATGATTCAGCATTCCATTAGTATTTTTTGGCTTTATTTTATTATTAAACACAGAATGAGAGCATCATAGAACTGATTCATCTTGGTCACTGTTCTTATATGACTGGCTTGGAATTGGAAAAAAAATTTCCCTTAGAGACAGCTTTGCTTCTGATCTTGGGGAAAGCACTGATGGGAATTACTTAGGCACTGCTACTTTAAAAAAAGGCAGATAATTAGAATCCAAATTTTAATCATGCTGCCTTTGAAAGCAAAACAAAATCAGTCACAATCTGAAATCATGTCCCTTGCCACTTTTCACCTCAATCAGAGGATGCCCAATTCCCACTCACGCCATGTTACTCCCAAGTGCCACCATCCCAGTGGTTCTTCAGTCTGTTGTTATCCCTAAAGACATGAGAATTACACTCAGAATAGAAGTGGAAGGACACTGTGGCCTCCACTGGATCCACCACCTGCTGTGAGAGTAAAAAGTGGTCATCGGCTTCAAATATTTAGAATTTGAAGATACAGGCAGGGCCGGTCCTAACTAACTGATACTGGTTCTCCTCCTTTAGTCTAACTAGACATCCAATGTTTAGACACCTAGTTTCTTAATTCATTATTCACCTTAACTCTGACTACAAGCAAAATGCATTTGTCCAGCAAACTGTGTGCAGTCGTTCTGGGAACTGCTGAGCTCCTGCCTTTTTGGTGCACTGTTGAAAATCAAATTATATGGCTTTAGCAACAGAACTATAATTAGGGTCGATAGAAAAGTCCGGGTAGGATAATATTTGGGATTCTGCAGTCTTTGTCATGTTGCTGCATAATATGCCAGAACCCAGTAGTTTTATTACTCTGCAGTTCGCTAACATTGTAAGTGAGACATACTCTGCTTCCTGAGGTGGAACTGGTCCTTCTGTGAGCTTGTTGCCAGGGCTGGCTTCAATGGCCAGTCATCTGCCAACGGGGCCCAGCCAAGATCCTCCTGGAGTCCATGGCAAAGCTCCTGCTAAATTCTGTAGGAGCTGGGCAGGCCCAGGCAGGGAAAACGGGAATGGATCAGGAAGATAATGGAGCTGAGTGGAGGAGCAGCAGGCTATCCTGTTTCGTTATAACCTCTCCAGTTATCACTGGATCTCATGCTGATATCACCAGGAGGTTTGTTCACAGATTAAAAATATGCTGTAACTAAAATTTAATCAGTACTTATTTTCCTCTTTTCCATCACACCAAGAAAATCTATTCTCTAGGCTACTGCTGCTTCTGCCTCTGGGCTCTTAAGTTCCTCCTTTTCCTCCTCAGATTTTCTTCTGCTTATGCATTACCTGCCCCCCGCCCCTCCCCGCATATCCATCTTTCAGCCATCTTTCAGCCATTTCCAGATATTGGCTTTTGGTGGGGGGGCTTCATTCTCTCCCCTTGCATCATTCTAATCCCCAAAATAATCAGCTGTGGGCAGGCTAATTACTGACTGTCATGTGCTGTTGCTGGCCCTTGTAGCCAGAAGAATACACATCCTGAGATCATTCTTTCAGGATGTCAGAAAACTCAGGCAAATGTCATAAGATTGATATCATAGTTGGGAGGCTGCCCAGAAGGAGTTTTTATTAAAAAAAAAAATTAAAATAATAATAAGCAAGTTTTAGCTCTTGTGGCTATAGAGGTGGTCTGAAGACGTAATAAAGGTTCAAATAATTACAAAGATAATGCAAGATTGGGCTCACACTTCATTCCTTGTGACAGAAGAGGGAAATGAAAAAGTAAAAAATGAAAAAACGTGAGCTAATTGTGGGGGAATAAAGCACAGAAACAGAGGAGCTGGAAAGGAAAACAGAGACCAAGAAATCAGAGTGCTCTCATTTTTATTGAAAAAGCGTGAAACAAACAAAGAAGAAATAGAAGCCTAAGGGGTGAAGAAGTAAAAGGAGGAAGACAAGGAAGACTATCAAGATAAGATGGGGGTTGGTTGAATTCAATTTGAATGCTGCAGTGAAAAGTTCCAGCTATTGAATTACAGGCCAGATTCTTCAGATTGCAAAGTTGTCTGTGAAGAGACGGGCTTTTCTCCTGTGCTTACCCTATCACCCACCGACCGAGGGAGTACTACCCTATGAATACTTACCAATGCTAAAAATAAAAGGTTACAGTTAGGAAAAAATTATTTCCTGTGAGTCTGGTGAGACACTGGCCCAGGTTGCCCAGAGAAGCTGTTGGTGCCCCATCCCCGGAGATGTTCAGGGCCAGGCTGGATGGAGCTTTGAGCAACCTGGTCTAGTGGGAGATGTCCCTGCTTGTGGCAGGGGGGTTGGAACTCAATGATCTTGAATGTCCCTTCCAACTCAAACCATTCTATGGTTCTATAACAGCAAAAGGTGCCTCCTTGATACCTGCATTTGTGATCCTTTCCTCCTTTAGAGTGAGGATGGGCTAGGATTTCTAAAAGGAGAAAGGATGCATACATTTTTAAGGTAAAATCGTATCCTTCTCTTTTGCCTGTATTACTTTGGCTAGAATTATCCCAAAGTATTCAGGTTAGGTGGATACCCAACATTGTAACTTTCAGCCATCATAGTTCATACCTGCTAATATCGTAAGTAGCTGAAAGCAGTGACTTCAGTGGAGATTGTAAAAACTTCAGCTGCAGGAAGCCTTATCTTCATTAGCCATAATGTCACAACTTACTGTGTGAAATAGCCACTTTTGCTTCACAAATTCCAACCAAAGACTTCAGCTTAAACACATGTACAGTCTCTCAGCCTTCCAAAGAGGGGGAGATTATTACCATGCAACCAGGAATGGACAGACAGAGGGATTGGGGGTGGTTTTGGAGTACCACAGTGGGGATAGGAGGGAGGAACAGGCCCCACATTACCCTGAATTCCTGTCATATGTTAAATATCATCGTTTTCTCCCTGCGGTATCAGCTGATTTATCAAATTAGCAGCAACTGAGTCATAGTGGGTGCATTACAGGTGTGCCAGGGAAGGCAGTCATCAGTGAGGTCGTCTTCTGTGATACATTGGGACAGACACACGCTGTTCTTCTCACTAAGATAGTCTTTGGACAGTCTAGGATGCTGTTTGCTGTTGTATCAGTTACACCAACAATTAATCTACACCTGACAGAGCCCAACCTACTATAGGATCCTTATGACTTGCAGGATCGTGGCTTAAGAAATGAAGTTAAAAATTAACTCGTGACAGTTTTTGCTGACTTCACCTCACCAGCTCATTTATCATTTAGCACACGATTATGGCTGTCACCAATTTACATAGGAAACCGAAGAGAAGGTGGATTTTTTTTCCTTAGGATCCTGACATCCCAAGGCTTTCTGTGTGTGTACATAAAACGTATGTAAAAGAGAGGAGCTCTGCTTTCCAAGTGTGAAAAGGAAATTGTTCTAATGTGAGACATACGTCATTGGCATCCCTTTCCCTTTGTTCCCAAACATGGTAAAGAGCAGTAAAGCTGTCGGTGGGCTATAAGGTGACATCACGTAAGAATGCAGAGTTCTCATTTTCTTTATGCATATATGTATATAACAATCTCAGTGGGGGCATGCAAAGAATTAATGGTTATGAAATCTTGTGCAGCAGTGATGTATAAAAGGTAAATGACACATGGCAAAGGCATCTCCCTTCAAATCACACAGCGCGTGAAACCATTCTGGTCTGTGACAACTACACCACTAGATTTTTTCCATGTTTATCCAAAGTAGCTTAGTAAGCATATCATGCATGCCATTCACTAAGTCTGTGTACCAAAATACAGAGCATGATGGCCCTCAGCAACGTCTGCAGGGCTTGTAAGCTTGGCAGAAAGGGGGGCTGATGTTGCTGCTGCTGCTGTATTTATTTCAATTAATTTTTGTGAGAGAAGCAACAGAAATAGCTTCCATTCTACTACATCTATTCAGCTGTTATTTTGGTGGAATTATACCTGTGTAAGTTATAAAAAGAGGTAGGAGTCATGCACATGTTCTGTGAGCTAATGAGACTTCAGAAAAGGTTGTCAGGAATGGCACAAGGCATATCTATTATTTTCAATTCAGAACCTACCCATTTGTCTTTTCTGTTTGCTAAAAAGGGCAATTTCACGGTTTTTCTGGTGACTGGAAAAAAAAAAAACAGTAATGCTAGATGCAGGCTTCCTTCTGTCCCATATGTCTTAAGTGTACAAAGCTTTTTTTAGAGAATAGCTTTCTTCCAGGGCAAACCAGCTCTTACTAAAAATAATTCTTATGAGATCAGATAAAATGAGAGGAATGTTGCTGGCAGATCCTAGTGCCTTATTTACAAAAAGAAATAAGCTAAATCAGCCTAACCCTGGCCTAAAATCCAAGGGGAGAGCTGAGGAACCTTCACAGTTGATGGCCCCAAGAGCTATGTTGGTGGCTCTGGTTAGAGGGTGTAAAGGGCCTGTAGAGATGCCTCCCCTGGGTCTGTCCTTGCCCCTGGGTCTGCCCCATGGAGGTGATTCTCCCTCCAGCAGGTCTTGGGGCTGCATCCAGCGTGAAAGTAAAACTTGGGTGGCCTTTGAATGTTAAATGTCCTCTTGACTTTGAACTTCACGCTTCTGTCTCCTCTTTCTTCATGCGAATGTCTTCTCTCAAGCCTTTAGTAATGAACAGAGTCAGACAGACAGACACACACACCCCCCTTAATTTCTGGTGTTGTGTATTATTTTCCATTTTTTTAGCCCATTATTGAGGTAGGCTGCATGCCCCTAAGGCAGGGGCTTGCGTCATCTGTTTAAAAAAAAGCTCAGTAATTATTTACGATTCGTTTGCAGGATGGGATTGCAACATTTGTGTACATTATTTAATAACAGATACAGACCACAACCGTTAAGCAGACAGGAAGGATCCATACTGCCGGGAAGAGTGAAGGTGATTTTGCAGATTGCACGTGTCTTCCATCAGCAGAAAAAAATGACTGCATGTGAATGTTCAAACCCAGCCAAAGCCTACGAGTCACCTTTTAGCTGCTTAAATATTTGTTCACCCAAAGCATTGTGAATTGCTTATCCACACAACCGCCTCAAATTAGCTTACGCTTAATTGTGTGGTCTGGTTTTGCATGGAACTTTCTTTACTCTTCATTTCGGCAGCAAACTGGAAGGTCTGAGAAGGGTTTGGGTCTTTTTGTCCAAATAATGTATTTCCTTTTTTATAAAGAATTCATGACTCCCTGTGTTAGAAAATTGTCCCTCAATCAGGTTAATTTTGAGGTAGAGGAAGAACTCTGGGATCCAGTCATTCATTTATAATTCAGCACGAAACTAAAGAAAGAAGAGCAGAAAATATGCAGCTGTATATCACGCCGGCAGCCACCAAACAACAGGATGCCAAGCAGCCATCTTAGGTCATGGGTTGCTTTTATACCCTTTCTGCATAATGAAGCCTCTTAAATGAATCCCTAATGGGAATCATTCAGGAGGTTTGCGTTCTGTAGGTGAAATTCCAAGTGCAAGAGATCAATTTTTGCAAAGTAGATGGTCTGTATTCTATAAGAATTTGTTCTTACAGAACAAATAGCTGTAACAATACTACTATCCCATTACTAAAATGTAAACTTAGTCTGTTGGGAAAAAATAAAGAAATAGACTTCAGCGGGATTATTTCAGTCAGAAGGAATTATGGTGGCAAACGCAAATCCTGGTGTATTTTAGTCACAATTCCCAGAATTTCTATACATGGACTGGATTCTCCCTTCTCTATTACAGAAATCTCTGAGAGAAACCAACTGTTGCTGTTTCATTTCAGTCTTCTACATGAAGCCTTGACAGAGGATGGAGTAGAGGCTCTACCTAGTAAATGTGTGTAATTCTAGCCTGCTTTTTAATGCTTTGTTGATGAAATTACCACTCTCTCTCTTCCCAAAATTTGCTTGTGGATAGATGTATTATTTTTCTCAGCAAGAAATAATCCAGGTGTCCAATCAACCCAGAGGCTGTGCATTCATTATTTCTATTTAAGTCAATTAGAACAGTGCAGATGCCTCTTCTATTTGATGATTTGCTTCCACAGAAAGATTAGAGAATTAATTAAAATACACAATCTAATTGAACAGAAATCGTAAGATTTTGTTTCTAGGAAACAACTTATGAGTACAGATGAGTCTAAAGTTGTGCGTTTATATCTAAGTATAGAATGTATCATTTTGGGCCACTCCACCAGAGTCTGAGTCTGAGGTTAGTTTTCAGGCTGTGCCGTCTAATTTTAATTTCAGAATGGAGATCTCAGCGTAAGATTCCCAACACCCAGAGACCTGGGTGGAAACATAGAGGGGGGGAATATGTGATTTTGGTTTCAGTTAATTTTAGATTTATTTCTGTTTATGAGATCAGTTTTCTATTTCTAAAAGTGTTTTGGTTTTGGCAGACTCCTCAAATGAAAGGCTTATTCTGAGCTGTTTCCCGTTGAGTAACTGATGTTTCTGCTGTTGGGAGGTAAAGGAAGATGTAGAAGATGCTGAAGGGAATGTATGGCAGCATCATGGGAATGACAGGCAAGACACCAAAGGCTGCCAAGACCTTCCATCACAGAGGAGCTTCACAGGCAGTGCAGAGGGAGAACACAGATCTGCATTAGCAGATCTATCCCTCCAGCCTTTTGGGTGAGTTCTACCAGCCACAGATTCTGAACGTGGGTTATAATTTGTATTTCATGTGGTCTTGGCTTCTAATGCTCCCCTTTTCTTGTACAGAGACTCCCCGTCAGTTTGGTGAATGCTCTGTTTTTGGTGAGCACCAGGGATTCTTCATCATTTGTTTACATTGTGCCAAAGACACCAGAAATCAGCAAAGCAGACTTCTGCCTGGTACTCCCATTTGGCCAAAGCTGTGGTAAAAGTGAAACAGCGGCAAAACCTCTGTTTTTTGAGGTGAATAATCAGAAATCTTAGCATTTTGTTGAATTCTGGAAGACTGCTGTTCCAAACTAAGCATTTCTTTCTGTCTTCGCCCAGCAGTGACCACTACTAGGCAACTACTCTGCAGTTTCTGTACTGATCTAAAACTCTTCTCCAATTTCATGGCTCTAGTAATAAATTTGATGTTAAACAAAGAGTTTATTTACATAATAACAGGAAAAGACACAACAAAGATGCAATACCAGAGCGTTACGGTCAAATCTCTTTTTAATTGCCTCATGGATGTTCTGCTTATACATTTAAGTCCTTTGAATACACTTAGATGAGCCTTTCCCTGGTTCTTTTGGTCACAACCCCTTTGTGTAGTAGCTGTAAAAATGCAGTAGCTGGATAGAAATCATTAAACGAGTGAGGTCAGCATCTCAGGAGAGTATGTCTACAAAACTGGATAGGTAAAAACCAGGTTATGGAAAGTTCTTAGTTTTTGAGGAAAACGTGTTGTAAATGACTTAGTGAATGCATGGAGTAGGATACAGGAACAGAAACACATTTGTGGGTCCTCAAGAGACCTCATGGAAAGGGTGTGCAAAAGGGGAAAGTTGCAGAATTTGAGGGAGAAAGGCTTAGGGAGCTGAGCATTTTTTGTGAATTGCAGCCAACTTTCCAAAATTGTTAGAGAAAGAACAAAAACTGCAAGGTGGTCTCTTGTGTGCTTATTGAATGTAATTAATTAATGCATTTCCAACCACTTTTTGTGTGCAAAGGGATCTTAGTTATTGCATAAAATTTGGCTGTAATTGATGTAAAAGATCTTAATGTAAATGAAAGTATGAGCTGCTGCATTTGAAACCAAAGGGAAGACAAAATGCCCTTTTGTAAGGTTACAGCTTCTGTGGGGCAGTCTCATCCGATTTGCATGTGCTAAAGGTCCCACTCAGACAGACGGTAATGTGCTCAGATATTTGGTTGACATATAAACCAGCGTAACGCTGTCGTGAGTGAGACCGGGATGCAGAGATAATGAGGGTAACTTGCTTGTTTCTATGAGCTGAAAATACTGCAAATTAAGAGCTTTATAGTGTAGGTTCATTCATTGAGCTGTGCTCAAGCAGAGCTCCTGTGCCCTGAGACCTTCCTGCAGTAGGTACCAGGCTGATCTTCCTGAAAAAGATCAACAGCCTGGGGCGTTCAGCAGGGATCTTTGTGTAAGTGGAGGCAAGAACACCTATTTCCTCCTTAACGCCTGGGTGCAACCAATATTACCTTTTCACTGGGGTGAAATTTCCTAGGATTCCAAAGCAACGCTCTCAGTCTCCTTTTGTCCAGGTTTGAAGGCGTCACCTCCACTTCCCGTGATGCACTTTGACCTAATATGATCTGATTCCTCTATGAAAGCCCCCTAGGAGCTCTTGGGCCAGTTCATCTTCTGTGTTTTAGGTTCCTCCTCTCCCTTCCTGAGCATGGCATTCAGCAGCTTCCAGTCTGCTCCAAGGTCACACGAGCCCTTGGACTATTATGTCCATTATGAAGCAGGAATGCCTGCACTTCGGTGGGATGGGGGGCACATCTCCCCATTCAGCTGTCCCCCAAACACACCGCTTGTTCCAGATGGAGAAGCACGTGAAGTGAACCATATTTTTTTTGTCAAACAAACGTGGGTTTTTTAAAAACTTTTTTGAACTTCCATGATGATGGTAAGAGATGAAAGGGTGATGCACAGCAACTTTACTAGAATAAAGAGCTGGTCTTCTTTGGTTTTAAAACGGAAATTAAAATTATGAGTGCAAATCCCACCTCTACAAAGGCAGACTAACATTGTATATTTTCTCTAGGATCAGGCTTATAATAATGGTCTGTGAAACAGTATTATATGGTATTTCTTTAAAAAACCACATTCCCTGCATTTGTAGATCCATATATTGTTCTTTCTCAGGAAAAATGCTGAATAATTCTTACAAGGAATTAATTTTATCATTTTTTAGCATTCTAACGTTCTCACCTTTTTGCTAAATAACACTTCCTGTTCTTATTCTCAGCCATTCCTTCAAAGACGACAAGGATTTCCCTCGCTGCTGGGTTTTAGGAACATGCTTGCAAATCTTGCACTGCCTCTCCTTCCATTCTGCATTTTTCACCCTATCAGCCACCTCTTGTGGAAAGGGACAAGGCTTCTCATCTTTCTAGCATTTTTTTTTTTGTCTGAGCATGTTCTCTTATCGTCACATCAGCCCACTTTACTGATGATTTTATGAATACATCAGCCCTACCAGATGCTAATGGTTATGGTTGCTACCAGCTCAGGGTGATTCTAAATTGTGAACAGGTAAGAGATGGAAGGCTTTTTATTTCTTAGCAGATGTGCCAATATCCTAGTTTTACAGCTGTTTTAATAATAATAATTTCAAACATTACAAAGCTGGCACTTCCCCTCCGCCCACTGGTGTAGTCACAGCAGAATGAATGCTTCATTGTTGCAAGAGTCATTTTGCTGCACAAGGCAACCTTTATTCACAATTAGAAGGTTAGAAATGTTCAGCCAGTTGTGACAATTAAATAAAATTATTGTCTGAGGATCGCTTGAGGGTTATAAATCAGCCTGTCTTCACACAGTTGGTGTTACCTGCTTTTTATTAGAAATCCACAGAATCTTTTAGAGTGACCACAACCCTGGTGGAAATAACGTCATGAAATGTGATTTCTGTTTCCATGTTTTAAAGCAAAGAACAGTTGGCTGCACCTTAAATGAGACATTAATTCTGCACCCCCAGGACTACAGACATTGGAGGGAGCTTAGAACAAAGGCACAAAATGACAGTGGAGGTTTTTGAGAAACAATGGGAATATTGAAAAATCTTATTTAGTGCCATAGAGCAGTTGATGGTTTAGGGATAGCTGATGTCTGAATAAGCCCATGATAAAATTTACAGCTATTCAGAACACAAAAGTAAAGGGAAAGTAGAATATACCACTGTATAAACATAGTGGGCCTAAGAAAAACAGTTTTACAAGGAAAAACTTCCTGACAGTGAAATTATTCCAGATAGTATGAGGCTGGTTTTTTATATAAAACTCTGGCAGTGGTCTAGTGAGGAATGTTCCTTCATTGGTCTTTTCTTACCTGCATTGATCTATGTTCTCCAGAAGAGCAATGCTTTCTTACTAGCCAGTTAGAAACCTCAGCATTTAGCAGGTGTTTGAAAAAGGCTATATTCCTACGAAAACCTTTATTTTTGGAGTGTAAACTCTCCAGCAGCGTTTTTTAATGAGTGGTAGGTGTGGAAAGCACTCAGTTGACCGTAGTGCCTAAATTCCTGCCTGTACCATGCCAGTCATTGGCAAACTATCAGAATTAGTTATATAGGAAAAAAAAAAAAAAAAAAACAGAAAATAGGAAGCAGGGTATGAGATGGTTCTGTTCTGTTTGAGGCTGGAAGGACTAGGAAAAAATCCCTCAATGTGGTTGTATTTGTGAAACATGGGAGCTGAACTAGCAGAGAAGCAGAGAATAAATAAATTCTCAGCAGAGAGAGTGATTGTTCTTAAGATACAGATCCGCAATCCTGGAAGCATGACTTAGGGCCACTTGCAAGGAATTCCTTCTTACTGATTTTATAGAGTATATCTTAATTGTTGCTAACTAGTTATAGTAATAATAATGGCATGTGTTGGTGTTGTAATCTCTTAAGAGCTAATTCTTCACGTCTTTTTATAGAAACATTAATTCATTTGGCAAACATTTTTGTGATGTTCTTTCTAAAATACTGAAGAAGAATATTTTTGCAACTGCTGCTTTGTATATTTTGGGTCTCATGCATGATTTATCACTTACTAAATCTGAAATCCAAATTATGGAGTTGGCTATAGCTATTGCCAGAAAGCAAAATCTGCAGTGCTGGAAAGGGCTAAAGAGGTGATCATCATCTTACTAAGCTTCTACCTTTATTGGAACCGTATTTGTACTGTAAGTTACTTCCAGCTTTGCAGTCCACAGGTGCTCACTCACAATAGCGAAAGTGTTGTCATTCATCTATAACCGGGACATTATTTTTACTGCAATTTATTCCAACTTTTCAGTCAGTGGAGACTAACCAGTTATAGTAAAAGCCTTGTCATTCATCTATAACTGGGACAAGACTTTCATCGTAAGTTATTCCAACTTTGCAGTGAATGGAAACTAACCAGCAATAGTAAGTGTGTTGTCAGGCATCTAAAATAGAAAGGAAAAAGACAGTCAAAAGACAGAACATATTTTCAATGGAGTCAGAGTAGAATAATCTCAGGGTTTTCCAACACATTTTGCAATTGTTTGTGTTTGACTTCTTTTTTTGTCCATTAAAGATAAATTGCAAAATGTGAGATAGCTTTAAATTGTCGAAATTTAAATTGTACGGGCTTCCAACTGAAAGTCTGCATCACCTCTTTGGGCATCTGTCTACTCAACCTTGGACTGAACAAAGGGGCATGGTGCAGTGAATGTGCTCTGGTAAAGCCAAACGGCTGCCAGTGCTGGGTCCAAGGAGCGAGATGAGCAGCTGCTTGCAGAGCTCCATGCAGTTTCATTTTGAATAATATACCAGATAATGAATACTAGCTAACAAGCTAAGCATTTTAAAGCTAGATGAGATACAGGAGACTGTGGTGTGGACATCCCCTTAGAGCAATAGCTCTTTCAGGCCAGAAGCCTGCCCTTTTTATATGCTACAAGTGCACTGTAGGCACTTAACAATTATTAATAATAACTAATTAATGATGGCCCAAACCCTTGGCTGGGATTGAGGAACTTAAAACATCACTCATTTGAAGTTGTAAGAAAAGATAGCTCAAAACAGTCCTACCCGAATCCTGGGCCAGCTTTGTGCCTGGACTTTCCTCCAGCAGAAGATAAAGATGCAGAGTACAATTTGTTCTAAGACATTAGCATGGGAGACCAAAGAACATAATGAATAAATTTTACTCACGATGTCTAAGAAGAGTGCAGACTGGTGGCAAGTAAGACCATTAGGGTGTGAGAGTTTAAAATTAGATGGAAAGTGAGATGAGTTTGCTCTATCACAGTGGTCCTAAATCAACATGTCATCTCAGAAACCACAGAAGTCAGAAACGGAGCAGAGGTGAATGAAAGACAAGGGTCGAAACAACAATCATCATTTATCTGAGTGTCAGAAAAGCATTTTTACACTTAGTACACAATGCATTGATTTACACTTGATAGGCAGTACTTAAACAAAAAGAGACCTCAGCTCTTGCTGAATAGCCTGCAGCACAATACAAATTCTTCTCATGATAAACCTAGGGAGAAGAAATAATCCCTTTTTATTCAATGAATTTTCTCTTAAATATTAGAGTCTACTGGGAAGACAGATACCATGTTCTGGACTCATGTCTCCAGAGGCCCGTGGTTGGATTTGCTGATGCTGCTTGAGAGGAGACCTATCAAGAGCTTTGGTAGAAAGAGGTGCTGTGGGAAGCTTTAGCTGTTGTTTCCATCCCTCTTCGGACATACTTGGTGAAAAATCTAGGAATTGTTCACTTCTGTAACAAGGAGCAGGGTACGCTGGTGGGAAGATGGACCTTCATGTCCAGGAGTCAAAGAGCTGTGTTTGACAGCAAAAGATTTGCTTCCTTTTCTGGTGATGTTATTTTGCCTTTTTTAGAACAAAACAAAAACATTAGTCCATTAGAAAAGACCTTGCTGGCTATTGTTGTCGTTAGCTGCTGAGTCATGCCAAAAGTTGTTTATTTTAGCATTCTTAAAGAATTTTAGAGATCCCTTCCTGCCGAAGAGAGTTGAGAAACATCACATAATTTCATAAATAAAATAAAGCTAAAGAGTTTTTGGTTGAAAGCCTTTCCTTTAATGGTCTGCTATGCAACACTTCAGCAGTCGGCTGACTCATGGCAACCTGCAATTGAAAATGACTTGGAGGTGAAGGAAAGGAAGAAGAAGACAGGAAGAATTATACCAGCCAGTATATTTTAACTATCTATATAGCAGTCTGATCCTCATCTTGTTCAACTAACCATGACTTCACGGAATTGGTCCAGGCATCAGCTCTGTGTCTGGTTCAAGCCAAAGATGTATTTATAAATTAGATTAACGTAGTCAGTGATGAGAATAATATATTAAATTACTTAATTCACTTCTGTTTTGATAATCTCAGATGCTAATGGGAGCATGCTGTCAGAGCCATTTTCTTTTAGTCCACCATTTTTGGAAAGCACTGTTGCCAGAGAGAAAGCTCATGCTTTGTTGTTGCAATTCTCTCCCTTCTATTACATAGTAAATTGCATTTTCTTTCTATTCTAGTTCGATGGAAAATAATCCAAACAGGTGAAATAAATAAAAATCTTTTCCTACATAGTAGAAAACTTAACTCCAGATGCACTAAGTAAAAAGAACAATAGCCTTAAAGAAAACCAAAACCACCAAAAAAACCCCACTTCCCCCCACTCCCAAAACCTCTCTGACTGTGTATCCTGCATTATGCTATTTACAGATCATCAAAGAAGGCCAAAGTGATCTTGCATAAGCACTGCTGTCCTAGGACACTGACTAAAGTAAGACATATGAAGATCTCAGCTCCTTTTTCCTCCTAAATACAGACTTTCCAAAGAAGCAAAGACTGAAAAACGGGAGATGGTTCCAGAGAAGATGGGAGAAACCTTGCTGTGAGAGGAAGGATTATTTCACTTTTTGAAGCTTTTGGTTTCCCTGAATGCCCCAAGAACGTGAGTCACGCATCCTCCTCACAATGCTGTGTTAAAGTTGTTTTTTATCAGAGTTAGGTTGATAGTTGGACTAGATGATCTCAAAGGTCTCTTCAAACCTGGACAATTCTATTATTCTATCCATGTTGTTGAGATGTGAACAGCATCCAGAAAGCCTTTATTGGTGGGGTTGTTTGGAGAGGAGGCACACCAATACCTGAGCTGGCTGAGCCCTTAGAGACTTCTCAGCTCCAGGCCTTGGTTGCAGCTGAGTAACAGAAAATGGAAGATGGAGGGCCATGAAGTGGCGTTGGGGTCTTCTGAGCTGCTTGGGTCTGAAGGAAGGAGGGTCCTTGGATGCAGAAGAGCTATTATGTGAGTTGTCAGAGGCCTCTGGTGTGACACCACCAGCTATGAAAGCTTTCTGCCATGTGGTTTTTGTCATTGCCAGGAGAAGAGAGAGCAGAGGGAGGCAATGTGGAGGGGCATCAACAGCCATGCTGTGCCACCAGAGGATCCTGTCACCAAGACAGATAATTGCATAAAATGACTTGGATGCATGGAATGGTTACGGCTTGAGAGTGTGCAGGCCTACTATGAGAGAGTACAGAGTTCTCAATGCATAATTCAGTATCATAAACATGTATACAACACTAGCTCATTCTTCTGCTAGGTTACTTTAATTTCTTGGCTATAACATTGCTAAAGTGACCTAGAAAGAAAAAGGCACTCAACATTTATAATTGATTTCTGCCCTATATCATTTTGGCTCCCCTCCTTTTCATGTAACTGCTAACATGAGTTACTGTGGATTTAGTATTTTGTTACAGATTAATTCAATGGGATTTTTGACTAAGCTAGTGTCCAGAATGACTTAGCACTTGGTGACATCTGCGATGCCAGCATGCAAAATGATTCTCCTGGCATTTTTACAAATTCTATTGTACCATGGAGTATGTCTTGAGAAATCCAGCTAGGACCATATCTGATTTGGCTAAGAACACCAAGTAATATAACACAAATAATGATAACAGTTATTTTGTGGGAGTAACAGTTTCTGGCTATTTTCATTCCCTCTCAGGCAGACTTGTTGCTCAGGCAGTGGTTTTTATATACCTATCAAACTTCTTTTAGTTTTAACTAATATGACCAGTCGTATCAGAACAGTCACATTATCATCCTGATGTTTTCTGGTATAGAACAACTGGGATCTTAGAACAAAATCTTTTTTCTTCCAGCTGTCTCTGTCATTCCTTTTGATGTATCTGCTGAAGCCCATTATATATATATCTTGGATATATCTGTATAGATACATAGATATATGTTAGGTACAGATCTTAACATTTCTGTTTGGAAACCAGGACAGCTGCCTTCAAGGTGCTTTTCACTGTCAGAATGGCTTTCTTTTCAGACCTTTTTTTTTTGGAGGATGTTCTGATGATAGGAAGGCCAGATCTTAGAAAATTCATGATTCCAATTCACGAGGTCCACTGTGAGTCATTAGAGCCCTCAGTATTTGATGGAAGCAATTAAGGTAAATTTATTTACCGGATCTGATTTTTGTCCCCTTTTCCAGACTGTGTCTACATTGTTGTGAAAGGTACCCACTTAATTTTTAGGAGTACGGTGCTGCTTTTCTTCTGATTATTCATCCGTAATTGTGATTCACCTCTACTGCAACGTTTTCATTGACATCATCCCTATGCCAGTAAAAACATGTTAATTTTCTTACTAAACTGTTATTTGTTAGCTTCAGTTTCAGAGCCTGTCCATTTTCCTGAACTAGACTTTTCTAACGATTGACTTTTTTTTTCATTAACTAGCTCCTGTTTTACTTTGTAACCTGCATCATTAATGACAGCAGATGACCCTGCCTCAGACACCATACTGACAAGGAAGAGGTTGCACATGTAGCATTGAGTAACTGAGATTCACGATAAAAAACCTCCAATGTGTGAAACTTAAATCAGAAATACAAGAAGATGATGTATTTTTTCCTAAAATCCTTTATGTTTTAAATCTGTAAGTCCAGAATTTTTTGAGGAAGATGTATATGGATTTACTTCTCGCGGACAACACATTTGAAATAACTACACCCTGTAAAACGCTGGTATTTGTTAGGAAAAAAAAAAAAGGAATCAGAGATGCACTGAGATGTCTTAAAGTCACTGGAAATGGCAAAGATGCTCTCTCGTCACTTCTGTTAACAGAGACGAAGAGAGAACGGGGCTTTCGGTGCTGGGTTAACGTTACGGGTTCCGTGTGCTCGCTCCACTGGCAGAACTAAAAGCAATAGGTAAATCTGTAAATTTAGCGCAGAAATAACATCCCTACATTCCCGAAAACGTGTTTGAGGCCCGCGCTCTCCCACGGGCGATGGGGAGGGGGGCTTCAGCCTCGCGGCTGGAACGGAGGGGCCGCCGTGGGGAAGGGGACGAAGGGGGCTCTACACAACCGGCCTCCGCCGGCCGGGCCGGGCCAGGCCGGGC
>VZRU01002937.1:90166-121264 GCA_013398155.1 Pedionomus torquatus | reverse complement strand
GCCTTGTAGGCCCGTCCTTCGGTTAAAACAACCGGGGAACCGAGTTGTTCTTTCTCCCTCCTTCGACTCCCCCCCGAAGATATTGCTTGGCTTGCAGTTGGATTTGAACCTTCTTTGTCTTAAAGATGACCGTAAGCTGTGATGTCCTTTGGAGTATGAGCGATATTTGCAGCCAATTCTCTGCTGCGTAAAACTGATGAGCCATTAAAATTCCCTGTAAATTACAGTAAAACCGTAATAACGTTTTTTTGGCACACATCCGTGTCCCCCCATGTCGTGTTCCCCCCCCAACCGTGTGTGTGTGTACACCTTCATTGCAGCGGGAAGCATGGGAACAATCTCCCTGCTGTTTTGTTTAGAATTGTGTTCTCTATTTCCCTCTGGTTTTCTTTGTTAACTGTAGGTATTTATGTCCTGTGTTATTTTAAGCTTTGTTTTGTCTTGTGATAATTTATTTTCGCTTATTCATGTTGCTCATGTGGAAGTCAGATGCCCTGCAAATAAAAAGTTAACTTAACAAAACTTACAGTGCGTATCCAGATCCTTTAAACAGAGTAGGAGTTCTTTTAATATTATTTTGACACCCTTTAACACAGCAAGTGCTGTTGTTAATCTACCAAAAGTTGGCATGAGTATTTTGAGAAGCCCCTTGTAAATTTGGGGTTCTCACTGGCAAAAAATACTTTTAATTGTGTGGGTGATGCTGGGTGAAGTGAGCTATACTAGCAAGGCTGCTCTCTTGCTGCTGTAACTGGATGTGCCCTAGGACTTCTGCCAGCTTGGAGTGAGCACAAATAATTCCCTTAACCAGTGTAACAGGAAAGTATCTGGGTTGAACCTACCCTTAGGTTGCTTATTTAGACGTTTGAATAGTTGACTTGAAGCAGTTAGTGAATACAGGCAAATGAATATATTAGAGATCTGAAACTTTCCTCCTGCTCTCTTGAGTGCAAGGTGTTAAGCTGGTAAGAGTGAAATGTAGTTGCAAGTTGGATGGTCGCTCTGAGTGGCCATTGGGTGTTTTCAAAGAAACCAGGCTTCAAGGACGCTCGGTCCCAATCCTTTGAAAAAAGCAGCAAAATGTACCAATTAAACTACACAGGCTAAGAAAATGATGTGGTTAAAGAAGTATTTTCTCTCTATAGAAGTGCTATTAAATTGACTCAGTTTTGTTTAATTGGTCCAACTCCAGTACAATGGCAAGCTTTCACTGCACGCTGTCTCTTTGGACTTGTTTAGACTAGGATTGACGGTATATTTCTGAAACATGTTTAAACAATACCTTCACGCTGCGTTTTGTTTGGGCAATGTCTTTTAATGTGTATTTGCTGGTCAGGGCAAGTTGCGATGGGGGAGGAGTGACAAGGTGGATGGGACAAGTGACCTCTGTTTGCAGATTGTGTTAAATCTTAGCAGTTAATATCAAAAACATACTTTTGACGTGATACTGGTGGTCTCCTGGAATGCATAAACTGCATTCTGCCATTGCTGTTCCGCAGGTAGGTATGCAGTCAGTGCTCCAAAAGATATAAAAAGAAATAAATACTAGATGTTGTTCTGAGGTCAGCTGTGGGGGAAAAAACAAAGCAAGAAAACCCCAGCTAGCCCTCGGTTTCTCTTCTGTCCTTTTCCATGTACATGTGCAAGAGCTTATTTATTCTTCAGCTATCATTAGCCTGAAATAATTATGATGATTTCATCTTAAGATCTCACATCTTGTCTGGGCAGTGAACTGGGCAGTTACTGAAGAGCAAACTGATTTTCCTTGATATCATGTAAACCAAAACATTTTAAAGAGCATCTTCATACTATAAACATGCAAACATCAGTGGTACACAAGAATTAATTCTTGCAGAAGCCTGTTTTGTGCTCAAATTAAAATTATATGCTATTTGTGTAGCACCTGTTAGGAGGCTTAGATTGCTGATAAACTCTGAATATTAAATATCTAGCTGAAGGATGAAGTTACTTGGTTCAGGAGCTGGCTTGAATAGGGCTTGTGTGTGTCTCTCCCTGGCTTTAGGTAAATGGTTGATTCCCATGAACACCTGTTGCTCTTATTGTATTGTTTTTAGCTGACTAAGTGCTGCTCTTGATAGAGTTTCCCGAGTGCCCTTATCTCATAATAGGTATCCAGGGATAGGCATATTCCACGAGGTTTCCATTTACTAGTTAACTGGAACATGGTAGGGGGAAAGGGCAGTTAAAAGATTTGGGTAACAGCACGGTTTGGTGCCCTGGGTCTAGCAATAGCATAACTGTACAAGAAGAATGTGTGTGATCAGACTTTTATTGAAGTGTATGTTAAAATCTATATTATGGAAGCTGGTAAACACAAATCTGCTTCTAGAGTTGGGATTCTGCAATGAAGGTTAACTGACTTGTCGTCTTTTTTTTTTCTTTTTTTCTTTTTTATAATTTTTATCTAGCTCATTTTCTATGCTAACTCCAATAAAAATAAACGAGCTTTCCAAGATACTGACTTTTTTTAAAATCAAACTCTACAGCCTTCTCTTGGGATTGCTACATCCATTTCTTTGTGTGGGAAAGAATTGTTTTTCATTAGTGTGCTAGTCAGAAAGCAGGCTGCTTAGTCCAGTTTAATTACCCAGTTTCTTTTTTTTGTGTGTGGGGTTTTTTTTTTTTTTTTACAATTATAAAATCTAGGATTTCCAGAGCCTGGTATATTAATTGGCGTTTATGACAGGCTACTCTGCCTATCCTGTGTGTTGAGTATTCATTCTGTATTTAGATGGGGCAAGCAGCGAAATTACTGTAGGTTTTGCCTTTTTAGAAAATTATGTCATATGCTCATGTGTTTTTGAGATAAAAAGATAGCTACATTTGTGGTCTCTAAACCACATTGTACTTTCTACTTACATTCAGGAGCTTTTCTGCTCAAGTATGTTGCTTTAGAATGTAATTCATGTTATCATTTAAGTCAGTGTATTTTGTGCATATTTTAAATGTTGTGATAAGATATCTGATACCGTACTCACTATTTTCTTTTTTAATGTCTTTAATACAGGAGTAGGAGCCCACTGCAGAAGTAAGAAAACATGTACCTTCATTAGGACTAGGAATTCTTGAAGGAACCCACACGTTTTCTAGAGTTTCTAGCAAAGTGGGTATATTGTATTATTAGTGACAGGAGTATAGTTCAATCTTCTGCAATAACTGCTGTCATTTGAAGTAGTAAAATACCAGATTAGCAAAGCCATTAATTTTGGTGGCGGTATTAAGTATTTGTGTACATCTGTCAGTAGGGTAACACTTTGGAGTTGTGCCTTTATTTTAGTTTTAATACTCGCACGAGTAGCATATTTCAAGCAGAAAGCTTAATTTAGTTGAATATTTGACAAAATGTTGGAAGTGCAAGCAGGCAGTTAAATTTGACTGGATATGCATAACCGCAACCAATACGGTTCCTAAAATTGCTCAAATCTCAAGAGTAAAATTGGTGGTGTAGGCAGGGTTTTTTTTATTCAGGTGGATGCAAGAATTCAGGTTGGTTTCCTTGTTCTTAAGTAAACTAACAGATGGACTGACTCATCTGTCTGATAGAAGTGCGGTCTTTAGCTAGTGCTTTATTGGTGACAGTTGCAAGTAATTTTTGGATGAGCCATTTCTGCCCACCTGGTATGGAATCTGACAACTGGTTTGCCCTTGAGGTCTCTGGATACTTTAGTGAATTATTTTGATAGTAGAAATATAAGTCTGTAGATTACTGTGAGAAAGGAGGGTGCGGGAGTCAGAATACAAATAGTTTAGAATAAGCTATTTATGACCATCGTAGCGATTATGTTGTCAGCCTCTAAAAATTAGAAACAGTCTGGGAGCATGTATAATTCAGGAATGCTCATTGGAAGGGTATGTACAAGTTTTTTTTCTTCTTGACTGTGATTCAGGATTTCATCTTGTTAGTTGTTGGAGGTCAGAAAACAAGACCAAGTGAGTTAACGTCCTCCTTCAGACCATTGTAGCGTGAAAGCCTTTTTTCTACACTTCCATAAAAAGGAGAGAAACTATTCTTCCCCCACCTGTTTCGGCGGATGCTTTAAGTGACGTGTCCCGGCTCTGCCTAAGGCATGTGAATGGAAATTCTTTGTAATAAGGACTGTTTCTTGCCACGGCAGGGCATTTCGTGCAGAACTGTTATTGAAATAGGTTATTGAACCAGTGGATAGAGCCATTTGCTTTTGTTACTAGAGAGCAAACATATTTTGCGAAACACATATAATTCCCTTCTTTACTTTGACCTTTTGTATAGAATTGCTTTTGACAGTTTGTGCCTGCTTCCACTCAGCAGTATAGAAATACATGTGCCAGCTCTCCAAACATCCAGACATGTTTGGGTTTTAAGAGTGTTGTAGTGTTGAGAGAAAGCAGAAGATACATGCTTTTTATGATTGATTAAAAAATTTTGACTTTTAGTAGTAGCTAAAAATAAATGTAGCGGAGACAGAAGTCATACAAGTCTTGTTGAACAGCTTCAAGGTATTTTGAGTAATTTTTAGTGGTGCCTCCCTCATTCTCCAATCCCACCCCTGCCTTTCCCTGCCAGTGCTTGTGAATCATGTAAATATCCCTTGTGTTCTTGGGCAGTTGGCACCTCTCTTGGAATTAATATGGGAGCAAATATATGTTAGTATTTAAACTTACTGGATGAAAAGTCCATGTTGTACCCCAACTGTCCTTCCCCTGCCCGGACTTCCTGTTTGTTCTCACAAACTTGGGGAAAAACAAGGTTTGAATGTAGATTTTTTTTGTTGTTGTTGTTTAATATGCAGAACCACTTTTCCTCTTTTAGAAATGACTGTACTACCTTAACTTTGAATTTTCTAACATAAGAAATAAAGACATATATTGAAGGAGCTGAGTTGGAAATAGTTTTGCCCTGTTTTAAAATGCCCTGTACAGTATAGGTTTTAGAGAAAAATGAACTTTGTTTTGGATACTCAAAATTAGCTGTTCTGATAATTGATACGCCTCTCCCCTACTATGACTATTACAAGTCTCCTTCACTGTAACTTTTTGATGACTGACATTTTAAAAGTTCCCGAGAATGTGAAAAGTCATGTTTACCAACTTTTGAAAGCGTTACGCATGTGTTGATCCTAATGTTAGAATTTTGTAGAGGCTTATGGGGAATTTGTGGAACTATTCCTTAGGAGGTGATGTGACATTTTTCTGCATTTACTGCCCGAATGCCTAACGGGAGCCCAGTGGAAAAGATGGGATTGTTTAATGTGATGTGAGATGAATGTCAGTCTACTTTGGATTAGTATTTCCAGTTAAACTGCTGGTAATAAGCACACGTGTTGGAAATCAAAGCACAACTTAATACGAGTAGTTGAAGTAAGATTCTCTGTGAATAATCTTTAGGCAGGGCTCATTAAAAGAAGCGTGTAGGTTGATGTTGTGGGTTCGTTCTTTTTTTTTTTTTTTTTTCCTTTTTTTTAAATTCTGTTTTAAACTATGGTAGGAAAAGGTACCGACACCCAATGAAGAACATTGCAGAGAAGTGGAATCCCTTTGGGCTCCAGAGAGTGGTACAAAAATGCTACTTTGCTGGACTGGTGTGTTGCCAGAAATAACTCTCTGAACTCCTAGTCTGCAGCACAAACAAGATTGGAAGGATTCAGTTTCAAATGTTCTCACATTCTTTTGGTTTTCTTCACAAATTTGAAACTTCTTTTCAGATTCCTGAATCAGGTTACAGAGTAATCTATACTTACTGTGAATTCCATGAAGAAGGTGAGGTGCTTGTGTGTCTTGAGCATACTAGCTGCCTAGTCTAAAAAAGAAAAAGTTTCAAAACTTGGAATTTAGCAGAATAGGAAAAGAAAAAGAGGAATCATTGGTATAGTATAGCCAAAACCTCTATTATGATTTAGTTGCAGTTTTATAGCAAATGGAGAAATATTTTAATTTTATTCCTAGAGGAAATGAATTTTTATATATGCACCATTCTTCTTAAAGCAACTTTCTAAGATTTAATTTAATACCTAAAATATTTGTAAGGCCACTAACTGCTGTGACTTTATTGCAGGTTACTGTACAGTGATACTGGATTTTTAATTCAAACACTTTGAAAGGCATGTAATTAAGGGAACTTTTTTTGTGGTCCTGTCTGGCTAGTGGTAAATGCTTTTATATTTCAGTTGTATAGACCAGTGTATGTCTTCAAGTGTGATCACATCTGCTAGAATTTTATATTTTGTGAAGACTTTAATGGAAGTTGCGTGTTGTTTTTCTTTCTTATTGTATGGGACTGAAAATGGGTATATTGTATGGGAAGATGATTAGGGTTCTGTTGTAGTTTGCACGTTTCCTAAAAAACTTTCAAGAGTGCTGTATTAGTGGTTTTTTTTACTGGCATTGGTGGAAAGAGGCGGTTGATATTTTTAGGTTCCATTCAGATTTCGGGTTGGCTTTGCAATTCTGACTGAAGCATATCCTCTAAGCAAATCTGGGCCTTGAACCTGATAGTGCTGCTGCTTAAAATCACTAGCTTTCAAAGCATCTTTTGTTTAATATAAGTGTCCTTCAGGTACTAGTCTTCTAACTCTAGGCTAGCAAGCATTTTACTTTTCTAGCTACTGTAGATGTTAATGTAAATAATGTGTTACAATGAACAATATACAGTGCTACTTGTTTTGAAAACTTATTTCTCTGTACGTTTTCCTGTTCTATGAAAGTCTTTCCCCTGTTTTGCTTTCTTTTAAAAGCCTGGAGTCTTTTATAAACAGCACATAGTGATATATACATCTTTTATTTCCTCTCCTGTCTTGAACTCTGGTTGATGTTTGAGGAAAGTATACGATCCTATTGACAAACCTTAGTCCATTAAATAATGCTGACTCTTCTACAGAAGTACCCAGTCTAAGATAATTGAACAGACTTTTTTATTTTTTAAACTTGTTGGATTTGTGCTTAAAGTTGAATGGAGTGAAGCTTTACTAGAAAGCTTGTATTGTGTTCTTGAATGCGTTTACAAAGCCCATTTTTAGAGAACTGTGGTTGGCTACTGTGGATTAAGTTAAATGGACTTTACATCTTCGGAATAAATGTTATCTATTGTGGGAAATAGTGTGGTCAGACTGACAAAACTGGGAAGTCTAACTCAAATGAACCTAATTATGGGAAAGATAATAAATCAAAGTAGCAAATGACAGCACTGTTATGAAAATGGTCAGTGTTGAAGCTCAGCACTTGTATGTGTTAAGTCTAATCACTGAACTTAAGACCAGTCATAGTTTAGTTGTGATTATGTACTACTCTAGCAAAAATACTGATTTGTTTTTTATTTTTTTAATATTGGTTTAGAGGTACTTCTTTCTATTTCAGAATATTCCTGCTTTGATAGGAGTTTCTGAAAGCCGTATGCAGCTCAGTGTTCTTCTGAGGCGACAGGTTAATTTTAGAAAGCTGGCGGGGAATCCATGCCTAATCAAGAGTAGAAGGAAGAGCACATGAATCGCTGGAGCGTGTGAATAGTAAGTTGTTGCAAATAAACTTCAGTAGAAGTTGAATCTGGTACTTTAGCCGCTTCTTCAATGTTAGTGTTTTAGAGAGCAGTTGAGAATGAGGTTTCATAGCATTTCAGCAGCATCATTGGGATTTTAACTATCAAGTACAAATGAAGCAGTGGGTTTCACATGAAAACTTTGGCATGAGATTGAGGGAGCAGACCAAAGCATCAAATACATAAATAGAAGTGAAAAACAAATTTTGCATCCTAAAGATTTTATGCTATAATCTCAAGGAACGTGGTAGTACTGTTCTATTTTCCACAGTTTGGTGTGATGAGTAGCTTTGAGTTCAGTGATCAGCTCGGTTAATGACATTGTATATTAATTATTCTCAAAATTATTACTGCTGAACTTTACATCTGACCTTACAAATAAGTTGTGAGGTGAAGAGATCTGGACTGCTGTGTTCAGGGACTTAAGATAATGCCAAAATACAAAATTAAGAGTAGTCTCCCCGTGAAGTTTGGAAGAATAATGCATCTTGGCCTCCTTGGTTTGGTGTACTATGAAGACGACTTTAAAATCAGTGGGTGTTGCAGTGTACTTCTTGTTTGCTGTACATTTTTTACAGATAGAATTGTTCTGTGTTCCTGTAATTGCCACTGTTTCCAACTGCAGCTAAATCCAGGAGTAGATGGCAGCAAGAGAAACGCCAGTTCTCTTGCTGTATTGCGCTGAGCATATAGACAGGAAAAAGGGTCTATAAGGAGGGGCAATATCTTTTATTAGATGAACTGCTGCAGTGATAGGGAATAAGACATGGGCAAGCTTTCACCCATTCCAGTGCTGAGTTCCTGGAAAAGTTACTCAATTCTTTGGAGACACCATGTGGAGATTTTATACTGTGTGGATCCTTGCAGGTGCGTTGCAGATACAGGTAAATGTTGTTGTATGGTTTATTTTTTATAGGCAGCCCATAGTTTTGATGTCTGACCTAGTAGCAATATTTGATATAATTCTTATTTCAAAGAATAAGGTAGCAGGTGCTTTAAAATGGGTAAGGAGTTGTAGGATGCTATTTATATTTCTATTTATTTCTGCTTTTCTCTGCAAACTCAACGTCTGCATAAAGGAAGTGAAAATTGCATTGCAGAGAAAAATGTCAAGAAGTAAAACTATGAAAATATGTCTCAAACTTTACTGTTCCTGTGTAAAGTGTGATGATGCATTTTCCTTTGAAGTATCTGAATGCTGGGAATCACTGGAAAAAATGCTTGGAATGCCTTGTTTGAGGAGCCCACCTGTGTTGTTTTAGTGGATAGGGATTGTTTTGGTCACTAGTGTAACTTGTGTATTGTAAATCGATAAGATATAGATAACAGCTGATGTATTGCAAGGGATGCATTTTTAGGCGTGAATAACGCTTAATAAGACTTAATAGTAGGATTTTATTTTTGCCCTGTTGGAGGCCCCCCCCGGTTAGTCACCACAGGATAGAAGAGTTAAGCCAGTTCCGAATACCATGAGTATCTTGCCTTCAATTCATGTGGATCCTTTTCTTTAGGACAGAGCAATGCAAAGCAAGAAACCTCTCTTACTGTCCCAGCAATCAAAAGAAAACAGTGCTCCTGATCCAAATTGTTAACTCTTGTGCATGAAGGTCTTCACTTGTTTGGGATTCTCAATATTTGATGTGCAGTTGTCACCTACAAGCAGATCTCTGGTTTCTCTCTGTTCTGTGGCTCACCAGTTGTGAATAAAGAGGGAAGAAGTGACTGTATGGTGTGAGAAGTCCTTGACTGTTTCGACTTGAGAAGTATTTGTAAATTCATTTGTTAGTTGTATGTTTTACGTTATCTAGGCCTTACTTGGTAAGGCCTTCATAACTTTTCCGTTAACTTGTTCTTTTAAGTAAATTGTGCGTATTCTGTAAGTGATGTCAGAATGAAGACTGAGTTGTCAGTGTAACTCTTAGGAATAGTTTCAGATTTGGTGATTTTATATAGTGGCAGTCTCCATATTCAACATCTGTGTATTTGAAATCTTGCATTTTTGCCCTCTGAATTAAACTGAGCTCCCTGACTCTAAGTGTGTCTGCAATCTGGGGAGGGATAAGGGAGGGAACTCGCCCAAAAGCCCCCAGTTGTTGGATATTTTGGTTGTAAGTCTCAGGCAACTTACCATGGTATTCTCTTTGTGTTGGGATGGAGGGGGCACATGTATAATGGCTTCCCACAAGGCAAACAAAGAAAAAAAAAAAAAAAAAGAGAAGAATCTCCCCAATTCGGTGTTACGTGTTTTCATATACTCTATGGTGTATCAATTTCCCAGCTAATTGAGTGATCATAATTTTCCTGTTGTTTGAGAGATTTTTATGCAATTCATACTGTCTGACAAAAAAACTTTCTCTGCCATGAAGAAGAGCACAGTTTAGATGTCCACACATAGTATAATGTCAAAATTCATAACCAGTCTTAAATTTGAAGTAGTTTGGGTTGATGCTCTTGTTTTTTAAAATAAAACCGGCCCCTCAAACAAATAAAAACAGCACAAACACAGCAAAGCAAAACAATTTAGAAATATAGTCAGGATTTTTTTCTAGAACTTGAGACCTTTGGGTTTTTTTTTTTTTTTCATAGTATTACAAAAATCTGATATAAAATCATGAAAGCATTCCACACTTAAGAACAGAAATATTATGCATCTAAGAACTTTTTCTTGGACATTAGCATAGAATTTAAACATTGCTGGCCACATGCACTGCAGCAATGGATTTTCTCTCAGCAGCACCGTACTCTACAAGCATTTAAATATACACAATCATTCTAATGTAAAGCAGAGGAAGTGTTGGACATAGCATCTTTGCCGACGAGGGCAGTCTTTATGCTGTGGATGTTGTGTTTCTCAGGAAGACTGGGGTTAATTGTAACTTGGCTAGTAAAAAAAAAAAAGTTCCATATTGTTTTTCTGCAGTAGATTCCTGTTGCTATGCAACAAACAGAATGTCACTTAGTACAGGATATATTAAATTTGTATTCCCGGCACACATCTCTGCACGTTCGTTTTATGCTTTAAAGGAGGGTACGGTTCTGACTTCCTGTGGGACTGTAGCGTGAAGGATATATTTGAGTTTCTATTCTGGTGCCCGCTGTAGCTGCGGTGACGTCAGTGGAGTCGCAGAGCCTTTCTTTGTGTTGGGATGGAGGGGACACCTGTGTAACGCCACCAGGCTTCCCACAAGACAAACAGCTGGTGGTGATTGTCTTCTCTTCCCTGAGCTGGGGTGGTATTGCCAAACGGCACGTTAAGACTTCAAAAGAGAGAAATTTCTTGTATGGGAAAAAAAAAATCTCAGGCGATGAAATTCTGAAAACCTGGGATGCAGGGCAAGTGAATGCAGATGGCACTCCATGAATCTTTAAAGCAAAAGATCCAGTTAATTTTTAATGATTAGAATTAACTTTGACATTCGAATATATTGACATCTCCCTTTCCTTCCTCTCTGTTCCCCCCACTGCTAAAACCAAACAATCTCAGCATCCATACTATTTACATGTGCCCTAGATGGATTCTGGAATAAATCGTATGGGCATGTTTAGGAAAATTACATTCTGTGGCTCTGGAACCAGTAATTAAGTAATGGACAAATGACAGCATCTGGTAAGCCATTAGTTTATAATCTAGTTAGACTTCCGTAGTGGAAAAGAAGGCAAAAATAATATTTGAGAGCTACAAGGATGTTAATTTGATCTTTGCTTCAAAGGCTGTCATGCCATATAGGTGACTGAAATACAGAAAGCTGAAAGCTGCAGATTTTTAATACTGTGTTTTTAAGAATCAAAGGCATGCATGTATCTTGCGTGGTATGACGTTTATCCTGTATAACAATCCATCTTATTTTAAGCAGTCCTCTGAATTTTGTTGTGGGTTTTGAAAGCTACCTTACAAAACCTAAGCTGAAATTAAGTTAGGTACTAAAATTAGCAGGTCAATCGCTGTCACTTTTTCTAATCTTAGAATTGAAATATGCCATTGTCTAAACATCTCTAAATTGTCAGTTTGTAGCAGATTTGCAAGTAGTGTTTTTTTTTTTAATGTTGTAAATTTACTTTTATGTGTGGCTGCTTAATGTAAATGAAGCTAGGAAGGATTCAAAACATTTCTTAGTACTGTTCTCTTGCTTGTTTTGCCAAAGAGACGCCTCTAATATATAAAGCCTCCTTAAAGGAGGAAGCAGCCTCTAATAATGCCATTTTCTCTCTGCTGCCGGATTCAGAGCTCAGTGGCAAAGTGTTTCATGCCGGTGCCCAAGCAGACTCAATAAAAACCATTTCTCTGTGTACACAAAAAAGAACCTGATGCAACATTAAAAAAAAGAAAAAAAAATGTATTTGGGGAGATCAAACCTTACAGAGAAACACTTTAAAGACATAGGCAGGGAAGCTTGGAGGATTTTTGCTTTCTGTTTTGGGGGGTTGAATCTCGGCTTCTGTGGCAGAACTTTCTTTTGCGAGAATGAGAACAGTGTCTGTGGCTTTCAGTGCTGTGATGACTGGCTTTAATGGTATCTTTTGGCACAGGCAACTAGGAATTTGTGAAACTGCCCCCTTTTCTTGAGGGAGGCAGGCAGAACATAAATTACGTGAGAAACTAACAGTTTTATGTGTAACTTAATGACGTGAGCTTATTTTAATATGTGGAATAGATAAGTTCTATGATATGCACAGAAAATTTGAGATGGGAGTTAAAGCAGTGTGTTTGTAGGCTACTCAGGTAAATCCTAAAGGAATTCAGAATAGAAAATGGATGTTCTAAAGGCACTGGTTGTAGGAAAAAGAACATTTAAAAGTTAAATGCTTTACTAATCAATTTATTTATATCTTCAGTTGTCTAAAGTAGTCCTCCACTTTGATCTAATTAGACCATAAATCCAGCTGTATTGTGTAGCCCTTTTTCCTCCAAGTCTGGTAACAGCTATAATATTGCTGACAGCATCCTGGGCTAGAGAAAATCTTCACAGAAATTTTCCAAGTATAATTTTGGGGTGGAGAAGTAAACAATCAAGAGCAAAAACTAACAGCTGGGAACAAACACAGCTTACAATATTTTTTTTCCCTTTTGTTCCCTCCAATCTTTTCTTCCTTTTATTTTTTTTTTCTTTGAGGGGTTTGTACTTTTGCTTTTCACAGTATAATGGAGTGGCAATGAAAAATGAGCAGAACAATGCAGCAGGTTAAGCAATAATCCCATTTCCATGCTAATGGTTGCCAGATGAAAGCAATCACTGTATGGGCAGGGCATACTGCTTTATTTTTATTTTTTATTCCTTTGAAACTCAGGTGCTGTGCTGCTCTAAACAGGACTATTAAAAAACAGTCAGCTTTTCATATCCATCATCTTCCCCCCAAATGGAAATCAAGTTCTGTAGATTTGATACAAGCAGACCAAAGTTCTGTTTGGCTGTTGAAAAGAAATGGATATGTTCTTTATATCTGTGTGCACAGTTACATGAGCCTACCGGTTTGTGGTCATTAATTAATACCTACGTGCATAAACTATATGCAGAATTGTGTAAAAAAGATGTGGAAGCATGTGAACAATTATATACTACTTTTCCTCCCCTAGAATAGGGGCTGGTTTCTGGTTTGCAGAAAGAATTAGACTGTGGTTTGAAGGCTGTTTTTAGCTTATTTTTTTGCTTTAGGCTGTCTTTCTCTGCAGAGATTGGAAAGTCTGTAATGAATGGGGTAGGGGACTCCTTGGAGAGGAGAGGATTTCATGGTCTCGACTCAGTTCTTGCAGAAAATACTGACTCCTCTTTTATTTTTCAAAGACTTTTGGTCCTTTGGTGCTGGTTCAGCTGCTCAGAGTTGTCAAGGATATTCATTAGCAGTGTCCTAACTTGTTTTCATATTGGCTAACTTAAGACTGTGGGCCTCATCTGTCAAAACATTAAATTATTCACCATATACCTTAATCTTTCAAAACAGAGAACATTATATGGCCACTGAAGACAAAGGGGTCCGGATCATCTTGCATTAAATGATCAACATCAGAAGAACTTGGTACCAGTTATTGTGCTTCAGCTCCCCAATGGACGAAACAACTTACCATCTGTTTTCATTTATAACTTTTGCTAATTTCTTAAAATTAAAAGTGTTCAAGTTTGCAGGTCTCAAATGCTGTGTTTTATGACACTGCGCTTAAACTGCAAATAACTTCTGAATTTAGTATTTGGAACAAGTTTTGATCAATGTGCAGAGAAAGTAACTGCATTAAATAATGAAGAAACGTACTAATTGTTCATTTACTTAGTCCATCTGTCCCATGCCATAAGTAGTCTGAGGAGAAAGGTAGGAGGGGTGAGAGGAGTAATACATAACTAGCATTTTCTGCTGAATTTACAGCTGTAAGCTACTCCTTCCTCTCATATATAAGCAAACAGAACTCATTCTTAACTCTTGTACATTTTCTGTACTTCTGTACTTAGTAATTTTTTTTAACCATATACAGTGTAATTTCTCAAATTCTTTTAAAAAGGAAAATAATAAGCCAAATACCAGGGAACAATGTATTTGAAGGAAGCATAGATTTGGAACAGCTAGATTCCAGATCAACTGCCTGTGCTACCTAAAATCAGCATAACTCTTGTTGGTTCTTGTCTTGCTGGTAGAGCATGGATGTGAAGGAAGCTGGAACTATGATTATAACTGTGTGTGCTCCCAGAGAGGAAGATTTTAACTCCAGGAATCTACGTTCTGCTTATTCTGTGCTTAATAAGAGTTGCCAACTTCAACCAAACTTAAGATCTGTCAATATTTGTCTGTCAGTTTTTATGATGGGACCAGAAGGAACCTTGACACTTAGCTCATTGTTCCAGTGTTTTGTGTGGGTTGGACCATGTGACTTTTGCTGTAGATGCTTTGAATTGGTCTGTGTTTATCTCTTCTTTACCAGATAACTAAAAGACAGATGATGTTCACCTGTTTCATAAGTCCACTTAGATGACTCCTTTCAGATACTCAGTGGTGCAACTGCTTTATAATGAATGATGGAATGGCTTGCTTTTACATGTTTTGTATACCTGGCAGATGCAGGCCTGGTTATGAAGGAGGGAGGTGGTGTGGTATCCTCAGAGCAGCAAGGAACGTGTTTTTAAACCCTCTGGCTATCTCTTGGGAGTCTTTGGGGTGCCCCAGAGCAGTCTGGGCAGACAGNTTTTTTTTTTTTTTTTTTTTTTTCTTGCAGACTCTAGTCTGTAGACTACAGTTCGGACACCTCAGTTAAATGTAGCTTTAATCAGAGATGGTATCGCCTCTACTGGGAAACTTACTCCTGTTCTGAATTATCTTTGGAGTTTTTTGTCTTGCTGTGTGATTTAAATCTTTCTTTCTGTGTATTAAAGCTTCCATATGTAATAACTGGATAGTGCAGAACAGTTTATTCTCCTCTTTGAAGCTACCTCTGCTATATGTGAGGTTTTATGTTTCTCTCAAGTCTTTTCCAGATTAAAATCATCGATTCATGAATCTTTCATTGTGGGCTGTGTTCTAAAACTCCTGTGAGTTGTTACTCTCCTCTTGGTCTACATCATTTGGAAGCCAAGGCTGATTGTTGTGCAGTCTGTTGTTTACTGATCTGCTTGCTGGAATAGATCTAAATGTAGATTTGAACTTTTTTTTTCCTCCAGTCACTTTTCCAGTATTCCACAGTTCTTGTCCTGTCCTCCTTTTGGCTTATACCTTCTGGGCTTTTGTCCTCTCTGCAGATGAGTGTATCCTTCTGTCTCCTTGTGGTTCTGCTGCGGTACAGGCAGATACACTTTCTCCGAGTGTAGCATCAATAGCTGCTCTCTGAATATGGTTTTCAAAACTCCTTTCTGCTCTCCTTGCAGCAATTTTTGTGTGTATCTTGTTTATGAAAATGCCCTGTAAATTCTGTCAAGAACCAAGCCGTACTATGGCATCTGCTACTTCTCTACAGCAATTAGTATAAGATTCTGAAGACCTAGAGAAAATGGAACTTATTTGACATTATTAGTTCTTAAGTAACACTGAAGATATGTTATCTGGCAGACTTCTACTAATAGTTTGTGCTGCTGTTTTTCTTAGGATTCAAGTTAAACATAGGATCTTTATAAACCTGACAGCTTGCTTCCTTCCTCATTCACAACCTCACATCTACTGTGAGAGGTAGCCATGGGGGCCACAGGCTTCTGCAGATTTAATTGATGTCCTTCCACGGTTTAATGTTCTGAACATACAGCTGGAAATGCCGCTTGGAATGGAATCTCTCCAGCGTCTTTACAGAAGACTGCAGTCTTCTGTAAACTGAGACTTGTAGCTATGACATTCAGGGTTTTCTCACAGGGGAAAAATCTGTAGTAAATGCAGACACAAAAGTATATTTTAAAGAAAAAAAAAGTAATCTGTTGTGGTTGAAGTTTGTGAAATTTTATGCAGTTGAAAACCTGCAGCTTTGTAAAAAAAAAAAAAAAAAGCTGCATGGCACAATCTCTGTTGCTAGTATCACTGATAGTATCGCAGAGAAAAGACTAAAGCATGAAGAGTGAGAATGGTATGAGATTCCTTGGTAATGTTCGAGGCATTGCATCAAGAAGGATTACCCTCTTGGGATCCAAGTGGGGTGTAACAGTTTATGGGCTAAGATGCTGGGCCTAAGGATAATAACCTAAAAGAAGGGGAGGAGGTTTGTTTTGCAGGACTAGCCCTCTTATCATAAACTCTTGGGCTATAGTTATACAACTGCAGAATGCTTCAGATTTTTTTTCCCTTGCCTGTGGTACCTGCGTGTTGCATGCTTCTGATTAAAATCCTTTCAGTTTCACCCAAGCTGCTCAGTGGGTTGTAGCTGAGTTCTGGACTGAATCTAAAAATGCTTGAACTTGCTCTGACTTTCAGGAGAAACTCCAGGTTTTCATCAGTGAAGCATATTTTCATAACAATTTACATAGTTCAAAAACTTTCAAGGAAGCCTAACGCATTATAGACTATTTTGTGACTCAGAGTCAGCACATTCTTCTCCTGCGGTATAAGCTAATTGTTTTCAGAGAAAAATGTTTTACTTGAAAATAAATCTCCAATTGAAGCTGTTTTGTTTTGTGCCATGAGAGTTAATTTTGCTGAGACGTAATTAGCGGTAGTTGTACCTTCTGCAACTAGTGAAAATACTACCCGAAAACATAGCTGCAGTTTGCCTTTGTGCATGGGTTATTTGTGTGTTATAGCAAGCTGAAAGTGCTGGAGATACTGCTACACAGTCTTATGAAATACTAATTTTCTGTGTAGCTAGTTGGTGCAATTACGGGATAAGGTCTTAAACTGGTAGTTGTGGGTTACTGATTTCTAGAAGCTAGCGGAATTTTCTTTAAAAATTGTCAGTATGGCTACTTGTGTCTACAAAATAGCTCTAAAACGTGGAAACCTTTTTGTTTAGCTTTCCTTTTGTGTTGCAACAAGCTACTATTTGTAGTTATGGTCTTTTCATGGACTTCCTTTAATCTACTGTATGCTACTGGGTATCTTCAGGCTTAGGTGAGTAACTTCACGCTGCTTGTCACCCTGTCGGATGTAAGGCTTAAAATGCTTCATAGACAAGGTGGAAGAAAGATCAAAAATGTAAGGGGAGTGGGGAGAGTGTCCAGTCTTTTTATCCAGCTCTAACAAACACATGCACAGAAAGAATTTAACCTACTGTACTGTGCAAAGTTATGTGACCATTTTTCCTAGCATTATTATCATGTTCCTTTCAAAAACTGTGTTGCTTCTTGCTCCCATCTGTACAGTTTGACTAGTGGGGCCAGCACAGGCACAAATGAAAATCCAAAACAGATACTTCTGTTCTAAATCTCTGTCAGGGGAGTTCTTAATGCAACAAGTGTTTTCTCCATTCACTTGGCAGCCAAGCGCACTTTCCCGGTGATGAACGGAAGGCATATGGATACCTGTAGATGGGATGATCAGGAGAGCATCCACTGAGCAGTCTATACAGCTTGGCTTTCCAACCCATGGGTCACAGAGCTGCTGCTAGAAAATGTATTGGGGTAAAGAGGACTTCGTGTTTTTTTATGAAGCTTATTTGATCTGTGCTTTGTCCAGACTTCAGTAAATGCTGATGAGTGACCTCCAGCACTTGCTAATATTGTAGTTTCATTGGGAGCTTTGTGGAAATTAGAAGTAGAATCATATTTTTGGCTTAAAACTAAATGTCTTTTTAGGTTGACAGTTGGAATAGATTATCTGAAAGGTCCCTTCCTACCCAGGCAATTCTATGATTCTCTTGTCTTATGTTTTCAAGTGGACTGTTACTATCACAGAACATTATTTTTTGTAATGCCAATTAAAACTATTTTAAAAATTGCTGGTTTATTTGTATAAAGATCTTTATATTTTTGTCTGTGATTGGGATTCACTGGACAAACTACAGCTGAACTATCCTAAGTTTAGTTTGCATTTTAAATATTCTTTGATGTGTTGTTTACAAAACAAGTTCTTGCCTAAAATGGGAGCTTTTTTTCCTACCTTTAGAATGTCTTAGAATGCACTTTAGGCAAGGTGTGCTCCAGCTCAAACAGCTTTAGAATCTGTTTGTTTATACTTGTTTTAAGAGACTATAATTTAAAAAGCCATGTTAAAAAGTGGCTGCTGGTTACAGCAGCCCTAAGACTTTTAGGCTTTCCCAAAAGGGCATTTAGCCTGTTTGGGGAGAACTTCAGTGACATTGTGTGTTCCATGTGACCATGGTGAAAAACACTGGGATGATTTGCAGCTCCAGTTGATGGGTGGAATGCGTTGCATCTATTGTTCGCTTTCCAGCTGGAGCAAGAGCAGGAGTTGTTTTTCTCTACTGAGGTTGTCCAAGCCAGACCTGCTGTGCTGCTGTATCCGTCTTGAGTAGTTAAAGGTGATAGCCTTGGCAGAATTCTCCCCCTAGTAGTAGCTGTGGGGGAGCTGAGATGTGGGAGACCATAACTTATGTGGTTGGTTTTGCTTTTAAATTCTTAAGATTACTGCAGGTGGTGTATTTCTAGAAGCCTGTAAAGTTCAGTGTTCAGCTTTACTGTTTGAGTCTTTTGGAAGTATAAGCGCTCTCCCTGGACAATTTCTTACCATGGAGGTTAAACACTGTGTGTGTGATAGTAATGAGGACAAGATTGTTCACATCTAGCCTGTAAGTACAGCAGGGTCACTAAGCCACATATGGGTGCTTCTTCCCCTTCAGCATGAAACTTAAAAAACTGAACGCTTCATGGTTTCATCGTGGAGTGCGCATAAATCTGTTCGTTGTTTCAAATTCAGTCTTGGCCTTCATTGTGCTTCAGTGTGTTGTCTTTCTTACATCTGATAACAAGCTATTAAAGGGACGCATAGCAGTGCTTTTTTGATGTTGCCTGATAACTAGAGAACAGGGCGTTTAGGGACTTGATTTGGGTTGATTGGTTTCTTATGAAATATTAAGTAATATATCAAAAGTAGTGTAACAATAGATTACCTATGAAATCATGCAAGTAGGTTTGAAAGCTGTTAGAGCTAAAATGAATGTCAAATTAAATAAAGCAAGCTTGCAAAGGTTTCCCCAGTGTTGATATTTGGGACTTGGGCTGTTTGTCTGAACTGGGACTTCCTTCTGACTTAAAAACAATAGAAAATGGCTCGTAATCTAAAAGACTTTACTTCCTATCTCAGATATAATCCCCTTGATAACAAAACAAAGAAAATGGGATGTGTAATTCAAACAAGGCAAATTTTAGGAGGTCTGGGATTTTATGTGAACTAAAGAGTTCAATGTCACAATAGTTTTAAAAACGAGAGAAGTTGGGGCAGACCAGTGGTCATTGTGGTCCCTTACTCTGTCCTGGAGAGTAGCAGTAGGAGAAGCTGCTTGGAAAAAACTCCTGCAGCCACTCTGTGATCCGTTTTCCTGCACCCTGGGATCCATTGTCTGATGTGAGACATTTTAGAACATGCCTGTTGATTCCATTCATTTATTTTTTAAATAACCTATTATCCATGAATTCTTCTAATCCCTTTTTAGCTTGCTGATGTTATCTGCCTCCATAACTTCCCGTAGCAACAAAGTCCAGAAATTCACTCTCCTTCTACATAACTTTAACATTTAGGATGATAGGAATTGACATGAAGTAAAATCAAAAGCTAAGATTTGACCCCTATCTTCACTTTTCCCTCCTTGCTGTGGGTTCTGCTGCTGTTAAGCAGTCTTTTTGATGGTATGTCATATGGTTTAGTGAATATTTGCAGGTAAAATGGAATGGAAGAGCAATTGTGCTGCTGTAAGGCCAAAAGGGCACTGTTCATTTCCCTTGGTGTGGATTAAGTGGATATGCAGATGAAGTAGTTTTGACTATCCAAATAGCACCTTCCAATTTATTCCTTTTAGCAAATAAAGGTCTGCGCTAGCAAGGAAAGATCTTTCTAAACATTTTGACAACTTTTTGACAGGTTACTTTAGTGATTGCTCTAGCAGTTTGTAATATTTTTGTGAAACTTGTTCTATAAAAGTATTCTTTGTGTATGTAGCAGAGCGGCAGTACATGTGGCATAATTTTTATGGCTGGAGGAAAGAGCTGGAAACTTGTACAGCTCCTGTGTAAGTGTAGTGTGCAAGAGCAGGGCTACCTAAGCTACCTTCAGGCCATGGTCCTGCTGCTGTTCCTCCTACTTGTACCACAGGTCAGTGTAGTTCTGTTTGGTTGTCTTTTCTTTTTTTTGAACTATACCTAAGTAGCTGTGTATAGAGCAAAACACAGACAACTGGAGTAGAAATCCTACAATACAGAAAAATATTAAATTTTCAAGTTTAGACTTGCAATCTAGAAGTGTTAGTACTAAGTCTTTTTCATCTTTAAATTCACAGGTCCCTTGTAGGTCAGGAGAAAAGTCAGTAGATTTTTATGGTGTAGTAGTATCACTTGACTCTTTCACATTCCTTTCCTCTATGTCCTTGTTATGAGAGTTGTAAAACCAAACTGCAGAAAACACGGTGACCTCAGAAGATAGTTATGGTGGCTGCACTCTATGTAGTGTGACTTTAATAAAAAGTTTTACTTGATGCTTGATGTTTTTAGTGTAAGTATTTATTACCTGAAAAGCCCCCTGCTGTCTATAGTATTACAGCTAAAATCTAGTGAAATGATTGAAATTACTCCTCTTAAGTTCTGTACTAGCTGTTACATTCTTGTTGCTTATATTTGTGAGTTGACATAGTTTGTATATCATGAATGTTAGGGTTACTTCGGGAATTCTAACATAAATTTCTGGATGTTTTAAGTTTTAATCTGACTCTTAATGAGGGTTTTGGTCTTGAATTCTCTCTGGTATCCTCCATTATCATAAATAGGACTAGTACTGCAGTGATGGAAGATGGTAATTTGGTGGGCTTTGGGTGTTGAAGGAGTTAACAATCCAATCTTAAGGTATGAGGCAAGAAAATACAGGCAAGAAAATTATGAGTAACTCTTCCTGCTTTGTTCTGGGGAGTCTGAAATGCTGTTTAGAAGGTTCACGACTAGTGTGCACTCAGAAGGTGTGTTTACTTACAGCAAAACTGCTGTTTTTTTGTGTGACAATTGCTGGCTGTAAAGAAATTAGTGTAGCTGTATGTAAGAAGATGTAGCTGTGTCCTAGTTCGTTCAAAACTCAATTATGTTTCCATGTCAGGACCAAAAGCTGTCTTTATTTACATTTGTAAAGCTCCTGTTGAAAGAAGAGCAGTTATATAATTTAAATTTAGGGCAAACTAGGTTCTTCTGAATGGTTTGGAACAGCAAATGATGCAGAAAAGGTCTTGTTTGTCTGTATGTTAAAATTAGAAAGAGTTAGCACCTCATGAGATACATGTTGACCACAATGAGATGCCTTTATAATTTGTATAGAACTCCATTTTAAGATGGAGCTATGCTTTTAAGATAAAAGCTATGCCTTTTCATTCCTTTAAGAACTTTTGTGAACTTAAATTATCTCTTTTATCTAATTAAGGTACTAAACCTTGCATTCAACTATTTTGTTCCTCTGCAGCAGTTTTGCAACCAGCCAGTTGCAAAAATTAGAGTATACTTAGGATTTCTGAGTGTAAATTCTTTTCATGTGCTTTTTCATCCTGGAAATCAAACTTGTTGACTGAAAAGATGTTCAAGACTTGTTTGGTTCTGTTTCTTTAATAAATCAATGTGCCATACATGTTTGTTCTGATGATTTTTTCATAGATGTATACCTTAACTTAGATTAAAATACAAAAAGTCATGTAATAAAACAGAATTCCTACTGAAATTGTAGTGACAACAGATTGGTAATGAAAATCTTTAGAGCAACTTGCTATTATAATTGAATCATTTTGTTTCGGTTTTATCACTTGAGTACCCCAAATTGCATGTTGGTGAAGGATAGACGCGATTCCGACTGGCGTCGCCCCATAAATTGTGCGGAGAACAGAATTTCTTGGCTGTTGTGATTCCACAGGGATGTCGAGGAAAACTCTAGGTGGATTCTGCAATAACTCAGCATTTAAGTAGATACCATTTAAAGCGATACGAAATATGGTGCAATGATAGAAGTCAGTGCTTTGGCTTCTGATCATAAAGAAAAGCTTCAGAGACGTTAGAAACAGAGTGCAGCTCTTTAAAATAGAGGACTTAATGGAAAATTACTTTTAACAGCTTCAGAATCAAGAATGTGGGGCTTTGTAAGGCAGTTTTGTTCCTGCCAAACCTGTATAGTTTTTAAGGCTTTAGAATATCAAGTGATGCTGTGATATCAGAAAGTATTTGAAGTACTTCTAAAAGCTCGTGGAGAGACACTTTTCTTTATTTCTTTAAATTAAAGATTTAATTTTCCATGTTGGTCATGCAAACTCAGATACTGATACATGTGAATTTTAGGTCTGTCTAAGCTTCCATTAGCCATTATTTCTGAAAATGTGACTTTATATGCAAAAGGGAAATATGGCTAGTACCAATCAGATTCTGGGTGAAAGCAACTTTCCTACATGTGGGTTTTTTTTTGGTTTTGTTTTGTTTTTTCCTCTTGCGGACAGATTCAAAGCGATCCATTACAAAAAGCAGGAAAGAAGTTTCTGCATTTCTTTTTGATTCCTTATACATATTTATGCACCAGATCATTTACAGCAGCTGGAGCTTTGGTGAGCAAACAGCAGACTTCAGAACCAACATCGAATACCACAAACCTTTTTTCAGAAGAGTGAGTTAATAGTTATTCAACCTTCAGCGGTCAGTTGTTTGAATCTAATTATCAGAGTTGTCCCAAGGTGTTAGAATTTGTCCAAATACTGTGGGAGCTCAGATTTGAACTGATGCCTGGTTTCTCAGGGTCATGGGTAAGATTGATGGCTCTAGCATTTGCTGTTACTTATTGCTGAGGCAATAGTAGCAGCTGAGGGATAAACATCTGAAGTTATTGATAACTGAAAAATTACAGTTAAATATGGACCGGAGCATCTTAGAGGCTGGTGTGTGTGTGCTCTGCTGCGGAGACAGTGGAACCTCTGCATAGGTAGTGAACAGATACCAAATCACCATAGTTGCAGTTGCCAGACACCTGCAGAGTTTTGGGCTGGCTGGCATCCTTGGGTTTCTACAACAACTCGAGTAAAACAGAGTATATTGAGCATTTTGGTAGTAAGGTTGACAGTGTATTACACATGAGGAGAAGCTGTACGTGCTCAGGAACTTTGGAACCATGTGTACTCCAGAACTTTAAAAAGAGGCAGATGAAAGACGGAGACTGTTTAAAGGGAAAAACGTGAATTTCTTATCAGCTGCTGGAACAAACACAATTGGAGTAACCACAATGGGGATGAGTTTTGGCAGGCACCTTTAGAATCTGAAACAACTGAAACTTAAGTAGAATATTGCTAAAACCATAATGGTCAATTTTACTATATTAAAGTAATTGGGAACTGCTGCTAAGAGTTTAGGCTATTTTGGGATTGGATGTTTCATTTTAAGGAAAATTATTGCTTAAAGCTAATGGTCTCTAGAATATAGAGGTGGATACACTTGATGAGGACCATTTGTCCTCACTCTTCTCCTATTTGCAATTTCCCGTCTTTTGTGTGGGCCATCCATAAGGGTATGTTGTCGTGCTGTGTGGAGCACCTGATTCTCAGAAGAGTGATGTGAATGCCTTCTGTTTTGTTTCTTCCCCCCAGAGAAGTTTTCTTCTTTGCATGTAATACTTGGAACTTGGAATGAGAAACTTTCTCTAAAACTTGTCTGAAATCTTTAGCATACAATTTAGTCTCTCCATCGGCATGTGGGAAATGCCATTATTATGCAGTACTGCTCTCTTTTTGGGAGGAGAGGTTTGTTGTTTATCAGCAGCCCTGAAAGTTTTCTGTGGAAGGTGTATTGAAGGAGGCAAAACATTCTACTTTTACCATACAGAGCTTATTCTGTGAATTTGTTATTCTGCAACTCGGAATTAATCAGGTGCCAACTTGTAATTTACCAGGAACATTTCCAGACACGGCTGCACTTGAGGGACTGTTTACCATGGGCAGATAAGCCAAATACAGATCAATTGGAGAAGGATGATAAAAACCAGTAAGAACACTTTTAAGGATATAAAGCTGTGTCTCACTTCTGTTGATGAGTTATTTTGAATTCAGGGTGTGCTTTTTGACAAGACTTTTCCATTTTCTAAACTACCGACACAAGTGTTAGTGTGTAGATCTTTGCTTGGTTCTTTTCTTATGTGTTACTTTGTCCCTTGAATGTTAAAAGGAAGTAAGGATATTCTGGGCAACACAGATCAATTTTTTTTTTTTTTTCACTGCCGCAGGTATTGGGGGCTGTGATGCAGAGGCTCAAATGACATGGCACAGTGTTTTGGGGCACTTGCTTGTGCTGTAATTGCGAATTTGTTGAGCTGTAGCTTCAGAACCTAATAAAGTTATGCATGCTCTTTGGATATTGTTCAGATATGGGCAATATCCATATTGCCTGGGAACACCTGAGCCAGATTCATTTGGCTGATTGATCCACAGAATGGTAAGGGTTGGAAGGGACCTTTGGAGATCATCTGGTCCAACCCCCTGCTAGAGCAGGGTCACCCAGAGCAGGCTGGTCAGGACCACATCCAGGTGGGTTTTGAATGTCTCCAGAGAAGGGAGAGTCCGCCACTTCTCTGGGCAGCCTTTTCCAGGGCTCTGCTACCCTCAAAGTAAAGTTTTTCCTCATCTTGAGAGCGAATTTCCTGTCTTCCAGCATGTATCCATTGCCCATTATCCTGTCAGCAGGCACCACTGTGAAGAGCTTGACCCCATCACTTCCCTGCCCCTTTAGATATTGCTCAGCATCGAATGAGGTTCCCTCTCAGTCTTCTCCGTGCTAAACAGCCCCAAGTCTCTTAGCCTTTCCTCGTAAGAAAGGTGTTTCATCACCTCAATCATGTTTGTAGCCCACGTCCTTCTCCTCAGGGCTGCTCTCAATCCATTAGCTTGACATGTCTAATTTTTTTTCAGAGTCTTCCGTGAGATTTCACAATATTTCTAAACAGTCTCTTCTAATATTTCAGTGCTGTTACTGCTTGGGAAATTTTCTTGTTGCTCGTTCTTGTTTATGGATGGTGGTGTTAGTACACTCCCAGATTTTTTCATCTGTATTACGTGGTTTGGTCTTTTATTTTTGTAACCTCTGTGTCTTTTTTTGATTCACTTCTATTTTCCCAAGTGTTTTCCTAGTTTGTATGTCTCCTGTAGTCGAAAGCGTACTACACTGTGTTCATCTTTTTAGAAAGCGAATTGAACGTATTTTTTCTTTTTCCTTTTAGATTTTCCATCTATCTGCATTTTACCAATTATTCATATAGTAGTGTTTTAGATATCAAAACCATGTACTTCATGTGCAGTGTTGGCTTTTTGTGTTGTTGATTTTGTTTGGTTTTCTTTTTTTTTTTCAGAGTAAGTTGAGTAATGATGAAGGGTAGTGCCCGTCTCTTCTACGTGATCTCTTGTCCTTCCTGATAGCAAGGTGGTACTTTGCATATTGTTTTATGAGCCTGCCTTATCTGAGCCAGATTCTTACAAACAGTTCCGAGATCAGTAGCAGTAACACTAGCAGTTACATTTTTTTTTTTCCCCACGTGTCCTATTTCATGAACAGCTACTCAATAGATTTGTCACAGGAAATGTTGTAAAGTGCCAAATCTTCCATTCCACAGAGAACTGTGAATCTAAGATTTTATGACCAAGTTTTTCATACTTTGAGGGGATAGATTTTATGTATTGCTAGGAAGTTCTGGCTCTTGATAGTAATGATGCTATTTGAATTGTTTTGGCTAACATGAATGCTGTTTGCTTAATGGATGTGAAGAAACTGTTTTATGCATGTTTTTATACACTTTTGTGTTTTTTGTTTGTGTGGGTTTTTTTAAACTTTGTATAAAGGTATTACCTGCTGCCTTATGCAGCTATGTAAGAGGCTTCATTTGTGTTTTCATGAGTCTGCTCATGAAGGTCTCTACCTGATGCAGTAGCAGTTCTGGGTTGTTCAGGTGCTGCTTCACCCTTGTGAAGGCTTTTCTATTTCATTTGCTGTTGAGGTGATGGAAACAGTACTGCTCATAGCAGGATAGCAGGTCCCACTCTATGCTATTTTATGAGGAATTGGGAATAAAGTGTTTGGTCTGTGCCTGGACGTTTCCAGCTGCTTTAAATGCTCACTTAAAAAAATGTGTTGATTCCTTTTCTTTTCTTAGTGTTAGGCAGAAAGAGGCAAGATTGCAATGCTGGTGCTTCTTGTTGGTGTTCTTTTGTGGGTTGTGGGTTGTTTTTTGTTTGTTTGTTTTTTTGTGTGTTGTGGTTTTTTTTTGTTGTTGTTGGTTTTTTTGTTGTTGTTTTGTTTTTTTTTTTTTTTTTTTTTTTTTTTTTTTTTTTTTTTCCATTTGGATATTTTCCTTAAAGTGACCAACTCAAAAAATCCAGAATTTTGATACTTTTGGTTTTTGGTTTGGTTTTTAAAGAATTCTTGCTCCTGTGAACATCAGTATGTGTGTCTACTTTACTTAGCAGATACTAGTTGTGAAAGAACACTGCCTGATGTCCCTGCTCATGAAGGGAGCTGTGTTGCCATATTTAGATTTAAATAAACTTTGTGTCCTGCTTTGAGCTCAGATGATGCCCTTGGTCTGACTGAGTGCCGGAAGGAAAACAGCTACTGACATTCTGACTACTGTTTTTAACAAGGCCTGGATTTGATTAGCCTGCCTGGGTCACTGGCAGCCTTTGATTGCTGGAATAAAAGCTGAAGTAACTGGTTTCTAAACCAAACCAGAGCTGAGGCTTATTCAGTGGATTGTGCTGACAGGGTAACCAGCCAGTTTGGGGCTTCTTTTCTCCTACGCTTTGAAACACCCTTTCTGTAGCTTTCTGCTTTGTTTGCTTGTCGCTGGCAATCAGAACCTTGAGTCCTCCCTCCCTGCTTGTTTTTGCTTCATATTAGTCCATTTGTCTTAATTTTAATTTTGTACAGCAGCACTTGTATAAGGATGCAGAAGCAGAAGAGCTGTCTGGAGTAGCACATGCTTCTAATAGTTTATGCTCATGTTCTCACTGGCGTGCGGGTGGATGGATTCAGAAGTGGTGTGCAGTCTGACAAAATGTGATTAGTCTGCACTTATTGGTACACGTAGTGTCTGGGAAACCCTGATGCAAGTCTTGAAAGGCTTTATCTTAACAGTCTTGCTTGATAGCCTTTGGGAGCTTCCCCCCCCAAAACAAATAACTCGCAGCCCTTAGTTGCTTTGTAGATTCAGTGAATGTTGTTCTTTGGACACAGGAGGAGGGAGAAAAGTAGTTTACCTTTTAGTTTTAAAGAAAATGATAAACTTTGAAACAAAACCCCCGTAACTAATATGCTGATGTAGAGGAGAAAACAGGTCATAATGGAAAGAAGTTTAAAGTATGTAACTTTTTAAAGTCAGTAATAAACTTGTTAGTCTTTTCTGGAACATTACCTTTTCATTTTATGCACACGGATGTGTAAAGGAAGTTTTATTGACTTTGTTTCATGTTGCATTAACCAAATTTCACTGTTATCTTTCACATGCTTCTTAAAATGTGAATTTGGACAGCTGAATGTGCATAAATGGAAAATGGATTGTACTATATTGTGGACTAGCTAACTGAGCTATTTGTAGCATATGCCCATACTTGGCATAAAACTGATAATAAAATTCCCTTTTTTCTCTGTGTCTCCCCACAAAATATGTATTTATGGTTGGTAATGCAGTCTGCCCATTTTTTTCTGCTTACCTTAAGTTTGCAGCCAATCACATAATATATTCCAGAAAATGAATGCATATCTAGCCTGAAAATGCAATGTTACATTAAGCCCCATGTCTTGTGTGTTGCTTGCCTAAAAAAGCGTGGTGTGTGTTGTTTTTTGTTTTTTATGGGGCAGGTAATAATTGGAGATAAACAAGTCTTGATAACTGTGTAGCTGGTGTTACCAAACCGATGTGTGTTCTGCTACATATTAGTATGTGATAGTTTGAGTTAAAACAAAAAAAACCCAAGCCCTAACCCAAAACAAACACAAAAAATCCCCACCAAAAAACCCCCATGAAAACAAATGAATGCCCCCCCCCAAGCTGCCTCAAAACTCTTTTGTTTGTAAGCAGATCCTGAAGGCCCCAGGTAGAGAGTAGGATTCCCAAAGCTTATGTTAAGAGGCAAGATGCAGGACGCTCCCTGTGTGGTTTAAAGATTAAACTTCTGCATGTACTTGTTGGAAGGGTGTCATGACACTGGATAAACCCAGCCTGGAAGGAAACGGCTGTAAATAGCAGAACTTTGTCCTGTGGTATGAGGCTTAAGGTATCTTAGCACTTAATTGACTATTGCAGAGAGTAACATAATAAATTTTAAAAATGCTGATTAAAATAATGCAAGATTGCATGGAAAAGGTGGTTTCTATAGTGAAGTTAGAGCAGGAAAGGAAAGATAATAGAATGGTTGGTCTGTTGATCTAGAGTAATGAAAGCCAAATTTCTAGCTCCGTAAGAGCCATCTTGTACAATGAGAGAGGCCTGTGGGATGCCAGCTGGATTGTGCTGCTTTTCTACTTTAAAATAGCATTTTCCAATAATTACTGCCGGATTAGCTGAACTAGTGAAAGTCCTTGTTCAGATAAAGCATTCTGGCACTTGCAGTTAGCACAAACTAGACAATGGATGTGCTGATAAGAAGTCTTAATTTTTTAGCATGAGCAAAATTGTTCTTCAACTCACCTTTGCATTATAGTTACTCCACAAAGTACTTTACTAGCACAAGTAATCAATGAATACATAATTAAGCTTTTAAATATTCTTTTTCTAGTTGGAGCATATGATTTTATTTTTTTTCTCAGTTGCAGAGAAGTTATTAGTATAGGTTTCTAGCTTTTTATTCCTCTGCTGTATTTCTAATACTGATAATAAAAAAAGTCTTGATTGGCCAAAGCTGCTGTTTTGTTCGGTTTTTGTTGTTGCTTTCTGGACTGCATTTTTACTTTCAATTTAATGAGAAATGTTTGTTTATGTAATGATTCACTGAACAAACTTAGGTAAGAAAAGATTAGCAGAAAACTGAAGTATAAAGGAGTAATAACCTCTGCACTGCTTTCAGTTTAAATACTGGGCTTTCAATGTGAGAGATGAGTTACATTCCTTAAAGAGAATAAGATAAAATAACTGACATCTGATTAGAACTGCTATTAGAAGAAAGTATCTAACCATCTCCTTGAGTTTTGGTACCAATGTAACAAATGCACTGTTATTAGATCAGAGGGTTTTGATCTAATTGCTGTTTTCCAAAACTTTATTTTCCTGTTTTTCTAGTAAAGGAAGCCAGTAACTACTTTTCTCCCATCCCTAAAAGGAAAAAATATTTTTGTTAGAACTTTAAGGGACTTCCTGAGTGGTGTTGATAATACCACTGTGTATAAAAGGCTTTTTTTTTTTTTTTTTTAACACAATGGAATTTTTTTAATATAATGCATTATTTATACAATGCAACATAGGAAAATATAAGAGTAATGTCTGCAGATCTAGCCCGCTCTGGTGTCAAAGCTCTTGCCCAAATAATAATATAAATTCACGTGCATAGATTTGGACTTGTTGATAATTATTTATGCTTGTACATGTAGATACATTTAAAGGTATGAATTGTCATGTCTGGTAAAGCTTTAAAATTAAAAGACTGTTGGGAAATACGATCCCCTTTTGTTGCTGTCAGCAGGAGATGTTCTTCAGGTGAATGTGGATATGTCCCTGTCACCATAGATCTTGGTGTTTAATAGACTGGAATATTTAAGATTAAAGTTATTGTGAAAGGGAGTTGACTTTCCAGTCTTAACATTCAGATTATGCTTTAAAACATGAGCATTTGCAACGCAGAGGAACAACTGGGGAGGCAACTGAATTGCCGAAGAACTAAGACTAGGAAACCAACACAAATACACAGGTTCTGATTCTTTTAACTTGGTAACTGGTTTTGTGGTGTGAAGGTAGATCTCAGTGACAATATGTACGTAGCTAATAAACAAAACATCCTGAAATGGTGGAAATAAAGTATTGCAAAAGTATTGCAACCTTAGACAATAATTACATTTCCAAGAGGTTTGAAATACTGCTTTTCCAGAAAGCAGATCTTATAGTGTCTAATGTCATGATAAAGGTGTTGATCAATCTAATTACTGAAATATGATGCAGGTTCACATAAGTTATTTCTGATATGTGTATGTTTTCTGCTCTTTGGTGCTTGCCCCCCCTCCCCCAGTGTAACCATTTTTGTAGAGTTCTGCTATTAGACCTGTTTGAGAGGCAAAATGTGTTGAAAAATAATTGGTTTTTTACTTATTGAGATGACAGTTCAGATGTCTATTCATACTAACTACTGTGTGGATAAAAACCCTTAAAAACAAGTGTTTAGAGTGCACGAGCACTGATGTCCTTTGGTTCAAGGACTGTTACGGCCACTTCCCTCTGCCTGCTTAATTTTTATTGCAAGAGATGCATGGAATACCTGACAGCGTGAGAAAGTCAAACAACTTCTGCTCGATGGCTTGTGGTGCATCTGGATCATCCTTTTTTTCTAGGACAGAACATTAGATGTAATGAACGCACAAATGTTAATGTTAATAATTAACTAGATTGAATTAGTTACTGCAATCGTCTGGTGTTCAAAGTTGTTAAAAGTGGGTCACCCAGCCTCAAAAGTACTTTTGCAATGAATTCTAGCGTTGATTTTTCATATTTCTGCTTGTGCTGTTCTTTGGCTGTTTGGAGAAGAGTAGAACCTTCAAGCATTTTGCTATAGCTTCTGAGTTGTAAAAATAACCTGTCCCTTCCAGTAGAATTATAGCAGTGCAGATATAGGACAGAATTATCTGAACCCTCCTCTAACTACTGAAAAAGGATTTATTTTTTTAAATCAAGCATCATTCCCATAACACAGTGGTAGAATTTTTAGATCAAATCACATTTACTACCATGTCATCAAAATTATTAGTTGATGAAGCCAAAATTCAGTCTTTGGATAATGCTGTTTTTTGTGGGTTGCGTTTGGGGGTGAGTTTTTTTTGGTGGTG
>VZRU01002937.1:66521-89725 GCA_013398155.1 Pedionomus torquatus | reverse complement strand
GGGGGGGGGGAATTACTCATTTAAAAAGTGATATTTAGAGATTATTTAATCTTGAAAAGAAATCAAGAGTTATTCAAAGTAAGGCTGAGTTAGACATGCCAAAAAGTAATTTGGATTAAAGAAAAAAAGAGTGAAAGAAAAATCTGCTGTTCAGTGAGTAAATGCAGTAGCTTAAGGTATGAATTCAAGTTTCATGCCAATATAGGTATAACTTCGAATGTGTTCAAAAGCACATGCAAATAAACCCTAATTGAAATGGAAGAAGAATGTTTCCAGATTGGGTCACCTTGATGAGAATAACCTCTCTTTGAGTTGTGATGGAATTTATACATAGAATCCATGCTCCAAACAGAGCTGTAAGTAGACAGGTGAGTGGAAATGTAGCATTCTTTTGTTTTCCAGATACCACAAATGTCTATATTAAATACATAACATGAGAACGCTCGTTAGATGTTCCTGATCTTCCTGTAGGTAATTTTTACAGAACAGTGTTTGCTTTCTACACTGTGGCTAGTCCTGTGTTGCAAGAATCCACTCAGAGTTGCCTGAATAAGGTCCATGACTTTGCCTTACCCTCAAAAATAAGGATGAGATTCTCCAGACTTGTGTTTATATGTGAAGTTTTTTGTAGTACAGACTTGTTCCTCAGGAATTAATGAATTGCTCTTGTGTGCTTTGTCAGGAGGAGAGTATGCAAGAAGTAAGGCTTATTGCACACGAAAAAAGGCTGTGGCTTTTTGTCTTGTTGACCGTAGATATTTTTACCACAATGTTTTTTGCTTTTTCTTGTCTTAGATTCTTACAGTGTTCAATAATTATTTGTTTAACAAGAATTTGGCCTAATTCTACCATTTAAGAGATTTCTACAATTTGTTAATTCAGCGTTATCAGTTATTCTTATTTCTAATTTCCTGTTTGTGTGTTTTGTTTTTTTTTAAAGGTGACTTTTGTGTATAATTGCTGTTAAATAATCTAAATAAGGGAAGTGCATGTATTGAAAGAGTGTGTGTGTGATATAAGGATCTGGCACAAATATTGGAACAGTTTACTGTTACTTTACTGGCAAAGTGCTAGGTTAGGAAACTTTTTTTTGTCTTAAGTCTTTCAAGTAGAGAAAATGGTTGCCTCTTGCATATGCTTTAGAATACATGTCGTGCTTTCTGAAGAAGAAGATGGAGTAGAACAAATATGGCACAAGACCAAGCTTTTATCAGGACATTCATTTTAGGGAACAGAAAGTATTTCAAGATTGGCTTGGGAAAATTGAGGTGTTGCTTTGTCTTTGTTGTTGCTGTTTTTGTGAAGACTAGAAAATAGCTTTATGCTAGGTGTGGTGTTCCTTCTCAGGATATTAGGGTTACTGACACAATGAATATTTCTCTAGTTTTGCAGTTGCCTATAAAAATGTTAGTAAACTTTTTGTTTTAGTAACTTGAAATTACCAATGTCTTTTTTTTCTTGTAATGGTAGGATGGCTTTAGAAAATGCTAATAATCTTTAGGAAGAATCTTTGTCATAGTCATGAGCACATCTGTAATGTTTAGTGTCAACTAGCATAATTGCTTGGAAAATTAAATTTGGAGTGATCCTTCTGCTTTACTCTGAGCAGTATCTCCATTGAAGCAATGTGCTCAGCTTTCTCTGTCTCACTTACCTGTAGCTCTAGTAGTTTCATTGAGGTGTTTTGGCTTTCTTAATTGTAGAATGAATTATGAGAGGTTTATGAAGAACTGTAAAGTGGTGAAGGCTGAGAACTCTGTTGGTTTAGTCTAGAAAGGAAAATACTGAAGGGTCTATTTTCTCTTGGAACTTTACTTTTACCAAATCCTTGAGTTCAGTGGCTTTTGTTTAGGTCTTGCTTGTTCCATCCATGGTGAAGAACTGTAGTGTTTTGTTTCCCTTTCACAGTCAAATTCAGTGGCATAGTTTGCTAATCATGACAATCTAAAATACTGTAGTAAAATGCTATTTTAAATATTCAGGCATTTATTTTGTAGTACAGGTCAGTGATATAAATACTGTGTAGTTTAAATAAACCTCTTACTACTAGACATTAAGCATTAGAACTACTAGCATTTAAGATATTTATTTAGAGGCTACAGAAGGAGAGGTTGGTTAAAACTTCAAGTGTGAAATGCGTGATGCTATTTTTAGAAGAACACTGCAATAAAATGAGGGGCTAAGGCAGTAATTGTCATAAACAAGATGCTTATGTCTGCAATTCAGGGGGATTTTATTTTTTGTATAGCCATTGCATGACTTGGTCAAAGTCATCTGCTCCTGTCCCCTGCTTGGAAGGGGCCATCATCTAAGCTAGGTTGGGTAACTCGAGACCTTGTTCAGCTGCATTTTGAGATCTCCAAGAATGGAGATGCCATAGCTCCTCTGGGCACTCTGTCCCAGTGTTTACCTGCTCTCTTGGTGTAACTTTTTCTTACCTGGTTGAAAGCTCTTTTCCTGCAGCTTTTGAGTATTACCTCGCATCCTCTGTGTACTTCCAAGAAGGTTCTCACTCTGTATTCTCTATAGTGACTTACTGAGTGGTTGCGGATAGTGGTTATGTTCCTGCTTTAGCTTAAGACTGAACAAACACAGCTGTCTCAGCCTCTTGTTGTGCTTTGTTTTCCTTACCTCCCTTAATGCTTTCCTGTTTGATTTGCTCCAATTTGTCCAAGTCTTGTATCTTCTGAGGAGCCCAAAAGTTGGCACGGGATGACCAATACAGTCTGAATAGAGGGGAATAATCACCTTCTGTGACATAGTAGTTACTGAGTCCCAGGGGTAATTTTTTGTTCCCTTCCTCAAATTTCTTGCGGCTTCTGTCAGCCAGTTTCCACAATCTGCTGAGACGGAGTTCTGCTGTCTGGTATATCAATCTATCCCAATCTAGGGAAAACCATCCACAGACTTGCTGAAGTTTCATTCCATCCTGTTTTTCTGGTCATTAATGAAGACATTAAATGGCATCAGAGCTGGTGCTGACCCCTGAGAAATTTCCTGGCAATAGCTTACGAGTTAGATATCAAACTGCAGCCCTTCGAGACTCTCACTCCCCTGAACTTTGCTTCTTGCCCTGCTGCAAGATGGTCACGACATATGCCTTTTTCCAGCTGTCAGGAACTTGTCTTGATGGCCTTGTAAAGACATCAGGGTGGCCTCGCTATGCCACCACTGAGTGACCTCCACCACAGGTGCCTACAATTCCATAGACTTTCTGTATCCAATTTATCAAACTGGGGCCCCTTGACTTAATTTTCCTCTGTTACAGGTAGTACTCCAATGCTTTTACAGACCGGGAAAGCTGAGAACAGGAGCTTCTCAACAGAGACTAAGGCAAATACACATAACCGTTTCTGTCTCCTTTCCTGCTGGATAATCTGTCTTGTTTCTGCAGTGGACCCATGTTTTCCTTGATTAATTCATGTTAATGTCAACTCTGTGTTTAAAAACAAGTACTCAACAAGACAGGATTTTTACTTTCATATTTTTTAGGTGAAATTACATTTTAGAAAGACACTTCATACAAGAATCTATCTTGTAATGAACTGTGAGTTGTATATTCATTTAGTAACACTGGGGCTATAATGTTTCAATCAAATATTAGCCATATTTCCTTTACACATCTCTGTACATCGAAGGTAGCCATTATATTAAATAGGTATTTTAAAAATTCTCCTATCTTACTCTTCCAGGAAGAGTCAGGCATTCTTTATTTGAAAGTAAAATGAGTTACGTGATCTGCAGCGATGGTAACATAGTGATGGATTCTGTTGCAGTGTTTGGGAACTCAGATTTCCCGTGGAGTCTGGGCTCTGAAAGCTGTGATTCGTGCTACGTGTCGAAAGCTTAAGAAATAACATAATAAGGTCAATTTTTGTTACAATATGTAGAGAAGATAGTAAATGTACATTAAGTGGTTTTTCACAGGAAATCATCAACTGAACTTGTCTAGTTGCTGCTGCTGTTGTTTTTCATGCCCACTTAAAACGGCATTCTGTGGTTTGACTGGGTTCAGATTCATGGAACTGTAGCAAGGAAAGCAACAAACCATCAAAAATAGACTATTTTTAGGAAAGAAGTAATGGATCAGGCTAGCTTTTGGCCCTGGTCTTTAATAGCTTTAAGTTAAAATATTTGAACTATTAAATCTGTCATGATTGTGCCTGTTCGGTAGAAGTATTGATTTTATGGCTGTTAGCTTGGTTCAGTTACAGTTTACCCAGCTGCTTAAAAATTGGTTCATTCCCAGATTGTTCCTTACAACTTTTCCATTAGCTTTGTCAAAGCAGACAAACCGAGAAACTGATTTTTTTGATAAGAATCTGTCTGGAAATGGATGAAAAATCATGGTAGGAGTCTTCTACATCTGTTTTTACTGCTGAGTAAAATTGCTAGCCAGGCAGTATTAGCCTTACTGTGGCAGAACCTTTGTCTTGCAATGCCTCTATATCAAATCTGCATTGAGGAAGTGTAATCTATTTAAATTACTGCGTAGATTCTGCATAACCTTTTAGTATAAGCAAAGCAGTAAATGCCCTTAAGAAATATGTTGGAAGAATCAGTGGAAAAATGGATTTGATTATAACAATGCAGTATTTTCAGGAAAGATATCTGGATAAATTACCAAAAATGCCATGTTTAAGAGAACACCCTGTATAAAAGGATAAAAGAAAACAAGAATGTGGATGAGTGCATGCAGGAAGCATAAACTGAATTAGCTAATTTCATGGTTCTGTGGAGTCTAAATGTAGTACATTACCAATATAAAAAATAATGGCTGGGAAGATATCTTTCTCCCTGCCCCCAGTGCAAATGCATCGCAACGCAATAGCCAGCTACTGTGCTGATATTTATTTTTTTTTTTCCAAAACACCTGTTGGAAACAGTTTTTGAGGAAAAAGAAATCTTTGTGATTCTTTGTAGGATGAAAACTCTAGAAAATTCTAGAAGAAAATGGGAAAATCTCATCACTTGCAGCTTGCTTCATTTAGTTTTGAGAAGATTTTCAGTGATGAAAGCTTTGAATAAAGTATTTCCATGAAGTTATCACTAGATTTGCACACAAAGCAAGGAACAAGTCTTATGTATAAAATTCCAGTATATCCAAACTCTTATATGTTCGTCTTTGTAACTTGCAATTTGAAGTAAAACGATGGGGTTTTTGACGGTGAAGTTTCAACAAACTTTGTCTCATTCTTCAGAGTAAATACTTTGCCAAGATTTAAAACCTCGCGTTTTTGTCTGTACCAAGGTTGAGAATGCAGTTTAGGTACAGGTAATATTCTAGTGCTGCACTTTTTCTAGCTCAAATTGGTTGTAAGGAAAACATTGAAACTGAAGTGCAAACTGTGAAAAAAATTTTAAAGACAGAAAAATAGCAAAATATCTGGAAAATATGATAATACAAGCAAGTAAAGGGGGAAAAAAAAGCGAAGGCTAGCAAGTCACCTGTGGGAACTTAGATGATAGACATGAAACCCTGAGTTGGATCATGTATTTTTTTTAGGTCATAGCTTTGAGCATCTCTGGTTTGATAGAAGAAAGGCAATTTGTACTACAGATGATAAAAGTTAAGAATTTAGTTCTTTTTAAAAAAACTGAGACAATAAGACCATTCCTTTTGTTTGCTGAAGTTATTCCTTAAAAAAACACTTTGTGTGTTAAATTATTTTCATTTCTGTTCAAAACTGATGCCTGGTTTTCAGTAAACATACAATCTCTTTATTTTGAGACTTGAGAAGTGATTTCTTGTACAAGTTAAGTAGTTCCTTATCTGAAACATTTAATTGATACAACCAACTTAGTCACTTTAGAAACCCTTTTCTGTTATTAAATTCTGCTTACTCCTTCTATAGTGGATACAGTAGTCATTTTTTAAATGTATATGTGCTAGGTATTGGAATCTTCAGTTTGAGATGTGAATTGGAAGGTTAATTTCAGAAACCATTTATGAATTCAAGTTTGGGATTACGATGGTAACTAAATATAATTAGGTTTGTATTAGAATCTATAATATGTTAATATTATATCACTGACTATTATATATATGGTTATGTCATTAGTATATCTAGTTTCATGCTATTCAAAATCCATGGGGTTTAGCCTGCCATTATTAGTTCCCATCAATCCTTTGTTTTCATTAAGGTTTGCCTCTGTAGTGTGGCTATTTATTGGTTTGACTGTTGTCGTATTCTTAGATATCCCTGACTTCCTTAGAGTTTGAAGAGGCTAATGATTAGCAGTTATTGATGGCAAATTACCGTGAAGTCCATCTTACAATGGACCGCCAGTATACCACTAGTTGATATGTTAAGATGGTTCAGAACTTGACTGTACTCTTCCTCATGTAATATGGTCATGTAGCTTTGGTGGCTTTTGCCTAGAACATCTTCTCTCTTCCAGTTTATTAGCTGCTGGTTCCAGATTGTTTTAGCTTGTGTGCTTTCTCAAATTTTACCGTCCATTCCAAAAACAATTTATACAGAAATTTAAAAAATACTAGTATTTCTAGAATACTGTTCTAGACTGTGAGTGTTTCAGTTGGACTCCAGCATGTGTTTTCAAATTGAAATAACATTTTCTGATAAAAAGAATTTTTTCATGAGTCAGCATATGACAAACCTGCAGACAATATTGAATTGTAACTCAAAATCTCTTTGTCCATTGGATGAGATACTCTTAAGTTATATATAATACTGCATGTGAAACAATGTTGAAAAAAACCAAACCAACTCCCAGCGTTATAAATTAATAATGCTATGTGAAAAGTAGACTTCAATTTTGCATCAAGCTGTTGTTCTAAATAATATTTCTTTTTCTGCTTGAGTGTCCTATGATGATTTCCTTCACCTGTTTGATATTCACCTACTGCTATGGAACAAGCTACAGCTGCAAAATTGTGAAGGGAGAGATTTATAGCAACAAGAGAAATGTATTCTTTAAATTGCACTTGTTCCAAGAGCAGGCTGCTGCCTGATTAACATTAAATGCTTTTATATATGAGATGAAAAGCAATTCTTTTTCAGGGGAAGGTGCTCATTGGGCCAAGAAAGTTCAACTTCGATAAACTGTAGCAACTAAATCTCTGGGATGAAGTGTTGCAGGATTCTGTATCAAAAGCAAAGCACCTTTCTTTTGCGTGCTGTTAATCCTAGTGTTTAGATTGTTTCCTCTGCTCCTCAGCAGCAGTACTTCTATTTCTAGCAGGGACTTTCCCATGCAGGATTTCCCTCTGGCTTCAGATGTGGCAGCAAATGTGTTCTGAGTAATTCACGGGAAGAAAAAGTAGGAGAGCTGAATGAATCTCTCAGTTATCAATCAAAAGTTTTTTCTAAGCACACACAAGTACTGACTTGTTAGCAGGAGAGCTGTTAGTGAAGCAGTCTGGAACTACTCCCCCTGAATTCACCTCTGATTTCAACAGCAGCTCTACTTGCTGTTGGATCTGCTGGGAGGACTCAGCGACCACTCTTGTGGGGGGCTGCAGCATCGGAAGAGGAATCTGCATGAAAACTGGCCAGATAAATCAGCCAGTCTTGATTTAGTCTTATTAGTTATTTATTATTTAGTCTTAAAATCTGAATAGCAGCTAACTTGTGGACTAGCTGGAGTGTTGGAGTGGGCAAACCACATCCTTTGAAGCTGGAGGCAAGTTGGATGCACAGTGATATTCCTTCTGCTGTACCCAGCACAGGCAGGAGCCTGTTAAACGAGGATTTAGTACCACAGAAAAAACAGATTTTTACCTTTAAACTGAGAATGAGTTACAGGGAGAATTAATTAATTGTAAGAACGATTAACTCTTAATTTGTTGTAAGAAATATGTTAACCCTTGCTGACCCCAAATAGATTGGTTTTTGTGATGTCCTGTTGGTGGCATTGATGCTGATCTACTTTGCAGAGAGATGGTAATTGTTATGCCCAGCTTTCTTTGAGATTTGCTTTTGGCTAAAGTGCTGAAGTGCAAAAAATGAGTAAAATTAAAGCAGTGGGTTATGAGTGAAACACGTGACCCAGAGTTCTTGCCTTCTGCGCACTCACATCCCCCCCAACAAATCCAAGCCCCTTCCCCTATTCCCAAAAATAAATATAAATCTATGTAGTTGAGTTTAATTTGGTTCTCAGCAGAGCATATTTGAGGGCATTAAAACATTTTTGTGTTAACTTTAAGATACCAACAAATAGCTTAATTATTGAGTTAAGCCAAATGAGCAAAGTGTCTGGTTTAGTTCATAGAAAGAAGTGGGACAGTAACAGTACATTGTACAGTATATTGGGGGTGGGGTTTTTGTTGTTTGTATTTATTTAACAGTGAAGTGGAGAAACACTTTTTTACTGAGATGTGCCAGTCAGTGTTCAGGAGCAAGCAGGGAAAAACATCATACAAAACACCACTGCCAAGATAGAAAACTTGATATCTGAACCAGCACTTAACTGTTTTTTTGTTTGTTTTGTTTTTCTTTTTAAAATATATATTTTAAGATGTTAGTGTTGGAAACATTTGGAGTTTCTTTCTAGCTTTGTGCCACATGGTTTGAAAATCCTAAACAGGCGTTTGATGAATCAGCGTCTCTTTCCATTACTTCTGTCCCACAAAGACTGTGCACTTAAGAACATGTTGTTATGTTTCTGTAAATTGAGAACATAGCAAAAAAAACCAACCCTGAATCACCAGAAGAAGTGGTCGTAGGATATGATTTTCAAAGAACTTCATTGTTAGATCACTGCCAAAAATACTCAATTTGAGAATCAGAGCAATCCCAGCTTTTCATTGCTCTTGCTAGTATATTTAAGTGATCTTTTCTGTGGCTTAGATCAGCAGACTATGCGCTGATGTCACTGTGTATTGAGCTTAAGAACTTGGGATGTGGAAGAATGAATACATTCCATCTGGGCCAGAGAGTGATGTCTGCTAGGGTTCAGTTTGCTATGGTTTTTGAGCTTTCCATATGATCTCATCACTGGAGGAGGTAAGTATATTCTCCCATAAGAATAATCTTATCCTTATGATTCATTACTACTGTGGTTTTTTTTTGTGTGAGGCTTTTGAGTGCCAGACCTCCCCCCACTTCTTCCACCCCAAATAAAAAACAACCACCCTGTCTTTGGCTTTATATGGTGTTGCTGTAGGAGGACCTAGCCAGAATAATGGCTGGCTTTAACAATCACAGCCTTACATCTTTGTCTGGAGGAAGACTCTTCCTAACGTATATTTATCCAGCTATTTGTCAAGCTTCACGTTTTGGGAAGAGAGCTTGTATGCTTTGTTTCCTAAGGTTTGGTAAGTATTGTTTTCTATGAGTCTTCCCTTTTCTGCATTTTCCTTTTTCTACATATAATTTCATATACTTGGTTTGGTAAGTTTATTTGGGAACAGACAATTTTTTTAGTTTTTCTTAGCTAATAGTTAGATTGTCACTCTATTTCCCCAGCCCGTTTGTCCTAATAAACTGGCAATCAGTTCTTTGAGCTGCTGTGTGTTTTTGCAGGAACATTTGAAGTTGGAGATGGGTCCCTTCACTCATTCTCTTGCGTCCCTTAATGAGCTCGTTGTGTTGGGAAGGTGTGGGCTAATCCAAGTATAATGGTTTCTGGAGGCATTACACCAAGCACACCAGAAAAAAGATAGTTTGTGCATGGGCAAGTAAACCTTGTAGGGTGCTTTTGCAGGCCTAATGACATGGTAAAGAGATTAAGACATATGTCTACAGTCATGTGGCAAGAGGAAAGGAAAAGTGTTTATTTTCCACTAGTGCTAAAGAAATCGATCTGTTAAAAGGCATTTCTGATTGGAACAAAGTGATTGTGGTGCAGTGAATACTGTAAGTCATCTTTTAGCATCTTACAGTCAGTTCCTGCTGGCTGAGGGACATGTGTATTGCAGAAAACCCTCTGGACTGTGAAGAGCTCACGTATAAATACTGAGATCATTGAAGACACGTCTCCTGTTAGAAATACAGCAGGGAAGTGTAATAAGCTTGAAGAGCAATAAATGTGATAAATGACCCTGTTCTGATTCACTTGGCTCATGCTCCTTTGAACTGAAGTTGAAGTTCATATATAGTAGAGGAGTATAAAGAACATTGGCTCAGGTTCTAGTAACAGTCTGTATATTAAACTCGGCATTTTTGGTAGGAAAAGGTGGATCATGGAGAGAAAACTAAACCTTGTTTTTTGTTAGATCTGTCAAAGATAGTCATGAGCTAACAGCATGGATTTCTGATTTGCTGTGGCCCTTTGAGGTTAGTGGGGTTCCAGTATACATCTTACTTTTAAAAAGAAGGGAAATGTTTTTGAGGGTGTCTAACTGCTGTAATATACTATATTCAAATATTAAACTATCAGATGAAGAACAGACCTAAATCTCCTGTGTCCGTGTTCTTCTTCAAAACGAAAAGACATCACTTCAGAGTTCAGAATGAAATTTTTTTTACTAAGAGAAAAGGAATAGAATTAATCTCCCCTACATCTAGTAATGTGCAATATTGAAGCCTGGAAAAAGGTTAGCACACTGTGGTGGTTTATTTTGTTTGTGTTAGTGATGGTTTTGTTTTTCCATCTTGGTGCTACAGCGTGATGAACAGAGTGATGGGTGGTGGGAACCATTGGTAGGAGAGGAGTATGGCACCTTCAAATTGGTACCTGGATATGAAAATTACACTCCTGGAACATTAAAATTTTAGTTATAGGTTTTGTGTGAAATGAAGTCAGAAAGCTTATTGTGTAATGATTTAATAGGTCAACTGGAAATTGTTTGTATCTGTCATTTTTTAAAGTATGTGAATCATCTTGTATCTTTATATGGTTAAGAATAATCCCCTGCTATTAAGAAAATTTCTTTATTTTAAATGAAGCATGAAACATTTGAGATCTAGACTTGTATAATAATTCCAGTTATAAGGCATAGCCTGAGAAGTGGATCTAAAAATAGTTTTAACAGTTGTTAAAGAAAAGTTAGAAATTCTGCTCAAGGTCATCTTACTTGTGCTTACAAATTGTGTTACTTGAATACTGAGTAGTTCTAAAATGAATAGGTGTTTATTCTGGTTATGTTAAATAAAATCATGTCAAACCTGAGCTTTTATAAAAACTTAGCCTTGTGAACGGACTGTGGCCGGGCAAAAAGAGTAAGAGCACTCTGAGTAAGAAGGTCTCAACTTGGTCTGTGCTGTTAATTAAGTCTTCTGATCGCTGTACCGTTACTCAATCCCTCTTTGGTTCTATCTTCATTGTAATTGGAACGTATTAGCTTTTAATCACTGTCTCAATTTTTAATGGAATCTAAAACATTTTTTTTATCTGTCTAACACATGATTAAGATGAAGTTATTTTTTGGCAAGAACCCCACAAACCACATGGCTCTGCTTCCAAATGGGTGTCTAGGTCCTGTCAGTGATCATTTACTGGGCCTGCAAGTGAGGTAGCAGCAATTTGTTTCGGGTTCAGAAATTTTACAGAAGCTTTCTATAATACTGTTACTGATTTTAGAAAAATACACTACTGTTTGTTCTGTACTTTGTGATCAGTACAGAATGTTTCTAGGTTTGAGCTTTAAGATAGTTCTGTGCCCAAGTAGTCTAAAAGTAAAGAAATCCAGTAGGTTCTTGCATTGTCCTCCTCTCAGTCAAGGGAACCTTCTTACTTACCTTTTAATGGCATTATGAAACAGCTGAAATTTATACCTAGTTTTATTTTCTTGGCAGCTAATTTTTCTTCTTGGATCAGATGTGGTCCTTTCAGTCTAAATTGTAAACTGTAAGGTGAACTATGCTTAGAAAGGAAGTGTCTCTTCACCCCCAGTCCTGAAAAGCTTCCCAAGTGTTGAGTGCTTTTCTAATTGTTGGGAAAGCCACAGAAAGTGTGCCAGAAATTTATGTTCTGGTTGCTCAAAAATACTAGTATTGAAAGTTAACAAAACAGCTCGATACTGACTTTTCTTGTGCCGGGAGGTGGAAATAAGATATTGGGAAATTCAGCAAGATCTTCTAGAGACATTCCAACAGAAAAACCCCAAACTGACCCACAGAAAACCTCAAGAAAGACTGCGGGGGAGTAGTCTTCTCCCTCCTTCATAAGACATGAAGAAATATTTCTTTACTTTCCTTTTGTTACTCTTGAAGAATGTGTGTCTCTTCGGCCGTCTCAGTTTTCCACGTGGCAGGCCGCATTCCGTGCACGCCAGGCGTCATGTGCTTCCAATATACTGTTGGATGTGCTGGAGTGATATGTTCAGAGAATTTCACTTACTGATAAGAAATCATTCCTTTCTATTTTTATTTCCTATCTGCATCTGGACATTTCCTGTAAAGACAATTTGCATAGCGTCACCTGTTCCTCTCCTAATAAATAGTGTTTATGGTATGTTCTACTTTCTTGTGTTTCTGATATGATAACATTCATGATACACTCCCTTTTAACTTTAGGCTGTGCCTTAGCTTCCAGGTGACTGTCATAATCAGGATTAGCCACAGATAAAATTGCAGGTTTCAGTGATCAATAGGACCTTTTTCTCAGCAAAAAAAATGTATCTAGGTGTCAACTGTTGTAAAGTATGTCAAAGTCAAAATACATTTCATTTATGGGCAGGTGAATTTTTTGTGCTGAACTTTATGCTGTGTCTGTGTTCTAAATATGCTAAAAATAGCAAGAGCCTTCCAGTCTTTCTTTCTTGCAGGAGTGGTTGCTACTGGAAAATGTAAACAGTGAAACAACTGCAATTTCAGAGTCTTTGTTCTCCAGTCTTTGTGTAAAACTTTGTGTATGGTTATGACATTTAGTTCAGATTCATGGTTGGTGTTGAGGGGAAAGAGCAGGAGGGAACCCCAAAGTAGAAAAAATAATGGAGAAAAATAAAAAAAGGAAAAGTGAATCTCTACTTGGTCACTCATTAGTAGTGAGGCTTGTTTGATCACAGCTTTTCAGAATGAACATCTTGAAGCAAAAGTCAAAAGTGCTGGTGGTTTTGCATTTAGAAAGGTGAATGTTTCAACAGTTTGCAAGGAGTGTTACTTTAACATTTTTGAGGTTTTTTTTTAAAAAAATTAACTTTAAAAATGGGGATTTACCATAAGTAATTTTATATTCTGCTCTAAAATACTTGTATTTTTACAGTGAACAGAGTATCTGCCAAGCACGAGCTGCTGTAATGGTCTATGATGATGCCAATAAAAAATGGGTACCAGCTGGTGGATCAACTGGATTCAGCAGAGTTCATATATATCATCACACAGGCAACAATACGTTCAGAGTAGTGGGCAGGAAGATTCAGGATCATCAGGTAAGCAAATACCTGGAAATTTGGGATAAGAACAGGATAATTTTGTTACTGTTTTTCACGTTAAGAAAAAGGTCTTCAATACAGTTATGGGAACTGTGAATTACAAATTTACTCTTGTTTTGAACCACAGTAGCAAAACTGTATTATGGCTTTTCCTCCATTGACGTCTATAAAGTGCTTAAGTTTAAAGTTTTGCTCTCTTTACCATTCCTTCCTGCAGAGAAATATAAAAGCCAGTGGTATGCACAGAAGTCAATCTGATTCCCTTTAAGGCTAAGTCTCAACCTAAGAACTATTCTTTTTCCCTACTCTCTCCTCCTAGCTGCAGTCTGCGTAGGTTCCAGCAGCTCTTGTAGCTTTTCTTGTATTATGAAAAGTTGTTTGCATGATTTCTCATTTCCCCAGATCCGTTCATTCAATAAAAACTTTCTGACATTTGATAATGCTGATCTACCACCTGGATAAGTTGAAAAGGAAGCAATAAGCAATAATTTCCCTGATAAAGAAATTATTAGATTTTGGTTAAATGGCGAACTGAGCACTCTGTCTTAAAATATGCTCTGCTTTGTGGTATTTGGGGTGGGGTTAATCATCTAATTTTTTGAGGAACACTTCTATACTTGTTTCCCTCTCTCCCAGCATTTCATATAATTCGTTTGGTCCATTCTTGGTCATTTGTCACACCTGAAGCATAGACTGATAATGTCCTGTGTCAGTAAACACTTTTTCCAAGAATAAATGATCTGTGTTCATCCATCTGAGAACAAATCTTTTTCTTTCTTTTATTCTTCCATTATTCAGTGGGAAAAGGTGAGAGGATCTGATTATCCAAGTGCAATGGTTTCCTCCTAGTAGATGGCTTCTAATAAATGTTTATTTTTATTAAATGTTGTCCTAGTAGTTAGAATTCATCACCTTTTAGTGTGAGCTCTAATGACGTAAAGTGATTCCTTGTGATGTGCAGTACAAGTGTGCATAACTGTTGCTGAAGCCACATCAAGTGAAAGGGTGCAGCGGCTACAGAAGGTGATAAGTTTGTTAAAAAATGTGTTTCTAACAAGTTAGCTTGATTTTCTGATATCCAAAATCATATTCACATGAAATATTCTGCTACTAAAAGTCAGAACTGTTGATGCTTCTAAATTGCTTTTATGAAACATCGCTGCATCTTTTGAAATAAGAACACTTAAGTAAGCTACAAAAGTTAGTATACAATATCAGTCCCTTCCTGTATTCTCATAATTAATTTCATATGGCATTGAGATTAAAATCGAAATGGCTTTGTGCTTCAACATGGCGATCTTGTGGATCATGGGACTGGAATTAACCCTCATGGTTAGGGGATAAAATGTACATGAAGCTGAAACTTGTGGTGAAATAGCAATTTTAAACATAAGTAATTTTTTTTCTTAATGGTTATAGGTGGTAATAAATTGTGCCATTCCGAAAGGGCTGAAGTACAATCAGGCTACACAGACCTTCCACCAGTGGCGTGATGCTAGGCAGGTGTATGGTCTGAATTTTGGCAGCAAAGAAGATGCCAATGTCTTCGCAAGTGCCATGATGCATGCCTTAGAAGTATTAAATTCACAGGAAGCTGGTAAGAGTCTTAAAACTTTTTTTTTTTTTTAATAAGATTGTTCAAATACAGAGATGGAGGAAAAAAAATCAAATGTTTATCAGTAAGTCTTGTTTCTAATCATGATTCAGCCTCTAGCCATTTTAATTATTTGGGTGTTTTTTTCTGCCTAATTGCTGATTCTTGATAGTCAAGTTTAGAATCACTGCCATCTGTGCAAATGCAATTCCTCACAAGTAAACCTTGTTTCATATTATCTATTAGAAACAGAAACTTGCTGACTTTAAGGAAATGCAACTGAAACACCTGAGCAACAAATGTGTAGCTCTTAATCAGGTTGCTTTTCAGGATTTCTACATGTGTGAGACAGCCAGTGTTCCTAGCATGCTGTTGTGGTTTAACCCCAGCCAGCAACTAGAGCCACACAGCTGCTCACTCCCTCCCCCTGCAGTGGGGCAAGGGGGAGAATAGGAAAAATAAAAGTGAAAAAAACCTTGTGGTCTGAGATAAAGTTGGGTTATAGGTAGAGCAAAAGCCACACATGCAAGCAGAGTGAAACAAGGAATTCATTCCCCACTTCGTGTCAGCAGGCATGTCAGCCATTGACAGGAAAGTAGGGCTCCATCAAGAGTAATGGTTATTTGGGAAGACAAATGCCATTGCTCTCAATTCCCCCTCTTTGTCCTTCTTCCCCTAGCTTTATATGCTGACTGTGATGTCCCATGGTATGGAATAGCCTTTTCATCAATTGAGGTCAGCTCTACTGGCTGTTTCCCCTCCCAGTTTCCAGCCCATCACTGGTGGGGCCTGAAGAGCAGGAAAGGCTTGGGTCTGTAAGCCCTGCTCAGCAGCAACTAAAACATACCTGTGTTACCAACACTGACTTCAGCACAAATTCAAAACATAGCCCCATACAAGCTGCTAAGAAGAAAATTAGCTCTACCTCAGCCAAGCCAAGCATATATTATATTAGTATTTTTCCTTCTTATTGAGTACTAGTTTATTTAGGGTTTTTTCCTATGAACTTTGGAATTCAGGTCATCCTATTTGGCGTTTTATAACATGCAGAGATTTTTAGGTTGGAGGCCCTGGATCCAATGGTACCATTCAGATGAGTACATATAATTTAGACAACTTATTTATAATTTCATTTGTTTGGAGAGCAGGATGACATAGAGGGTTTAAAGCATTGATGGAATACTTTGTGTCTGTAATATATTCTAGACAGGCTTTATACCAAATTGATCAGCATGACTCTGAGGCACCCACACAGAGGGAGCTTCCGTTTTGAAAGACTTCGAGAGACTTTTGTGTTCTTGTAACCAAATAGAATTCTTTTGTCCTCATTAAACTTTAAAGATTACCTGTGCAACAAGAGAAGGCACTTCTGTGCCAGGTTTTCTTTCTCTAGTGTAAAGGAGAGGCTGTAGATAACCTTACTAGTACCGTCTCAACTACAGCAAAAGAGGGTGACTTTTTCAAGCTGCATTTAATTCTAATAGTTGCTTCAAGACTTACCTTTTGAAGCTAAGAAGTCTTGACCAAGAAGGATGATAAATTCTCTGGTGCTTATGCTGTCATGTGGGATACAAGGCCAAACTCTGAAGGGTTGCTAGAGGTGTAAGGTTTATTTTGCCAGTTAAAACAATCCAGTTTTGTATCCCATTCTCCTGCCTCCCAGTTGGGTATTTTCTAAATCCCTCAGCTCCCCTTTCCCTAAGTGTTCCTGATTGCAAATATATCATGCATTCTGACTGATTATCATCTATCTCCAGCCAACATTTGGGAACATATGAAGTGTTGGCTTCTACTCATTTGAGGTAAAGTCTGAAAAGGCCTGGTTTATTGTAATAAAAATGGGGTTTATGTGATTTCCTGTTACTTACACCGTACTGAACTCCTCAAGTACATCTCAAACAAGTATATAGGTGTATATATATGCATATATATTTTTCATCATTTAATATAACTCCTTCTCTTACACTAAAACAGAGCTAATAGAGAGGCTGAAATGACAAACAGGCACTACAGTGCTCATTTTTTAATTGGTCATATGTCTGGTTTTTCATTTTGCATTGTGATTTGTGTAATGACTAGTTCTCTTACGTTTTATGCAAAGTATATGTGGGATAACAACTATGTTGTTATATTCTTCAGTAGTAGAAATTTTATTGAATTAAGAAGCTACTTCAGTTTATAAAGACTTGTTATTTAGTCTTACGTGAAACAAAAGTTGCTTTTAGGGGATTACTTGAATGTTACTTTAATGATACAAAATGTCATTTAAACAATAGCTTAGAATTGGTGTAATTCCACATGAGCAAACAACTCAATGAAAAGAACTCCTTCTGTTACATCACCTCAGTAATTTCTGAAATGATAGCAGGGGAACCAAGCTATGCAATTAGTCTAAAAATCACTATACTTAGAATTCAGTCCTCTACTTATCCCAAATGGTAAATTATTCCATATCATTCTTCCGGTAGTCTATTTGTTGGTCTCCAAAGTGGCCTTTCAGTTGGAGTGTCTGCTTTGTTCACTTTAATATCAGTTAATCCTGGATGACTGGGAGGTTGTTTTGTTTTCAGGTGGATTTTTGTATTGATCATGAAATAAGAGTTGAATATGACTGTAATAACATGTCCCAGTTGCTTTCTGCAATGTTGTAGTCCACTTAATTTGTTCTTAATGGCTTTGAAGTGTAAGTCTGAGAAGGACATAAATTAGGCTCCATAATTGCGCTTGACGGTGGCTGATTGTAACCTCTAAGTTTTCTGAATTGTGAGATAGTCACTTTGTTTCTTTTTGCTGCAATTTCACTTGGTAGTAGTAGGTACAAGGCAAAATGTGTTAAGTAGCTGCCTAATGATGGACACCATTCTCACAGGAGGAGCTAACTGTCCTGTCAATTTTGTTGGTGTTGTGATTCTGACCTAATCAGAAAAAGACAGATGATGTTCTCCCCTTTAAGAAAAACTGAGGAGAGGAAGAAATCAAAGAGATTCTNGCAGGTGGGACCCTTTTACACTTTTCTGCTTCCGACACTCCAGTGGGGCAAATAACAAAATTCTTTGACCTTGGTTGTTCTAGCAATAAGTATAAGCAAGGGTCTCTCTGCATACCACTCCTTGGGATAATCAGGCCTTATCACTGTGAGACACAGAAGTTCTGAACAATGTGCTGTTAATTTCAGAGTTTAGTTAGAAGAAGCTCAGCTAGGAAAGTAAAATTGTAAAACAGAAAATTGGTTCATTTTACCTCAAACCAGGACAGTTGGCCAAGAAGGACCATGGTTGTTTGAGGCTATCTTTTACTTACCTTTTTAACAGACATGTAGGTGCTTTACCTTCCATTGAGATGAAACAAAAAACAAACTTAACATTATTGGCATTGCTTCAGCAGGTGCCTGAAGATGAGTAGTTTTGTATTGCTGCTTGTAAAAAACAAAAACAAACAAACAAACAAAAAAAAAAACCACAAAACCCCCCCCTCATAATTACGCCTATAGAATGGTTTTGTAAGCCTATTACCGTTTTCAGACAGTGTTTATAATGTATCTTCAGGAGAATATTTTTAACAAGTTTCCCAAGGTATATCAGCTGGGAGGTTTAACAGTGTATGGTATACATACTACTTCAATTTTTTTCTGACCCATATCGGTGTAAGAAGTTAAAAAGATCCAGTATCTTTTTGAACAAGCCTGCTTCAATAATGGAAATAGGATACTAGGTAGCTTGAAGTTTAGAAACAAACTAATTGGATTCCTTGCTCAAAGTTTAATGTGTTTCTTTTAGGAAATTATACCAATTATAAAGAAAAGTGCAGCTGGAAATCAATCCTTGTTTTTAATTAATTTTGGGTTTTTTTCCTAGCATCTCTGTTGTCCAGAGAAGCTGTGGATGCCCCATTATATGTTCTATATTGATAGCTTTGTTTCTTGCAGTTTATCTGCTAGACTCTTAAAAATTTCTGGCATATGCAGTTCTAATTGGTAGTCATAACACTGCTTCAAAAATTTGTACCCGAAGAGGACAATTTGTACCTTAATTGATGTAAATTGCTGTATTTCTAGTGTATATCTAAAACAGCATATAGAATCCCTAACACAAGTAAAATAAAGAAATCCTGTATACTTTCCCTTTTACTATAGAATTGTTTACAACTAAAGTTTGATTCTTGCAGTATCCTTATTTTCTGTTGTTGTTTCTCATTTTGGCAATTTCTTTTTTTTTAGCTTGGTTATTTTAAGTTGTATTTTGTTCATAAAAGGAAAGCGGCTTTAATGTTAGCTGAGCATACTGCTCAGAAATTCATAAAGCTGCAGATGAATTTTAAACTTCATGCAAGGGTTCTCAGAAATCTAATAGATTTCTGAGGAATAATAAAGATTCTTTCAGTTTGCAAGTCAGCTGTTACTTATGGCTCTTTCTCACTCCTTAATAAAAAGAATCATAGTCCCTCTTTCATATATTTGAAAAATGTCATTGCTCTTGCAGTTGGCTCTTCACCTGTTGTACTGCTGGCATAATTTGAGATTGTTTAATTTAGTGTCTCCCTCTAGTGGATCTACAGCAGCAAAGACAAAGACACCCATTGTCTGTATCGCTAACAGGGTTTTTGTCATTCTGAAGAGTGCAGAATGAAAGGAGCAGAGTAAGGCTTTACCTTACTGGCAGTTTTCTTCTAGAAAAAGCAGTATAGGTTTGTTTCAGAGGACTCTGAACTGATGGCTGCCTTGGCAGTGAAATTGTGTTATGTGTCTCTTTGTTGTGTTTTTTTTTTTTCCCCCTCTCTGTGATTTGCAGTGCTAATCACATGATCATCATAATTCCTCTTATTCTCCAAGTGTTTTCATCTGGTTCTGGTTTGAATGGTTGTATTAGTAGTTATTCAGCCTGCTTTCTGCTGGCTAGTTGTGGGCTAGCTGCAAATTGAGAAGAGAAGAACAACAGCAGGGGAACGCATTTTCTCTTGGAATTTTAAGGTAGACTATGAATGCTCCAAGTTCCTGCCCCATACTCCTTAGGAGGTGTATTACAGACGTTCTGAGAATGGTTTCTGGCACCCATTTGGAAAATTTTGACAGACTTATTTCACTAAATAATTGTCTATGGTGGTCAAAAGTTGCACCTTCATCAAATAACAAGTGTGTGTTGACAGTATACAAGGTCATTTGAAGAGGATTTCTGGCTTTAAGGCTGTGTTTAGATATTCAGGAATTGGTCTTAATTGTGTCTAGAGTAAAGATGACTGCTTTCTGTGAGGTTTTTGCACTGAATTGCAAAGAAAATTTTCCTATCTGCATTAAGTAGAGCTCGGTGTTGCAATCAAAGTGACTCTGGAATGAGAGAAGAGGCTCAGTGAAGGGGAGTAAGATGGCTGAGAAAATTCTCTGATGTGTGAGAAAAGGGATTATTCCTTTGAAGGAATAAGGGCAAGTGAGGGAGGTGTGTGTTGGGAGATGGGAGGAACAAAGGGCTATCATGCTCGGTTTTGCTGCAAAAAGTACATTCTAGTTCAGCTAGAATTGGCGTTACGTGTGGCATCTGTCTCCAGTCCCAGGCAAGCCTTGCTAAGAGAATAAGAAATTAAATATGAGATTTATATAAGTGTAATTTGTATTTGAGGAGGTACTTTTGAGTTCTTCGTTGCAGAAGATGAAAGCAGCAAAAGAAGAACTGAAGGATGTCATTCAACCGTAAATAAGCCTATTCTAATTCTTTCTATTAGAATTACATGTATGTGTAAGATTCATGGTGGGGTTTGTGCTAATCTTTAACAGTTATATCTTGGTGAAAGATTTTGGAATATTCTGTATATAAAAGCGAGGATACGAATGGCTTCTGTGAAGCTGTTCCCGTAGTGCCTTAGATGACGCTTTAATTCATAGGAAAATGGGGAGGAGGAAAAAAAACAACACGGGCTTTTTGTTTCCAGAGGCTCTTTATTTGGTTTGTCTAATCTTGGGAAAAAGCCTTGAGGTTAAACTTCTTTGAAATTATTACTATATCTAGAAATTCAGTTGTCCAATTATTAAATAATCAAACCTTTATGGGGAAAAAATGCATGCTTTTTCCACTGTTGTGGGATTCTTTCTCTTACAACAAAGATAGTTGATTAAAGCCTTGCTGATAGGGGAATGCACTTACATCAAACTGAATCATTTAGTATCTTTGGGAAATGCAAACTGAAAGAAAAACTGCTTAACTGATCGGAATTTGCGTAGAGTCTATAGGAGATGGAAATGAGAAATTTATGTGTGGGGTGAGGGGAGATCTCAAATGCTTTTCCTCATAGTGTTGTGCTTCAGATCATGCTAAAACTTGTTTTGAGAGAAAAATTATTCTACTGCAGTGAAGTAATTATGCTGTACCTGTGCTGTTGGCAAGTCTCTGGAGCAGGCTGTCAGAATGGGAGCAACATGATGGGGTATTACTTCTCTTGTAAGAAGTCAGATAATATCTCTATTTTTGCTAGTGAGCCCTTTATTTTCCTTTTCAACGTGGGATTGATTTAAGAAATTTTTTTTTTGTTGTTACTAGATTATCTAGTAGCTAGTCCTGATTAGTTGATTCTGATTTATATGCCAATATATTAACCTAGAGGAAATTTCAACTGTTTATCGGACAAAATACTTCTGTTCCATTTTAATTACACATAAGGGCATCATTGCTTTTAGTTGTGATATTTGGAAGTGAAGGGAGAGTTACTAACTTTTTGGAGTTACAATGACTTTTCAGTGTGCTGTTTCTGATTTGCATGGTTTTCCAGGATCAACTTTGCTATGGGGTGAAAGTGTTACAGTTTGGGCAGGCAGCCCAAAGAATGTCATTAAAATTTGGTAGTTGGTCTTAACTACATGGGAAATATGTATTAGTTTTGTGGATAAAATATTGTTTCATAAACATTGGGGAATGTTAGTTTGTCTGTCTCTTGTCTTATAAATACTACCAGTGGAAGTTGTGGCTGTATTAAATCTACTGCCTGCCAGAAACAGTCTTGTCATAGAATCATGAGCAGCATTGTGGAAATACAGCTTTGTTAAGCTCATTTCTTTAGTACTATAAGCAAAAAGTGGTAGTCATCATCTATAACAATGCTATTTAAATAAATTTTGACATAACTGGGGGGAAAAAGTAATGAATTTGCTGCAGCAGATGGTATTGATACATTTAACTACTGATAATTGCCTTTTTAGAATTTTGTAAAGTGACTGTAGTTTTTTGTTGTCAAAGCCCTGTCTTCTCCTGTGCTAACGGATGGCAGAGGCAAATGGCAAGCCCAGGCTTGGGGTCACCCAGGAAACTGATGCTGGGATAAGATTGTCACACTGGTTATCAGCAACTGCTTTCCAAGGCTCTGCCAGCACTTCCTATCAATGGAGGCTTACCTCTACTTAAATTCAAATAGATTTTAATTAATATTTTTGTTATTATTGTGCCTTTTTATTACCTTTATTGGGTAAAAGTGCTTGTCAAGTGAAATAAAAAGCATTTACTTTCAGTATCAAAAATGCAAAAGTTACCACTCTGCTAAAATAAGTCGAAGCAATGTACACACAATAGTACTTAAAAAGCAGTAGCCTTTTATGAGGAAGTAGATAGTTGAAGGAAAGAGAATTCTTAGCTGGGAGATGAATCATCTGATAGAAGTACTAGAGAATAGTTTTCTTACTTGTTAATGCCCTGCATTTTGACCATCACAGTCTTGCTTATAAATCCATAATACAAGTCCAGGTCTAGAGGAGTGGGGCCACTTTGTTTCTGCTAAAGGTGAGTTTTCAAGTTTCCCCAGGCTTGTTCTGTAATGTCCCAGGGCAGGGCAGGTTCTGGATGAGACGAATGAAAGCGGTTACGGTACCATAACTTTTCTTATTACTTCCTAGCATAGATCTCTGAAAAGGCCTACTTGCCCTTTGTTCAGAAAACCTTTAAGCATTTAGTAAAAACCTTCCCTTTCTAGCATCTGCCTATATAAATTAATTTGCTGTCTGCTTTCAGTCTGTTCTTCATAGAATCATAGAATGGTTAGAGTTGGAAGGGACCTTGAAGATCGAGTTCCAATCACCCTGCCATGGGCAGGGACACCTCCCACTAGAGCAGGTTGCTCAAAGCCCCATCCAGCCTGGCCTTAAACACCTCCAGGGATGGGGCATCCAAAACTTCTCTGGGCAACCTGTTCCAGTGCCTCACCACCCTCACAGGAAAGAATTTTTTTCCTAATATCCAATCTAAATCTCCCCTCTTCCAGTTTAAAACAATTACCCCTTGTCCTATCACTACACTTCCTGACAAAGAGTCCCTTTCCTGTAGGCTCCCTTTAGATACTGGAAGGCTGCTGTAAGGTCTC
>VZRU01002937.1:4545-58061 GCA_013398155.1 Pedionomus torquatus | reverse complement strand
CAGGGGGCTGGAGCACCTCTGCTACGAAGATAGGCTGAGGTAGCTGGGGTTGTTCAGCCTGGAGAAGAGGAGGCTCTGGGGAGACCTAATCGCAGCCTTTCAATACCTGAAGGGGGCCTACAGGATGGCTGGGGAGAGTCTGTTTACCAAGGCCCACAGTGTTAAGACGAGGGACAGTGGCTTTAAGTTTTAAGAAGATCAGACTTAAATAGGATATTAGAAACAAATTCTTCACTATGAGGGTAGTGGAACACTGGAACAGGTTGTCCAAGGAGGTGGTTGAGGCCCCTTCCCTGGAGATATTCAAGGTGAGGCTCAACGAGGCCCTGGGCAAGCTGGTCTAGTTGGGGGTGTCCCTGCGACTGTGGGGAGGTCGGACTAGCTGACTTTTGGAGGTCCCTTCTGGCCTGGACAATTCTATGATTCTAGAAAAGATGTGCTTACATAAAAATTAGAGTTGAAAAAGAGACCCAATGGAGGTCAGTTAGTCCAACCCTCTGTCCAAAGCAGAGCTAATTTCAAAGTTAAATTTTGTGGTTTTGTAGCTTATGGGTTTTCCTAGCCACAAATAGAAGCACTTCCTCAGAAATGTTTTGTCAGAGGAGCGACCGGTGAAGAATGGCATATTAAGATATCAACTGATTTGGTATTTTCCTTCACTTTTATAATTGATGTTCAAGAATCTTGGGGAAATTGGGAACTTGAAGAATTAAATCAGATTGTCAAAGAAAGCATGTTATTTTGGTTCACAGATTTTTTTGTATAGTTTAGAAAGGGTTTAGTTGTGCTGTTTTGAGTAAAAGTGCTAAAGTAGTAATACTACTTTATTTTGCTACAGAGCGTGTTACTTGAATGTTTGCATTGTTTGCTGTGCAGCGATTAAAATCTGTAAAGCCATTAGGACCAGATGTGGGATCTAAAACACTGAGGTTTTTATGATGCAAGATTTCACACAAGGTGGTCGATGAAGTAATTGTCTGGTGAATTTATAATTTTGTTACTTTCTCTTTTAAAAAGCCTTAACACATGGTGGACGTTTTCTCCATTGAAGTAGGGAGTACTTTAAAATAGCTGTAATTTTCCATAACTTGTACTCGTTTAAGTACAGTAATAATGATCTTTAAAACACTCCAGCTTCCATTTTCAATCCTCAAAAATGAAGGGGACGTTTTTGTTACATGGGTTATTTTTCATTGTGTCAGTGGTAGGCAGTGTTTATAAATTCTACTGATTGTTTGATAATGCGCCAATTTCAGTTGACATACATATTTGTTCATAACTTCAGAGTTACTTAATGTCAAATACTGTTTTAAAATATACGATTAGTTCATGACATGCCTTTGTGTGCTTCTCGTGCATGTAAATTTACCTTCTCTTCTAGCTAGGATAAATACATTGTCAGGAATATGAGTCACTGAGTTGGTATCTAATATGACACTTGGGAATTTAATGAGTTAATGTTTATAAATAACTTCAAAATCATCGCTGCTTCATAAATAAAGGGACCGAGAACACCAGAAACAGAGAAAGCGTATAGATTTTTAAGGAATAATGAAGGTGTACAAGCCTCCTACTGTCCTTCAAGGACGTAATGGACCAAAACTTGACCGACTTCTGTCGTAAGTACTCAAAAATGTTAGAAGTTTGCATAAACATAGCATCAGAGAGGGTTGTCATTGTTAAATACTTCTTTTGCTTACAGTTCTAGTTCATTTCGTGGATTGGGATGATAGTGTTAAAGAAAACTGGATGTGTGACTACTAGAAAGGAGTATGGTTTTTATCTTTTGGGAGGGTTCTTAATTTTATATAGTGCAAGGGCAGAGGCTGGCAAGGGTAGCAGTTTCTTATTTACTGATAGACTTACAGGAATACTTTTTATTTTACAGAGTAAATGTATTTTTTTCTGAGAGTTCACTAATCTTAATTTTTAACTGCAGTAAAAGAATCCCCTACCCACCCCCAATAAATTTGTAATTACTAATGTATAATTCTTGGGCTGTTTTGAGAATGTGTGGAAATACTGAAAGAAGAAAAACCAAACCAAAATCTCCACAATTTCCACAATCCATTAGCAATGTGTAGCTCTAATAATTTAGAGGAAGGAAAGTTTGCCTGTTGCTTTGTATCCCTGGTAGCCTGGCTTCTACTGCTTTCCCACAGCCTATGACTTTTCCCTAGCTAGTAGCCAGATGTAGTTTCTTCTTTTCCCAACTTATTTTTCAGGAAATTGGATTTCTTTAAAGGCATGTGTGTTGATCAGATTATAAGTAAGCAAGCAGTTCTAATCAGAGATACACGTAAGATTATAGTACAGTTTTGACTTTTTGGTTTGGGGTGCAGGTGGTCAGTGGAACAGGGACAGGAAACAAAAGGAGACTAGCAAAAAGACCCCTCTGTTTATCTTATTCTAAGGATTTAATTTTTTACTTGCCTTCAAAGCTTTTTGGGTTTATGTTGTTTTGTTGTTGGTTCCTTCTCTCTCTCTTTTTTTTTTTTTGTTTTTTTTTTTTAGTTTCTCTTCCCATTCACAGTAAAGTTTTCCTTCATTCTATCAAGTCTAGCTTTCAGAGACTTAATGACTGGCTTTACGGAGAGGTGGAGAGGTAATGGATGCTTTACAGAGAGGTAATGGATGCAATCTGGTGAGGGTGCTGAATAGCTGTAGATGTTGAGTAACACTGACATATTTATCAGGCTGAGAAGAGCACTCTTCCATTAAGCAGTCTTTTGACTACATTGGCAAAATTTCTGCCGTAATTGCTGCAGTTGAATATGGGTGTTGCTTGAAGGGTGGTTCTGACAAGTATCTTAGCACTTTTTAAAAATGTCTCTTTGAAATTTTGCTGTTTCTTAAAATTCAGTTCTGTGAAGTTTTTTTTTTTTCTATTTACTACAAAGCATGAAATTGGGATTAGAGACCATTTTCCGTTTTTCCAGATTTTGTTTGTTGTGATGCTCTTGTATAAAATCAGTTGTCTCAACCATATTCACCGGTATACCACTGAGGGAGTTGCCAATAGAAGTAGATTTTTTTTTTTTCTAGGTTGTTTGGGGTTGTTTTTTACTAAAATTTGGTGTCCACAGATGATTTCCTGCAGCTGGGCTTCTGCCAGATGCATAAGCTAACAACACTTGAACTTAGTAGGTTAAAAAGATCAAGGTGAGGGAAACAAGGCTTGATGAAGTTTGATCAAAGAGCATTACTAGATCCCTTTATCTGTTAGAAATCTAATGTCTAAGTAACCTTTAGGTTTATAGATGCCTCTTTGTTTTTTCAGAATGGTGGTTGGTGACAAGATTTTTCTTGACAGATAAAACATAGTGCTTTCTCTTATTTGCTTATTTCCAACTACTGTGGTTTGAATTTATAACATAAAAGCTTGTTGTTAGACCTTAAATCCCTTTTGATCAAGGAAATGAAAGCCTGTTAGTTTGGCCTTGCTAATGTGAAAAGCTTTAGAACTACTTTTTGAAGAAAAGAATAATTAACCAGATAAAACATAGCACAGTAAATTGTGCCCATATAACATTTTCTTTTGGAGAAGCTGAAAGGCTGTTCATGCAGTGTTCCTGGGCTTCAGTAAAGCATCTGACAGATACTGAGGGGGTCCCTTCTGTGAAAAGGTGACCCACTCTGTGGATGAGGGAAAGGCTGTGGATGTTGTTTACCTGGACTCTAGTAAAAGTCTTTGACACTGTTTCCTACAGCATTCTCCTGGAGAAACTGGCTGCTTGAGGCTTACATGGACCTATGGTTCACTGGGTAAAAAAATGGCTGGAAGCCAGGCCCAGAGAATGGTGATGAGTAGTTTTAAATCAAATTGTATGCCGGTCACAAGTGGCGTCCTCAGGGCTCGTCTCAGGGCTGGTTCTGTTTAGTATCTGGATGAGAGGATTGAGTGCAAGTAAGTTTGTGGATGATGCCAAGATGGGTGGAAATGTTGACCTGCTTGAAGGTAGGAAAGCTCTACAGAGGGATCTGGGCAGGCTGGATTGGTGAGCCAAGGTCAGTAGTATGATGTTCAACAATGCCAAGCGCTGGATCCTGCCTTGGGGTCACACCCCATGAGCACTGCAGGCCTTGGTAAGAGCGGCTGGAGCTGCCTAGCAGGAAAGGACCTGGAGGTTGATGCTGATCCAGTCAGCTGAATATGAGCCAGCAGTGTGCCAAGGTGGCCAAGAAGGCCAACAGAGTTGTGGACTGTATCAGGAGCAGTGTGGTAAGTAGGACCTAGGGAAGTGATTAAAACAGTACAGTATGCTCAGGTGTGCTCTTGGCTGCCTGTCCTTGATGGAAATTTGCAATCTGTATCAGCATGACATAGACTATATTTTCTCTTTGTAATGAGTTCTGAAATTTGGGGGGCGGTGTGTGTTCATCTCATGGTATATAAACATTAATGGGTGGCTCTTGAGATATGTGCTCCGTATGTTTATGTAAGAGTCAGCAGTTCTTATTATTCAGGCAAGTTCCTGCAAATTTGGAGGGCCACAGTAGATGAACCTTTTCCCTTTCTGAACTTGCACAGAGGATCAGAGGATTAAGCGATTGAACTAGCAGCTAAGTTCAGAATAATCAATGTGTTAAACCACTTGGGGTTTTTTTTGTTTTATTTTTTTTTCTATGAATGGTTGCAATGGTGGTAAAGTAGGTTGACTCTGTCTTCTGTAGACAACAGCAAGCTTCAGATGAAGCTGAGGTCACCCTGCATCTGGTGCTGGCGCCTTTTGTTGCAGTGACTCAGTAGTGGGAGGAGGAGAGCCGTCATGTGAGATGTATTCCAGTAGGTAGTGACTGTTGGATTAGATAATGGTATCTGTGCCCACACACTGGGGCTTTCAGCATTTTTAGAATAAAACTCAAAATGTTGCTGTTTTTTTTATTGCTCCATAGGTTGAGAAAGGGTTAGAGGAGCCAGTGCAAGAGCTCGGAGCAGCCCTTTAAGTCTGGGCATGCAGAGGTTCTACAGACTTTCTTGTAGAGCTAGTCATTGCAATGTAACTATTAAAATCCGTAAATGTATTTTAATAGTTAAATGTATTTTAATTTTTAATTGATAAATAAAGCTTAATGGACAGATCACCAACACAGTTTGAACAGCTCCATTGGTCTGGGTTGATGAATCCAAGTTTTGGTGATTAATTATGGTTGATGTTACACACCTTTAGAATCTTGACATAGTTATCCTAGATTTCTTGTTTTATGTTGTCTTATAAAAATTACATTTCAAAAAAAAAAAAAGCCCTAGAGAAGCACAGAATGAAAGATATGTAAGATGTGTACATGGCTGAATACATGTATATGATCACATTTAGTTTCTTATGAAGAATGTCTTAGCGGTAACTTTCAGAATAGATAAAAGCACAGAATATATTACTGCAGTGTTTCAAGCTAGCAATGGTCAACCTTTTTGCTACCTTTCACGTGTCATCCTTGTGTCACTTCCACCACATCGTGTATGTTTAGGTATTTTTTGGAATAGGCAACAGCAGAAGCAAGAAACTGTTCTTCAGAAAAAACGAAACAAAACAAAAAAACCCCACCCAAAACAAAACAAAAAACACCTAAAACCAAGCCTATGTGACACAGACACGAAAATGTCTCCTAAAGACAACCTGGTTACAGTGTTGGTTTTTTTAATTCAACATTATTTTTTTAAAGTGACTCAAGTGATGAGGTTTGATGTCCTTTCTCGATAGTTGATCTTATTAGAGTTTTTCTTTTTCCCCTATCCTTGTTGTTGTGTCTTTAAACAGACAAAAAGGGAGTAGTATTCCCATTGATCTTTGAGTGATGTGATGCCCTGCTACTAAGTTACTCAGCCATTGAGGAATGGAATATGAAAGTGGTGTGTTCATAAATGATGACTAACAGCTGCCAAATACTATGTATTTATCTGCCTGCAGTTGACCTCTTCACTTAATGCAGTAATTACTTCAGTCAGGTCTCTTCCTCAAGATAGTTTGTTTTCTGCAGGCTTTGTCTTGAATCTTTTTCTACAGTGAGTTTTAAGATGAAATACTTCAAACCAGTTTCTGTTCATCTTGGAATGTTTATCAGCTCAGAGCCTGTTGCATTTGGATGAAATACAAAAATGCTTCTGTCTGTACCGTTCATGGAAATACCTCTGTTTTTAGTGTTTTTGGCTTTGTGACAAGAAGCCTTTTGGGTTTGTGGCTGTATTTTGTTATGCAGGTTTACATATGGCCTTCTCAGTGAAATTTCATATAAATTTTTTAGGGAAAAACGTAATGGCTTGATCTCACATCCAAGAGTAAAGCCAAGCCAGTGTTCAAATCCTGAAGATTTATGTGAAGGTACAGAAAAACTTGCACCTGAGGAAACAAGGTGACCTACCAGAGCAGACAGCTATTTGCTTTCACAAACTGTTTCAGCAATGGATTTTTTTTTTTTTTTCCTCTTGATGCCCATGTGACAACAGCTCTGTCTTTTGACACAGTGAGAGTTACTTCATGCTGAGGCACGTACTTTCTCTGGTGGAAGGATGGCCTTTCCGCAAACTGAGACACTTGCAGTAACTCTTCTGCAGATGACCCAAGATGCAGGCTTAAATGTGAGAACTGTTCCAGAAAAAGGCAGGTTCTTTCTGGCTATTAAGTATGCTCTGACAGAGAATACTGTTTTACTAGTAAACGCAACATTTCTTAATCTGTTTGAGATCTTTGTCTTCCTTTCAGCCCATGTTATAATAGTCATATTTTAAGAATTGAGGCTTCAATTCTTTGGACTGACTGTGTTGAAGCCCTTAGTAAAAGAGATCAGAGATTCTCTGTCAGTCATTCACCTCCAGGAGCAGAGCTTAAAAGAACTGATTTTTTATTTTCTTTTTTATTTATTTTCTTTTCTTGTAAAGACAGAGATCTAAAGGTATTGAGTAATACTGTTTTGAGATAGCTTCCTAGTTGCTGTGTGTGATGAGCTGTTGAATGTGGTGATGTTATTTCCTAATGAAAGGCACGATAGAAAGTGATCTTGGCTTACACAAGGTGTCAGCTCATTGCATGTGACATCAAGAGCTGAGATAAAAGCACTACTTCTTAATTATTATTCCCTTCTATGATCTGATTTGGAACACACTAGGAAGGCTTTGTGTGTACCTAGGTAAACTAATAGCAGTTCTGTTTGGCAGTTGTCACATTGGAGAAATTCTAAACATCTTCACCGTTATGAAATTGGGGGGTGGGGGGGAGGCGGTGTTCAGCAGAACGCAGTGGTGTGTACTTGACTCTACTTGTTGTATTTTTCTTCTTGTGTTATTTCAAGAATGTAGTCATACTCCTGATTCCTGGCTCCCCAAAGAACTGAGAGATTAATGCTGATAGGGTTCAAAGTCACAAGTTAGTGTTGTAAATGTCTTTCTTCATCCTCTGACTGTGCCTCCTCCTTCCTTGATTGGACAGAGTATAAGGGCAAGAAAAGGAAGGGAAATAACTTCAAAAGCTTTTGCAATATTAATGTAAGTTAATTCAAAAACATCAACAAAACCCAGACAATACAAACAATTTTTGTGTTGCTTTCACAATGTTTTAGAATATTTTCAGGTGCTTTAGAATTGCTAAAATCTGGACACTTCAGCAATGTTCTAACTGATGTGTAGTGGCTCTTTCTAACCTACTTCATCCTTTTGCATAATATAATTTTGATCTCTGACAAAGTTTTAAAATAAAATTACATTATCTAATGCCAACTAAACAAAACCAGGGGGTTATAATGTAAACAAATTTTATCTTCTGTTATTTTTTTTTTTAATTAGCAGAACGAGCGCTTGATATTTTACAGCTTGCTGTGTAACAGTTGTAGCTTAGTTCTTGCTTCGTTTATGAAATTTATCCTTGTTCATTAAGTTGTGTTGAAGCAACTCGATTGCATTATTGGCATACTCATCTTTAGACTTGTGCCATATTTTGGTCTTCTGTCTGAAAGGTTTAGTAAAAGCCTTAAAAGTACTAAAAAAAGTGGGTTTTGTTGTTGGGTGGGGTTTTCTTTGTTTTAGTTTAGGTTTTTTGTTTTGGTTGTTTTTTGGTTGCTTTTCCTTGTTGATGAAGGGATGCTTCATCATATATAATGGGACCAATTTAAACTTAAAATCATTCTCAAGCATGGCATATTTCATCTCATGCATATTACTGGATGGCAATTTTATATAAGATAGGAAATGTGTGCAAAGTATTTTGCTGCCCTCTCTTGGTGGAGCATTTGTATTGTTCACCTTGTTCGTAGTTTTTCATTTGTATGTTTAAAAGAATTCTGTTTTTCTTCATTTCCTGAAGAAATGGAATGTGAAGATTCTCTTACTAAAATAAAATGTTAAATATTGAATCACTTGGTATGTTTATTTAATAAAGAGAACTCTTTCATTTAGGTCCTGTGTAGCTGAAAGTGCTTACTTCACTGCTGTTTAGATCTTGATAGACAGCCAATACAGTTTGAGTGTTGATTGCTCACTGAAATATTTCTTTTAATATTTTTTTTGAGGTTTGCTATTATATAGTTGCAAGGACTTTTTCCTCCCATCTGTTGTATTAGGATGTCCTCATCACTCAGGATTTTATAGACCTCCAGGTTTTGGGGTTTTTTTCCAGAATGCAGAAATCCAGCTGCTTTAGGTTTTGGGTTTTTTGGGTGTGGGGTTTTTTGTTTGTTGGGTTGGTTTTTTGGTTTTGGTGGTTTTGATTTTATTTTTTTTTTTTTTTGAGTGGAAGCTGCTCGGTGCTTTTGATCACAGCATTGGGCTCTTTGAATCTTTTCAGTTCTGTTATATTTTACCTTTTGAGATGGGAACAGAGATGCAGTGTTTGTGAAACATGATGATGGGACTTTCTATACTGCTCTGTAATCCTTCCCTAATGTGTAGCATCTTTTTTGGAAGAGAAAAGGTCAATCAATGAGTGTTGTCATAGAACTGTCTATCATAGCCCTAATATTTCACTCCTGTGTCAGTGGCCAACTTACAGTCCAGCATTTTATACATGAATTTAGCAGATTTCCTCTCTCTCCTCTGCATCACTTCAGTTATATCTCAGTTGAGTTTTATTTGCCTGTTTTATCGCCTAGTTACTTCAAATTAAAAGATCCATTAGTAGTTCTTCATAATCAGCCATCATCCTAATTAACTGAATATTAAGAAGCTCAGTCAAGAGCACCTACTTCTTTTCCAGGTTGCTTATGAAAATATGAAATGGCACAGCTCTCAGTACGGCTTATTGCAGAATTGCCTTGGTAATGTTGCTCTTGTGTGAGAAGTGACCTATATCAAGGTTCTCTTTCTGTAAAGAAATGAAGAATGTAAGAAAAAGAAAATTTAAATGTCTGGTAGCGGCTTGATGTGTCATTAAACCCAGTGAATTGATACCTTCAAGTTTCATAAACAAAATATAAATGTTTATAACCTCAAATGCCTTATCTACGTTTCAGTTTTAGGATTAACAGTGTGTACATTTCTAGGTAGAATACACCAGTTTCTGGCAAATTAATTAAAAAGAATGAATGAAATAAACAAAAGCTGCTTTGGAGACTGTAACTGTTGACTCCTGCTCAGAATAGCCTTTTAGCTACAAATGGCTGTGAATCTGCCTCAGCTGTGCAAAAAAAGCCTAAGAGGACCAAGCTGAAGTTGGCCATGATGAAAACCCTGCTTTCCTTTAGTAATAGATTTTATCTGAGGGGAAAAAAGGCTAAAACTGGTTTTGTACAGCACAGAGCAAGCCAAATTGTAATGCCAAAAATATTTTTAATACCCCTTTTGGAGCTTATATTTGTGGTTTATATTGTATTCTGTTGATACTTTGTAGAAATCCCCTACTGGTTCCAAATATGTATCAGTCTATTATCAGATTTTTGGTGGACTTCAGAGACTAAAAATCAAGTGTTTAACAAGCTGAGCTGCAGCTCTAATTTCTTAGTGACTGCTATTACAACTTTATTATACAGGAGACTAGGAGCTGATGAAAGAATTGGTGCAGGAGCAAAACTGTTTTGTGGCTTATGATAATGATGGGTGACCAAGTTCAGTAGGGAAAAGTCCTTCTGGTGTATGTAACTGGAATTTAATTCCTTATACAGTATTTCAGTATTTAACAGGGTTTTGAGGTTTTTGTTTTTTGGTGGTTTTTTTGTTTGTTTGTTTTGTTTATTTTTTTAAAAGAAAAAAATGTTCTGAAAGAAGATGGACTTCAATAGTAACAGCGTATGAGCTGGGGCTTACAGTTCTGATGGTATTTTTTGAGCAGGAATAGGAATGAAATTGCTGAAATTCCCTTCATTTTCAGGCTTCAGTTTTACATGGCTCTAAGTGTAAAGGGCAGAATTACTAATGACCTTTTCAAATAAGATTGCCCAGTGGCAGTCCAAAGAAAACATATCTAGTAGCTTAAGCTGTCAAAATTTAGGTCTCCTTTTTGCTTTATAATTAAAAGCTGTCTGTACTTTGTATTCAGAAGCTATCTTTGGTTTGTGCCTGAAGCATTGGTAGAAAAAAATGTCTGTGTGCTGTATATAAAGTTCTTATTTTTAAATGTGAATTTTGAAAATACAAATTGAAATAGAGGATGATAACTGACAAGATTTTCGGTAGTAGGTATTGACAGGAGCATACTGGCTACAGCTTTGAGGAGATTGTGCCTGATTTTTCTTTCAGTACTGAGTTCCTCCAAGAGATTAAAAAGCTTTGAAAATCAGAAAGCTGTATTTCAGCTGAACAGAAGCATTTATTGTGTTTGAATATAAATTAATATTTTCTTTACTTTCTAAAAATAAAAAAGTTTGGGGAAAGAAGCAAAAGGGTTTTGTACAGCTTTTCTTTCCCATTATATTTTTGCATGGAAGTACTTTATTTCAACCAGCCTGGTGGGTTTGGCAGCGAATTATGTATGATTCTTACCCTTTGTTCTTGTCTTGATGCTGAATAAGCTGTGTGTGCATGTAGTAGTGTGTAGGGACACATACACATTCTGATACTTCTGTAAAATTTGGATAAATACTGGCTGACTAGCTTATCTAAGAAATGTAATTTGTTTGAGGGTGAGGTTTTTTAGATGAGTATTTGTGTTACTGCTGTTTCACTATACTTCTGTTCACTGTTTCAAGTATAATAAAATACTGGGCAAAGAACAAATGTAACTTCATATCCCAAACTGGGAAGATTGCATCAGTTAGTAAATCATCAGCAGCGGCTTTCTGTGCTTACCACTTGAAAGCTGTCTCTTGTAATGTTAAATTAGTTACGAGGAAATTTGATACATGGTTCGTTCTTTTTACGGTAAGCATAATGCAACTATTATTATCCAGCTCAGAAAAATAACATGTAGAGTTAAGAATTTTATGTAGGTACAAATGCTGTGCTTTTGTTCTCACTGGTGCCAGAATTATTGATGAGTTTATCTCTTCTTGTGCTCTAACAGTTGCTTGATATTTTGGTTTTTGCTTTGCAGCTTAGTCTTTTTTATTTTCTCACAATTGTAGACAGTTGCAAGAGCAGCAGAGGCAGAAGGAGCTGGAACGGGAGAGGCTGGATCGTGAACGAATGGAACGGGAGAGGCTGGAGAGAGAGAGGCTAGAAAGGGAAAGACTTGAAAGAGAGCGACTAGAGCAGGAGCAACTGGAGAGAGAACGGCAAGAAAGGGAACGGCAAGAGCGCCTAGAAAGGGAGAGACAAGAGAAGGAGAGGCAGGATCGAGAAAGACTGGAACGACTCGAACGAGAGAGGCAAGAAAGAGAACGGCAAGAACAGTTGGAAAGGGAACAATTGGAATGGGAAAGAGAGCGAAGAATTTCAAATGCTGGTAAGAATTTCAAAACTGGATGTATTTGAGTAGTAGACTGCTCTTTGTGCATTTGGGTGATTGGTGTGGGAGAGAAGCAACAAAAGGCAGTTGAGTATGCTTGTGCAGCAACAGTCAGTACTTCAAGCTTGTATTTGCTGAATTTCCTTACTTTGTATGGCAAGAAGTCCAAGACTTTTGACTTTCCTGTCATAATTTTTCATTAACTCTGAAATAATTTTTTTCTTCTACTGTTTGCTCACTCCATTGCTGTGCTCTCCGTGTTACTTGAAGAATTTGAATCATATCGGGCACCTTCAACATTTGTTATAGTATGAAGAGTTAAAATTTCTAAATGCCTATCTTTGGTTGCTCTACTAAACAAGACACACTCTCACTACATAATCTGGGGGGAAAAAAAATAATCCTGAAAACAAACATATCAGTTTGAGCGCATTGATGTAGAAGGTATGTACCTATGTAAGGCAAAGTAATAGTGTGAGAAATGCCTTTTGGTATTAAGTCTTGCTTAATTTATCATTGTGGTCACATTTCAGTGAAACATATTATATGTGTTTGTATATAAGATAGTACACTGCCTGTAGATACCCAGCAATAACTGAAAGTTTTTTCATTTTGGTAACGCCGTGGAATATTAGTCAAGCAGTTGGTTGTTCTTTGGTAACAAACTCAATTTACGTAGGTCAGCTCATGGTAAAAGTTGATGAATGCTATGTCAGAGATAGTTACTTTAAAGCAGAGGATTTTATTGGTAGTTTTATTCTCAATACTTCCTAGTTTCTGATGGGGCTTTTTCTGGGGAAGACAAAGATGATACCTGCTTGCTGCCTATGGTATGAGTTTTGTCAGTGGAGTTGTAGCAAATGTTAAGATCACTACACTTGCTTGCAATTTGCAACCAAACAAGAAGATAAAAGCTGATAAAAGACTGATTAATCAACTCTGTATCTAATCCATCTCACAGATGGGATTTCAGAAAACTTACTCTAGAATGTACTTGTAAATCCAAATGTTGGCACAAAAATAGTTGGTAAAATTTGAAAGCATCTGTTGATAATATGTAGAACTTTCCTAACAGTGTTTTCACTTGTGCCTAATCCTCTGGTACTAACTGTAGTCTACATTTATACATTTTGTTTGAATGCTGGTTTTGTTGCTTCATTAGCTCCCTTTTTCTCTTTCTCCTTTTTTTATCCTGCCTTTGCTGCTGCTTTCCATCTTCTGTCCAGCTCCATCTTTCGACAACTCCCCGTATAGCACTCCACTTCCTGAATACGCCAGTTGCCAGCCTCCTTCAGCGCCTCCTCCATCATATGCAAAAGCAGTCTCGGCACCACTGGCGGAGGCCACCCCGGAGTACGCTGTAGTGACTTCTGCACCACCGACTTCCACCCCCCCTACACCGCCTCTAAGGCACTCTGCATCACGTTTTGCTACATCCTTAGGCTCGGCTTTCCACCCTGTTCTCCCCCATTATGCCACGGTTCCTCGCCCGCTGAACAAAAGTTCTCGGCCCCCTTCTCCTGTCAATGCTCCAGCCACTTTGCCTCCAAATGCAAAGCCTGTTGCCTGGTCTGCCCCCAGTTTTGCCCCCCTTCCTCCATCTCCTCCAGTCATGATAAGCAGTCCACCAGGTAAAGCCACCGGTCCGAGACCTGTCCTCCCAGTGTCGGCTTCTAATCCAGCGAGTCAAATGTCCACATCTCCTACGGCTCCTAATGGGCTTCCTGAAAACCTGGCTTACCCAGTTCCTTCACCTTCTACCTCAGGTCCAACTCCGCCTCTGCCACCTCCTCCCCCCCCACTGCCTTCCTTTCCGCCTCTCTCACTCTCTGGACCTCAAGCTTCTCCTTCTCCCAACTCCCCCAATGCCTCAACTCCCTCGTCCAAGCCTAGTGTTCTCCCTTCTCCCTCTGCAGCTCCCCCTGCCTCTGTTGAGAACTCTCTAAACTCTGTGCTGGGAGACTCCTCTGCTTCTGAGCCAGTCTTGCAGGCAGCCTCTCAGCCCGTTGAACCTACGACCCAGCAGGGTAAGGCTTTCTGTTATTGCTACTAATGCGCTAATCAGGAATGAGTTCCATTTACCAATTGGTATCCAAGCCTGTAACTGCCCTGAAGAATTGCTATGATGCTTCCAAAGTTGCAGTGATCTTAATACCACAATGAACATACCATGCGGAGAACTCTAGAGTAAGGGAAACTTCACAGCTCTATGGAAAAGAGCTGGTGTTCTGTGACCTGCCATAAGTAAAATTCTGGTTCCTTGAGCTCTCGCTTGTCAAATGTTTGCTTGGTAAATCTTACTTGGAACATGGTGTAATAGGCAGAATCATTGGTTTCCTGATGGCAGCCAACATGGAAGAACGTATGTGTGGCTTTGGACATAGGAATGTCTTTAAGCAAGGAATAATCTAGATGACTTTGATAGTCTGTGTAGCTTCAAATTTAGGAAGCAGTATGTAACACCTCTAGCATTTCTTCCTGGTCAGCGGTTGTAATTTGATTATATGGCTGTATGCTCCCATATCTGTATATCTATAAAGACAGATCTTTCCATGGTATTTTACTAGCATAGCTAAAAACACTTCAGAAAAAAAGTTTGGTTAAACAGGTGACAGTCTTAGTGGACGCTACCGATATGATGGAAATGTGCTTTCCGTGGATGTAAATGTCCTTGTTAATATGCATCCTGCTTTTATATTGATTAATAGTTTTAGGATCTTCATATGTGAGTCTGTGGTAACTCAGCTAAAGGCGTGGGCAGAGGACCAGCTTGGGAGATTAGCAGACTGTGGCTTCGTGGCCTCACTTGTAGTGTTCAGTAGAAGTGTGCGCTTGGATGGTGAGTGATGCCAAGAGCAGTTTTAAAAGGCTTTTAAATTTGCACAATGGTTAGCCAAATAGGACAGCAAGAGGAGCTATGTGGGAAATTCCTGCCTGCAGAATTTTGCTGAAGGTTGTTGCGTGGCATTTTTAGTAGTTAATGGAAATTTGGGTGAGATGGGGGCAGGATGTGTGGGGCTGTTTTCCTAGTCACAATTTTTTAAACTGTTCCTATAATAATACGAAGACAGTAATCATCAGAGTATTCTTTCTTTAAAATGCATTTTGTATTGCATATTAGTGTGAATTTACTGCAGTAGAGGAATCATAGATTAAAAAATAGAAGAACTTGTTCCTGTCAGCTTAAAATACATCAGTCGTGTATTAAATTATTAAAGCTGATTCCTGGAATGTTTTTTTAGAAGAAAGGTCTTCATACAGCTTAGAAATTAGTGTTGGAACTCAAAAAGTTGAAGGGTTTGGGTATTCAGATGGTGTGTGAAATGCTTGTTAGTGCAATGAACAGTCACTCTGTTTAGCACCATTGGGACAAAGAGTATAGTTCCTACAGGGTCTGGTGCTCGTGCCTCACTAGACTCTTCGTAAAAGCTTTGCCTGCTTCCCGGTACAAGGTTCTCAATGGCATCAGAGAACCTGCCTGGAGGGGTTTTGTCTCTGAAACTGTCTGATCTCTCATAGCATACTACGTAATACTTTTAGTGCATTTAATAAGAATGTTTCCTCCCTGCTGAAACTTGCAGTTTTTTCTTCTCTGTAAAAAGGACCCTTAAAGTCTCATACTCTGAACAAAAGAACCAATATTTCAGTGGACGTTAAGATCTTTCTTTTCTAAACCCTTAATGCAGTCTATTTGTTTTCTGTTTGATACTAGGTGTTGTCCAAGGACCACCTGCACCTCCTCCCCCACCCCCCTTGCCCCCTGGCCCAGCTCAGTCTTCAGTAGCAGCACCACCTCCTCCTGGACCACCACCACCACCTCCGCTTCCACCTTCAGGGCCTCCGCCACCACCACCTCCTCCTCCACTTCCCAGCCAAGTTCCTCCCGTTCCCCCTCCACCTCCTGCTCCCCCCCTCCCTTCCTCTGGATTTTCAGCGGGATTTGTGTCTGAAGAAAATCGCCCTTTAACTGGACTAGCAGCCGCACTTGCTGGAGCCAAGCTTAGGAAAGTCTCACGGGTAAATACAACTTTTACTTCCTTTTTTCTCATTCCCATCTTTAAATCCTGTCTTCCTGAGCTGGCTGTAATTTTTCTGCAAGATGAATAGCAGTGTAAAGACTTTTGTGGTAGGCTTAATTACCGAAAAAGAGTTACAGGATGTACTACCAGCTTATCACATTCTCTATAAGTTTATTTCATTCTCGTCTCTGAACTTTTCCTTCTTCCATTGTTGGCTATCACTTTTTCTCATCTCCTGTTATTTTGTGTGTTACAAAGGGCGAAGACTCCTCCAGTTCAAGTGGAGGAGGCAGCGGCAGTGGCTCAATTTCATCTAAAACAGAGAGTAGTCGTGGAAATGGACCCCTTCCCTTGGGAGGCACTGGATTGATGGAAGAAATGAGTGCCCTGCTGGCCAGGAGGTAAGGACCTGTTCTGAGCTCCACTGGCTTGGTCATCACAGAGGGAGGATTTTGGGTGCTTGTTTGCAGCTGGCGAAGGATCAAATAAACATGGGCTTGCTCATGTGGTTGCTTTGTGAAGCTGATAACATTTAGTGAATAGCTGTTTTTATTTGAGTGCAATCAAGTACTTTTCTTCTGTGTAGGTCTTTGTGCAGCAGCAGGGGAGGGGATACAGATTTCAAGAGGAGAAAGAATTGCACAATTGCTTTGGCAGGAGGGCTTTGTCCTTGAAAGTACTTTCTTAAATACTACTTTTCAATTACGTATGCATCAAGCTGTGTATGTTTTAACTACGCTAAACAACATTCTTCCTTCTTAAAGCTGTGATGATCTTGGTAACTTCTGTCTCTGCTTATAGGAGAAGAATTGCTGAAAAGGGATCAACAGAGCCAGAACAGAAAGAAGACAAAACTGTGAGTTGAGAAGTTTTATCTACTTCACATTATTCAATACTAGATTATAACGAAGAATCTAATGGTGTACCTGAGAGACTGTTTACCATATATATATGCACACACACACGCTATTTTGTGAGTGCATAGTGCTTGCACATTTTCTACATACAATTAAGCAGAACCATTTAAAGCTATATAAAAAGTGGAATAAATATTGGAACAGTTAAGATTAATCTGTTAGATTCACAAGAGTCAAAAGTGTTTGGTTTTTTTCCTTCTCTCTTCCTCCTCCCTTCCTTTCTTCCTCTCCCCTCCCTTTTAATCAGGAAGAATCAGAGTCTTCAACTTCTAAAGTTTCTTCAACAAGCACACCAGGTAAGCAACACAGATTTTTGAACTCTGTGACTCTAATGTTAAAACCTAATGCTGAATCTCAGCCAGCTGTGCTGAATTTGGGAGCCTGCCTCTCCTCTCTTGTTTACAGCTTGGTCTGTTGCTGTAGAATGGGTTCAGGTTCAGAAGATGGCAGATAAAAAGGGCATCCACTGGAACACTGTGCTTGGTATAGGAGTTTCCTGTGTCAAACTTATGGGGCTAATGCACAGAAAGCAGTTGGTAGTGAAGGGGAAAGCAGTTGTCTTTCAGTCCTTGCAAGACATGAGTTGGGATAGTAGTTTGTTTCCCTCAAGGCAGACATACAGCAATACCAGAGTCATACGGAAGCAATTGCTGCTTCCTGTGTATTTTACTGAAGTTTCCCTCAAACACATGTGCCCTTTCTAAATCAATATAAGTGCAAGGAGTTAGAAATTCTTTAACTGTGATCCCTCTGAGAAGGGATATGCTGGGGGCAGAGTTAGGAAGTGCATAGCCAACACTTCTGCTGGAGTCAGTAAGGAAAGCTTGTGTCTCACCAGCTCTGTAGCTGGCTGAGAGGTACTGTCAGCATGTATGTGCATTCATATTCTAAACGCTTGTGTTACAGGGGCTCAAGTGACACTCAAGACTTTCTTTCCCTGTAGTTTAGTAGTGCCTTCTCATACCCTTAGCTTCCCTGGCCACCTCTCTCTATGCACATACAAAAGTGAGAGGATGTGTCATATAACCTGCAGTTCATCATCCCAAAAGATACTGGAAGCAGAAGGTGAACGACTGGGTAATGAATATACCAATCTTCAGTATGTTTTAGCTTTCTCTGTTGATTGCTTTGTCCGTGTCTTTACCTCTGTATTTCACTAGATGATTCAGCCACTTGATGATCTGTGGGTCCTAGTATTGAAAACCAATGCTGTAGGGTGAGCAAAATCCAGGTGGCAACTGGCTGTGGGGTAAGAAGGAGAGCTGAGAGCTAAGTCTGTCCCAATGGAAATCACTGGAAAAATGGTAGCATTGAGATATAGCCCATAATCTAAAGAAATTGGAATGCAAGGCTTAGGTAAGACCACTGAAGGGCAAAAAAATGAACTCATTCACCACGCAAGAACACAAAATAAATGGTCTGAAGTGGACTGTTTGCCCTATTTTGGCTGTGAATTCTGTGCATCTGCTGTTGACAAACCTGTGCAATAAAGCTAGCTCTTATGTGTTGATTCAGATCATGGTAATAAACTCAGGATAACAAGTTGAAGTTTATTGGAGAAGATTCTAAGCAGAACTGAAAGCAGACTCCAGAATGGGAAGTGAAGTATGAGTGTGTAATAAAGATAGGTTGCGCTTTTAAATCTTTACAACTTAGACTCATGTCTATAGGCTAGACCAAAAATTCTTCTGCAGTATATCGTACAGCACTTGTATGTAGTGTATAAGCTGCCCAGGCAGGAAAAGAGATGCACAGTACAACTTTGTCTGGTATCACAGGTGGTAAGTAAACAAATTGCAATGTCTTCTGGATCCAAAACCTTCCATTTTGACTTTGTATTATTTTGAAAAGGAGTAAATGATACATTTCAACTTCAGAAGTATCTTTTTGGAGACAAGACAGAAATGACGGGATATTTTTTTTCCACACGACTTCTATCCCTGCTATTGCTTCCTTAAAAATGGCACTTAATTAACTTTATGTATAAACATATTCCCACAGTATTTGAAGCTGAGTATCGGCTTACAGTTTCAGAATTTCATGTTTCTGCAACTGAAGCAAAAAAAAACCTATAAAGTGTAGGTAGACCTTCTCCCAGTTGGATTAAGAAACAAGTGGCATTTACAATATCTACAACAAAAGTGAGGCTTTAAGGTGCTATGACAATGTAAATGATAGTATGACTAAAAATAAGGTAAATGCAACAAGAGGTAGCTTAATGTGAAAGAACTAATGCAACATAGTAAAACAAACAGACAAACCAAAAAAAAGTTGACTGAAGTTGCCAGGCACTTAGTTTTCTCATGTGACTTGCACAACAAATATAAAAAGACAGGTTTTAATCTTCTTCTTATGTTTTTCAGAACTAACAAGAAAGCCTTGGGAAAGAACAAATACAGTGAATGGAAGCAAGTCACCTGTTATCTCCAGGTACTCCCTTTTGTACCAGCCATCTTTTCCTTGCTTTTGCTATTGTTGCTCATGCTGCTAAGAATACTGGACTGAAATAGCAAAAATCATCATAATAACGTTAAAAGCAAAATGCACAGACTTAAAATTACTGCTGTGAAACTGCATTTGGCAGTTTTAATTAAGAAAGAAGGGTTGCTTTTGGAGAATGATAGTAAGTGAAATTTTTGACAGTAAAGTCAAAAGTAAAACCCAAATGAATTACTTAATAATTGATGGTGTATAACTTCAGTTACTAAACATTGCTGTAGGTGAACATAGACCTTAATTATTTCTATTTCTTTAGATTTTAGAGTCTGAAATTTCCTGTAAGGGAAAACTAAATTCAATGCTGTGATTTGTATATTCAGTAGTTATTCTAGTGAATAGGTTTTTCTTCTTTCTATTTTAGTGCTGGTCATAGAGTGGTTATTTAAATAGTTAAGCCAGCTTGGTATGATTTGATTCTGTGACAGTTTTCAGTCCCTGCATCATACCAGTACAAGGAAAAGAATCAGAAAGAAGTGTAGAAATATTGTACCTCCTTCAGTACATTAACCAGTCTTCGGTAACTTGTCAGCTGGTACTTTGGTAGGCATTTCAGTAATACAAAAGAGGGAAATTACTGCTTTAGCATTTTATTTTTAGGTATATTTAATTGCCATTTACTTTAAACAGAAGGTTTGTGGTTCATTTTAAAATTCCCATATATTCTGTGTACAGAAATTCTGACTTCTGATAATCCGACCAAGTTACCTGAATTTCTTGAGAGAAAGCAAAAGAACATGTTAAACTTGACAAAGCTGTGTTTGAAATTTACTTGAATTCTTCTTAAAGTTCTGGCTTGTTAGAAGCAGCTATGCAGATTTGGTGATCAGAGAAGAAAACCCAATTACTTGCTAAGTGGCATTATTTGGGGTCAAGGTTGCTATCGAGTTCTTCAATTCTAAAATGCAGCCGTAATCACTGTCTGCCTGTGTCACTGTCCTTGTCTGTGTCAGAAATAACCAAGTCCAGGAGCTTAAAATGTCTGCAGTCACAGTGCTGGTTGCTTGGTTTGTGTTTTGTCAGAAAGTAGGTGACATTAGTGGTGACATCCTCTCTGCTACACTATTGGTGTAGCAAAATACAGCTTTACTTTTAACCTTGAGACTTCCCCCTACCTTTTTCTCCCTTGTCCCCCCCATAGGTCTTACCTCCTTTTACTGAGGTCTCTTGTTTTCAAGCAGATCAAGGTATCCATACACATCACAGCTTGTGTAAGGAATCCGAAAGAGTGTTTTCATATGAAGACAGTTGCTGATCTGGCCCTTTGGCTATAAATGCCCTGTGTATAAGAAATTGAATAAAGGGAAGTGAAGGGATTAATAAGCAAGCAACTTTCCTTATCAGGTTCCTTTGGAGAGTCTGGGATGTCTTTAAGTCTTCATTCCTCCTGTCCATACAGCTGTAGATTGTTGTAACCTGTTTTATGGAGCTGACCTCATTGATTGTTCTTCCAACTGGGGAAATTTTGGGGTCACTGAGGGCTGTTTTAAAAGGTATTCTGACCTAGAGGAGTACAGACATTTTGTGACTTTTCTTGAGGTGTATTAAGAGAATCTCTCTATCATGCTTTTGTTTTTAGTCACCTGACACAAAATGTTGACAGGATTCACCCCTTACTGGGTGTATACTCTAAAAGTACTTATAAAGTTAAAATTCCATGTTTACTGGATGACAGTATTATTTTCCAGTGATCATAACCAGCTGGGAGGTGCCATAGCATATATTTTAAGACTCCTGATACAGTTTTCTAGTCAATGTTGACACTTTGCCTTGCCAGGGTGAGGAATGTTTCATGGACTGAGACAGAAAAGGCATTAGAAGTCTCTCAAATATCCTTGTGTTTTCCCTAATTCTGTGCAGTTGCCAAGCCTGTCTCGGCAAGCACCTTGTTACAGCAACCTTCTTTGAGTGAGTCAGTCAAAGGAGGCTGCTCTTTGAAGCACTAATACAGTGTTTATCAAAAGGGGGAATCTTTCACCCAGTAAGGTTCGAGAACCTTCTTTTGACCTCTGCAGAGGGGATATGAGTCATTTATGGGGATTAAACAAGGCATGCCTAAGAAACTGGCAAGTAAGCAAAACTTTCTCTTCAGAGCTTCCAAACCAGGTAGACAATGAAGGAGTTGTTATTCAGAATAAACACTCTAAGTATTTTAAAATAACTAGTGTCCTGTTTATAAAGTCAAGCCTCTTTTTTCTGGTAGCAGACGGTGAGAAGACTTAACCTGTGTGATTTTAGTATTTTCTGAAATGTTCAAATAGAAATCATGGGATATAACTAGTTCAGCTCCATGGTTTCTAAGGTACTAAAACTGAACTTGATTAAGACCTATTATAGCTTGTTAAGGTAGTGTTTCTCCCTTCATAGACGGGAATCTCCATGGAAAAATCTGCTTGCTTCTGAAAACAGGTTCTATGATTCATTAAACAGGTATCATCCTGTTGGGATTTGAGACTTATTAATAACCATTCTGACCAGTTCAAGGTTGGACTTTTTCTACAGGGATTGGTAATCACCACATTCATAAACCAGGTTCCTCTTTCTGTTTTGTTTCTTCAGTTGAGCCCATTTTTTTCACTGGTTAAAAACAAGTGGTGCCAAAAGCAAATTGAAATGGCTTAAGAACCAGCTATGAATTCATATTAAATATTGTATTTTTTGGCAGATACCACCTGCAAAGGTACAAATTCCTATTGGATGTGCCAAGATCTGGTGAACCATTTGTAGTGTTTTGAGAAGCAGGTTTTCAAAAATGTAAGTTTAGGTACACAAGAATAGCAAATAATTTTCCAGGGGAGCTTTCACATCTGCTTTTCACAAGTTAAGTAAACAATAAGAGATGTTTGCCAGATTTAAACATCGGGAGGGGGAGGGGGCGAAAGACTGGTTAAATTAATATTTCTGTTGGGAACATAGTCACAAATTAGCATTAACATCACATGTATTTTAAGCTGTAGATCTCAGTTTCACTCTCTGTAGCTGTAGCCTTAAAGTAGTGACATCAAAAGCATTCAGGTTTTAAGAGCTTTCCATAGGTAAAGTGTTACAGAGACCCTCAATTACAGAGTCAAATTCCAGCTTTGTTTTTCCATGAAGGCAGTTATTGTGGTGAATACTTAATCTTTTGTAAGAAAAGTTCCCCTTTTAGCTACTTATCTTGGGTGGTGTATTCTGCATGTTGGCATGAATAAAATCTTTATCTTGCATGCTTGATTTAAGGTGTTTTAGGGTCTGTCAAGGTTGCCTTTCTCTCCTGTTAAGCAATGCTATGAAAAACCACATGGGAGAGCTCTTTAGCCACCTTAGGTTTGAATGGATGGGATGTTTCATTGACTAAATTTCAGTACTTAATCTATTACTTAACAGCATCTGCCTTCACCATTAATCATTCTTCTGAGGAAGGAAAAAAGAGGATAATTTTGCAGGGAAGAAAGCTAGAATTGCCCGAGATTGGAAACTACCTAGTCTACAAATCATGGTCTTTTGTATTTGGCTGAAGTGTGTCTTGCCTTTGTGAAAGTAAAAATGGAATACACTCTTAAGATGGAGTGGTAGGGTTAATAAGCAGGCTTTCCCGTTGAGCTCTTTGCAGACAGCAGGAGTACATGGCATATGATTGGTGAAGCTGTCTTTTTATCTTAGACATCTGAAGCAAAAGGAACAAGGAGCACTCTGTCTGTAAAGAGCTCTTCTTTAAAGTCACTTCATTAAAATACTAAAGTCATAGGTCATTTTATTAAAATACTGAAGTATATTCTTGTTTGGGTTCTTCCATTAAGGCATGTATTAGGTCTCTGTCACTTTTCAGGTATTGCATTTGGTAGGACAGATTTTTCAGCAACATTGAGTATAAGCTCTGTTGCCGTAGTGTATGGGAACAGACTGACGGTGAATGGAAGCCATCAGAAACTATACATGGAGAAACTGAAAAATTCATGCTGTCTTACTTGGATTAAGCCAGTGTTTGCAATTTCAGATGTAAACTGCCAGTAACAGTTTAAATATCATAAATACCACGTATGTGATGAAGCAGCTATTGCCAATGATGTCATCTTGACGGGTGGTTTTTAGCAAGGAATTCTTTCATAAGAAACTAAGCACCGTCAGTATCTAAAGAGTTCTGTAAAAGACTCAACTTGTGGTTTGTCTTCATAGCATTAGCACACACTGTAGACCTTTTGGTGGTTATGAGGTGAATTCTGTTTTCCAGCTTCTACCACTATCAAGTTATTGAATATTTTATCTTCTTACTTGGTGGATTGTGTTTTACATTTTGGTGTGTTTCAAGCAATAATAACAGTAGAAATTTCTCTCTTGGAAAGTAGGTTTAGATTGTCTAAACAGGTGCAGCTGTTGACTGTTGTGATCCCAAGGGAAGGACCAAGCTGGTGTAAACAGCACAGGATGTTCCTGCACCTCTGATTTGATGCAAAGTCCAGCAGCAAAGGGTCACTTACACATTCCCTTCTGCTGACTCTGTTTTGCATGGTTAATTGCTGGCAGTTTTTTCTCTAAAAGAGTGCCATTAGGCTTGACATAGTCAACTTGGCAGTGCACAGAAATTATCATGAAGCATTAAAAAAAGTGCTGAGAATTTTATACCACCTGCCTGGGAGTTACTGCCTTTTGAAAAGATGAATGAGCTCAGATGTACCAATTTAAAATGTCCTCTCACTGGAACTACTTGGTAGCTATGAACATGTGTGAAGGTTTTAATGAATTTTTTCAATGTGCTACACTCTCCAGTGGTACAGGTATATGCCCTGTTATGGGGTAGGGGAGATAAAATATACAACTCTTCTGTCCCATATTATTTTTTAACATTTTTCACAGTGGGAATCTGCAAGAAGTAGAAGTATCTGCTGGACACCAGAAAAGTTTCTGTAGTATCACAGTGACATTTTAGTGTGTGCCCCCTTTTCTGTTGGGAGTTACAATTTGAATGTTTTCCTTCAGTTAGGAAATAAGAAAATAGTCCTGTTGGATTATAAAAGTCATCAGGACAATCCAGTATGAGGGTCGTTCTGCTCATACTGAATGAAGACAGTGTAGTCAGTTGCTTCATGGATGAACTCATGTCTTGTAAGGAAAGATGTGTGAAAGCCAAAGGTAATGGTTTTGTAAAAACAAAGGAAGAAATATAAGTATATGTTCATTATTCTTTTTCTTCTGAGTGACAATATAGCTGCTTTTTTTTTTCTTTAGCTAAATTAGAACCACATACATTTAAAAATTAAAATAATGGTTGTACTGCTTGTGTACCTCATGTACGGAAACACAGGGCAGAACTCTGTCTTTCCTTATGGTTTGCCTTTTTTAGTTCCTGGCCACCTTCTGACATAAGGCTGCACCTTCAGGTAATGAATCCAGAAAAATGCAGTGTTTAATGAATTCCTCCTGTGTAAGAATTTTGAAGTGAGACACTAAGTTTAGGCCAGGCTTTTTTATTCAGTGATGCCACATACAAGGACAATGAGAAAGGACTCAGTGTAATCTACTAATACCCTGCCCTTCCTTATTGTTAGCATACAGTGATAATTCTAAACATCGCAGAAACCTCTTGACATGATTAAATTGCTGACAGCTCAAAGTGTCTTTTTGGCTTAACATTTTATAAAGTAATCAAAGAGAATGTCAGCCAAGATGTAGAAAGTCATTAAGTACAGCAGAACATTGCTCCCTCTTTCTCCACACCTTCCATCCATCCCTGCTTGAGTTGCTTGGAGAACCCAAGTTCTTGATGTCTCAGAGTTATTACATTTCACATAAGCAAACATTTAACATCGTGTAGTTCAAAACACTAGATATTCCTCTCAAATATCTTACAAATCTTGCTGCTCTTACAGTGTTTGTTTTTAGTGGCTTTAGCAATTCATGGAATAATTTAGGTTGGAAGAGAGTTAAATGAGGTTTCTCAGCCGTGTCCTGTGAAATGTTGGAAATCTGCCAAGGTGATTCCAGAGCATTCATAGAGTTACACTGTCAGCATGTTGTCATTAGCTAGTGGGAGTGTTGCTTGGAGAGGGCCTTTTTTGAAATGAGTAAGGGAAGCTGAAAAGGGAGAAAGGAAAGCATTTTACATTTGAAGGCATTCAGCTTTTCATGAAAAAGTCAGAAACTGTCTGCTACTTGAAAAGTACTTGTGTTGAACTAATAACTGTTATGGTAATTTATATTTCCAGGAAATATTCTCGGTTGTTGCTTTCTGTTCTGTGTGGTATTTTGGGTCTGCCTGATTTCCTTACCCTTTCTCTCTCCCAGCATTTGGTTGTTTGTTTTTTTTTTTTCCCATTCTGATTCTTTACTACACTTCCAATAGATGAATGTTAGCAAGTTTGATGGAGAAGTCCTGTGTATCCTGTAATAACAAGTAATTCATGGATGTGTTTTTGTACTGCAGACCAAAATCTACACCAACAGGGCAACCCAGTGCCAACGGAGTTCAGTCAGAAGGTCTAGATTATGACAGGTTGAAGCAGGTACGTATATAATGCTCTGAATAAAAAACTTGGGTATAAGGACTTGTAGCTCTCCAATACCATTAATTAACTGTTGTGTTAATTAGTTCCAAACTTAAATAACAATTTAGTAATCATTAGCCATTATTTTCCCCCAGAGTGTTTCGGTACTCTTAGGAGCTGAACTGTAGGATGCTTTTGCCTTAGAAGGCACACACAAGATGGTGTTGATACTATGGATAGAACTGGGGAACTGGTTTGCCTGGAAAACCTTGTCTTTACTCAAGCAACCTCAGTGATTGATTCTAGATCAGAGGGGTCAGGGTGGTTAAGGGGGTGGGGTGAAGTTTGGTTTTGGAGCGGAGGGGTCAGGTGGGTGGGTGTCTCCAGAGCAGGTAGCCCAGCTTACTGGGCTCTTCTTCTAGAGCAGGGGCCCCAGCTCAGAAGTTTCTAGAGGGAGTTCTGGCTTGGTTGTTGCTTGCGGTTTTTAGTTTGGTACTTTTATTTGCATTCCTCACTTCAGTATGTCCCTTCTCCTCTCGTAAGTTCTATGGGAATCAATTTGTAGGACTTTTGCAGAAGGTATTTTTCTTCATTGTACCTGCAGTTAGAGTGTGTTGGGGACGCTTTAGGTTTGGGGAATTAATGTGGAAGATAAAGGCTGCATTATGCATTTCAGAAGGATTAAAGGTTGGAAGAATTTCAGATTTCTCTGCAGAAAATTACAGGTGGCAAAATGTAATCTGTTCATGTTGCAAAACTAACCTATTATTTATGCTCTAACACTATAGGACATTTTAGAGGAAATGAGGAAGGAGTTAACAAAATTAAAGGAAGAACTCATTGATGGTAGGTATCAATCTGCTGCTGTTGTTCAGTCTTAGAGTAAGCAGGTACAATTGCACAGCAAAGTAAATGTAACATGTTCTTAGCCTGAGTGATATATTGGTAAAAGTGGCTTTGTTAGTCTGGTGTTCCAGGCCTGTTCTGACTGATGGACTCGTATGTTTTCTCTCCTTTGCGTTTTTGTTTTAATAGCACATTGACACCAAGTAGTGTCTTTTAAAAGTGGTTGGAGGGATGCTGCATTTGAGTGATTTACAGTTATCCTTGTATCAGGTGGTGGTAGGTGGGTTGTTTTTAAATAATCCAGAACTGCTGAGGTGCATAGTTCAAAATTTGGTAATATCCAGACTAGGATTGTGCTCTCAGTCTTTTCCTCCCTGGTCGGTAACATAAAAATCAAATAAAAGAAGTACAACATTATGTATTTTAACAAAATATATTTTCCTATGTAGTCTTCTGTAAATAAGGGCTGTAATTGATAAGGAATGATCTTAAAGGTCCACCAGTCGAAAAATAACTAAAACTTTTACTGCCTTGGTGTGCATTTCTTTTGCCTCGTGGAAAGTATCAAGGTTCTAAGGCAGAGTGAGCCTTCTTCAAGTAGTCACTTGTGCATTCTGGCTTCTGCCTTGACTCTGGCTGTTAATTGTTTAATTTTTCTGTCTCTCTCTCTCTTTCTAGCTATCAGGCAGGAACTCAGCAAGTCGAATACTGCATAGAAAGACTAGTACTAAGCTGATGTGACTCTTTAACTTGGTATAAAACTGACTACGTTTTGTGAGCTGTTAGAAGAAAATGGAGACAGACACTTGGAAGGAGGGAGAAACAACCTATTCTGAAAAGCTTCAGACGCATCACTCTGGTGATATGCCATTCCCCTCCTAGTTTGCAGCTTTTTTCTGACCTTTACAGCAGGGTGGAAAAGACTCTTAAAGTTACTGTAATGATTATGCAGAAATTCCTACAACTATCAGACGAGATCACAGTGCTTTGAAGTCTACTCATGTCAAAATAAAATTGCACATGTGTCAGAATTTGTTGTTCAGACAAAAAAAAAAAAACAAACAACACCAACAGGGAAAAGCTTGGGAAGGCTTTTCAGAGAGGTTTTCTTTATTAATGAAGGAGTTAGCAAGTTATACTGTTGTACTTCAAATGTATCTCAGGTTTGTCTTCCTATCATATCTGATATTTCCATGAATAATTAAAAGATCAGATGTGTAGAAGTTCAGTTCACAAAACATGGAGCAATTAGAAACTCGAGCTTTTAAAGGGCAATATTTGTAAGTGAATGACTTAGTGCTGACATATCAAGATTTTGGAATTTTATGATAGGAAGCCTCTCTAGTTAGCCTTCATGCAATTTTATAGGAAAATAAAAAAAGAAGCAAATACAGTCCAGAGTTTAAAGATGTAGATGCCTTCCTACATTGTTACAATGCTTTACCAAATCTAAGACTTCTACATAATGCGAATCAGCAGTCAAATGTAAATCATTAGTATGTTGTAGATTTACAGTAGATTTTGGGGCTTTTTTTAGATTTATGCATGTGGACATTTTTGTAATGTAACACAACACAGCCAGCTTTTTAATTAAAAGAAAAATTGCATGTCACAGAGTAGCCTTTTCATTTGTAAGGCTTAATTTATGCCCAGAAAGATGCGGGATGAGGGAGGGGGAAGGTGACACATTTTTATTACTTTCTACACTTTTTCTTCATCTTACATGCATGTGTAATAATGGGGAAAACGTGACTTTTATCAGTAACCATGTTAATGGAACCAGGTACTTAATGCTTTTGTATCTTTTTTCAGTTTTCTATTTGAAATTCAGTAATACTTCCATAATGATTCTGAAATTCCCATGTGAACCTAACTCATTTCTCAGTGAGAGAACAAACATGTAGGCAGCTGAGTTATTGAGGATGCACCCATGTAAGTGCGTTGTCCTTCACCTTTTTGCCATGACCCTCTGCTTTACTCTTTTCTGAGACTCCTTTTCTGATTGTTTAGTGAAACAGGACAGCAGTTAGTTACCTTAGAGCAACGGAACTTCAGGTCATAGTGAATGTCCCCTTCTTGACCTAATTTATTTGCCATGTTCCTTTCAAAAACTCAAGACCAACAAAAAAACCCCAGAGCTCCACACAACCCAAACCCTGACAAACAGCAATGGTATGCCCTTTGTTTCAGTCAGCGATCTGAGAATCCTTTCTAGGGAAGATGAGATCTTTCTGTTTCCCAGGGATGTCAAAATTTCTGTTTGTGAATTTTTTATTTTATGTGGTACAGTTCAGTGGAATAGAAATCCTGTGAATTGTATCTGTAATGCTTTGGACAAAGAATATGGATCAAAATCTTCCCTTTTGCACTGTCAATTTTTCTGAGCCGTAACAGTACCGTATTTGCTCTGGGGTCTGGGCTGATCCAAAAGAAAAATTTACTTACAACTTCTGGAGAGACTTATGTTTCAGTGTGAAAGTACATGCAGCTCCATTCATAGGACAAATGCTTTCCATAATGTACTGTCTGAAGTGCTGAGCACCAAAGTAAAACAGCACTTAAAGCTTTAGAAAGACTTCAATGGGAAATTTTTCTCCAAACATTTCATGTTTCTATAGGCTCAAATTCTAAGGGGAATCTACAGTGGAAATATTGCCTAACTGCATTCAATAATAAATTTTTAAAAAGAAAACACAAACATTTTTCTGCATGCATATTTGAAGGCATTAAAAAATCTGTAGTAAGCTTGTCAAGTACTGTTTTTCTCAAAACAAGAGGAGGCATTTTCATCTTTGATGTAACTTTTTGTTTTACATGGACTTTTTGAGCATTAAGGAAGTTTACCCTTGTCAGAAATCATATTTGATTTGTTTCTAGAAGAGTTCAGGAGTAGCATATTGGAATAGCTTGAAAGGGTGTAAGTGGTCCAAAATTAAAGGCTGAACTACCAGATTGTGCAAGGAACTGGCTTATGCACTAAACGTTTTGTGCCTTGGTCTACAATTAACATGATTTCTGTTTTAAAAAAAAAAAAAAAAGAAAAAAAGAGGAGGAACAGATGTCGTCTTTTGTGCTGCTTCTACATACATATTTTCTGTAATCCCAAAACTGCCGAATTGGTTCTTTCCAGAAAATCGGATTGAATTGAAGATTACTGTAGACATTTCCTGTCCTCCTGACAGTTGCACCGTTTCCAGAGATTTCAGTATTGAAAATGAACTGCAGAGGCTAAGATTATTTTGCTTACTGGTAATGAAATTCTTTAAGGAAAAAAAAAAATCATATTGTGGTGGTTCTGTGCTTTTGTACAATGGGTGTCTTAAGCTGAGGGCAGTTTAAGGGATCCTTTCTAATGCCAGGAAGGCGTTGCTTTCCTCAACACTGTGATCTGACTTGTGATAAACCTGTACTATAGGCAAGTGGCTACCAAGTCAACTACAAACCAACTGAATGTAAAAATCTTAGTGCTGGTGCTGAAATCTCTTCAGATAGTCATAATGATTTCCAGTTCATTGTTTTACAAAGTTGCCGACCATCCAGTGTCAGTCAAAGACTGAAGATGATCACTAATGAATGTTGACTTTTCATGCATTTAGGTTTATCTTCTTTTTAGTTTCTCAGTTCATTCTCTGCTTATTTTTATCATATTGTGTCACTTAAAATTTCTTACATGCTAACGTTTTGTTTGAGCGAATGAAATAAAATTGCAATATATACATGTTGCCACCAGTTATTTCTGGAACTTCATAGAAGACTCTCCAAGGTTTACTGCTTAAATTCCCGAAATTTTTAATGACTGTGATCATTCCTTACTCCTTGATTCCATCCCTCCTTTCTGTTTCTCCATCAGAAGATTCAGTAGAGAAAAGTGAAGACTTACCTTACAAAGAATGTAATTGCAAGGACTGTGTAATGTTCGTGAACAGTAACAACTGTACATAAATTCTAATACATTTTAAATGTATGATTTGATTTACCTTCTTACACAGCATATACCTTGGTCTCTGTATCCACAGGGAACTTGGGAAGGAGGGAGAGAGAAGGGCTGGGGGAAAAATAATTGCAGTTAGTCTGATTTTTTTTTTTTTTTCCTGCTTTTATGTCCATGACTTACTTTCAATACTTGAAATAAAGAAAACCTACTATGAAAAGTTAGTAGAGCTTTCTGTACACTAAGAACAGTTTTGCTTAATTTGTCTTATGGCCAAATATTAAGTGTAGCTGTTTAAATGTCCTTGACTTAGCATCCTGAAAGCTGTACTTATCTGCTGTTGCTTTTTTGTTCAGAGAGAGAGAATGGGACAATCCAGCTTTGGCAAACCATTGGTACCAGTTCCCAGTTTGACACCAACCTTAATGGAGTTACACAGGTTTTTTGGTTGGTTGTTTTTTTAAAAAAAACCAAAAACTAAATTCTAAAATGGTCAGCTATTGGGGTAATATTTAGGCAACAAGTATAAAACCTTCTGATTTAAATTTCTGAACAGTTTTGCAAAATCTGTCAGTGTCAAGAGATGTATGGCATCTGATTTTTTTTTTCAAAGCTGTGTATCACAAAAGTAGGTACATGGTCTACAGATTGTGGTCTGCAGTTGATCAGACTGCTGATTATCAACACTTTCCACAGGATCTTCTGAAAATGTTTTCAGTAGGCACAGTTCCAGTTCTAAATATTACTTGCCAGCACACCTCTTGCAGCTAACCATACAATGCTTGCAAAAGCAAGAGATTCCCACTGGTTTTGTTCTCAAGACTAACAGTTCTTGATGCAACGAAATTTTCCCACCTGCATAGGCTGTCACTGTGAGGTTTTCCATGGAGAGCAGGTGAAAAGGGAAGGAGTCAGTTATCTGGAATAAGTGGGTCTGGGGCCAAAGTACTTGAAGAACAGGCTAAAGTTCATTTAAATCTTGTCTAGGGGGTGTTGTTTTGGTATGGAAGTACTGAGGGTTATTTAATGTTCAGTTACATGCTATCTAGCAGAGTCTTAATGGAAAGCAAGAAACAAGTTGGTTAAATCAACTGTCACAATATGTATTTACACATTTAAAAGAGTGTGTCTTTAAGCCAGCCCATATGAAGGCCTGACAGGAGTTAAGTACTTCAATTCCTTGGAGATGGCTGCCTAAGACTGTTGAAATTGATGCACCAGGTCAGGAAATATTTAGGTTTATAATCTTAATTAAAAATGCATTAATAGAGCTTGGCATAATTGTCCAAGATATGGACAAGGAGATGTAGTACTAGATATTGAGAAAGCTCAGCAAAACCTTAAAGTCACAGCACTGGTGTCTGCATGTTACCTGGTGATCAGTGCCTTCATCTGTTGTGCAAAGATTTCTTCAAGTAGCTGGTCATTGCAGTGAAGGTCAAAGTCATCAAACAGCTTGGTAAAATTACCTCCATTTTGTAAACAGGTCCCGATTGAACTCTCTGTATTTAGATAAATGCATTTTCTAACCTTTCTTTTATGGAGCTTGGTGTCCTGACTCTTATTTGGTAAGTATTTTTTATCCAGTGCCCTACCTTGATAAACTGTTAAGTGGCAAAAATGTGGAGCAGCAACTGTATTCCAGCTCTGGCTGTTGCAGCTCTCATAGCTTGCTTAATTAATTTTTGCTTGATTCTGCCATGGTTGTTCAGTTACATGGATTGCCACCTTCTCCATTCACAACCTGTTCTAGAGCTGTTACTGGAGTGACATTTTCACTTCTCTTTGCGACCGCAGGTCTCTTCTGCTACTGCTCAAACATGGTAGAGTTGGAAGAGATCTCGCATCATGGTCCTGCGTTTACCATCTTGAATCTTAACTGTAATTTGTTTGTTTGTCACCAGTCAGCTGGGGCCACTGAAGTCCCTACGTGCTCTCTGAACAACTTTTTACTCAGCAATAAAGCAACCTCTGCTGACTGTGCTGTGACTGTACTGAACTGTATCTTAGTTTTTGGATTGGAGTTGGTCTGTAAGCTGCTGACATAGAGGAAAACATCAAAAGTAATGAGGAGAAAGAGATTAAAGTGTAAGGAGGTTTGGGAAGCATTCAGTGTAGCCTGGTACCTGCAGGGAAGGAAGCAGCTAGAAACAAGTGGGGCTTTGACAGGCCCGAAAGCTTCCAAACAGGTTTCAAACCCAGTCTTGGATACAGCTGGAATCCACAAATTATGAGCTACTCAGCAGAGTGGCTTCCCAGGCAATATTGAGGCTGTTTGCCTGTCATCGTAGGCCTCATACATTAAAAAAAAAAAAAAAAAAAGAGAATATCTCTTTGTGGAAGGTAAATTATCTGCTGCTTGACTTTTTGCCCTGCTGTGATGTACAGAGTGAAACCAGTTTGGTCCTGAAAAGTCCTGTGGTGCAGTGGCTGAAATGTTGGCCCTGGGGGATGGGGGAGCACAGATGTGCCTGTAAATGCCTCCTGGGGGAGCACCTTGGGAAATGCGTCACTGCCACAAGGCCTTGTGGCTGCAGCACATAAGAAAGGCTTTGTAGACCGAGGCCTTTATCTCTGGTGGTGAAAGACGCTTGTATGCAAGACAAAACTGGCCAAAAATGTGCCCTATTTCTGCTTGTAAATGTGTCCTGGATGTGGATCTGAGGAAATCTGTCAGTGCCATGAGGCCTTGTGGCTGCAGCAGGCGAGAGGGACGTTTATGTGGCTCATAGGCCAAGGCCTTTCTCTCTGGCAGTGAAAGATGCCTATATTCAAGACAAAGTTGGCCAAAAAACGTGCCTTATGTCTGCCAGGTACTCTTTTTATTTTGCTGGTGAGAGAAGGTCTCTGCAGCTCTCAGTCCCACAGGCTGACAAGATGCTACAGCGTAAGAAGCAAAAGAGGGGCCTGAGGGGAGTCCAGGCCTGATGGAGTCGGTCCGTCAGGGACTTCACAGGGTAAGTGAAAAGTTCTTTCCTTGTTCAAAGCGTGGAATTGCAGAAATGCAGCCCCAAGGAGCAATGGCTGGTGCTGTTGGGTCCCCACAATGCTAAAAAGATATTGGCATTCATGAGGAAGTGATTTTGTTTGTAAGTCTTCTTCAAGAATGACTGGAACAGTGCATTAGCCCAGTGCTCCTTGTGGCCTGATGCAAAGGCCAGAGCTTTGTATTCTGCCTATAACACATCCTTAAACATTTTCTGAAACTCAAATATTTCCAGAGTGTTTGAATTGTCAAAGAGCTTTGTCAAAGAAAACCTTTTTATATCCTCCTGTCATGCTATGCATGACTAGTTGTTGGGAGCGGATCTCTCAGTTACAGGGCCAGTTACGTGTTCAAGCTCCCCAAAGTGACTGTTGAAGTAGGAGTTGATGGTTTAGAAAACTGAAATTAGCACTGTTAAGGGACTTAATGGAGTGTCTGTAAATAGAAAATGACCCTAAGGGAGAGTGTGGCTAGCAAGGGATGAGCAGGTTTGGGCATTGTCTGATGATCAGGAGGACTTAATCCAGCAGTAAAAGCGAATCAAATACTACCTTTTTTCTNCCCCTTTTTTTTTTTCTTTTAAAGTCTTTTTTCATACATATTAAAATTCCTTCAAAATTTTAAATACTGTTCTGGGATACTGTGGAGTTAAGCAAATATTTGTGATGTGGTGACAAACTCATACTAAGTCTTTACAAGGTCACGTTCCTACAGAGGTCTCGGACTACACAGAAGTAGGACACACAGGTTGCATACTAGAGACAGCTTTTAGTACTGTTTAAGTACTTACAAGAGACAAAAAGTACTCTTTAAAGAAGATTTAGAAAATGATAGCTTGCAGGCTGAAAATATGCAGGTTCTGCAATTTACTGGTTGTAACTGAAAACAAGGTTTTTCAGTTCTTTACTCAATCTGTTAGTTTCTACTACTTTTCAAATATGTTTCCATCTCATTTCACCAGCTCGGTATACTTGGTGAGCTGCTGCTTGCTATAATTGTTTGTAGTAGAGTCCACGAGATTCTCTGTGCTCTCACTCAGGACTAAATAGTTTTGGTTTGAGTTCTATTGAACGGCTGGGCTTGGATACCTCTTCCAGTTAGTGGCACATGGTAACTGGAAAGAAAACGTGACCTATTGGACATGATGTAATGGAAGAGCATCTGAAAATCTCCTGAAGGTGAGGAGACTCATCTCTCCAGAGATGAGCTGTAGGATGGGCATGAAGTAGTGAGAGGACTCCAGGAGAGAGGGTTTCTGTTGACCAAAAATGCAAATTCCTTCCTTGAAAGTGAAGGAATACAGTTGTAAAAGGCTTTGAAGGTGGTGGTATGTGTAGCATGGTCAAAATAATGAATATGGGATGGAGCATCCGAGTATCGTGTGTTCCCAAGCATTGCGTGTGAGGGAAACCAAAAGTGACAATCGAGATGAGAGGAACGAGCACTTTATAAGATACTGTGTTTTCTTGCTGTATTACTTTTCACTTAGTATGCTTTTATTTTTGTCATTAATGGCATAGAAACATAAAGTGAAATATATAACGGAAGCCATGTCTTTGATGTATTTACCTGATAAAAAGGGAGAGGAGTTAGGGTCTGAAGCCTCCCAGCATTACAGCCTGGGATCTGAACCTCCTGCAGACAGACACAATCGTGGCCTGTGCTGGCATGGTAGTCTTGGCTTTTTCATTTGCATAACAAATCGTTAATTACATTTTATATACCTGCCAAAGAGGACTTAATTGCCTTGAAGTCACTGGTGTTATTCTAAAGGCAGTAGATTTTGTGCTTTTAACTGGACCCTAATTGTACATGTTTCTCTATGTGCTCTCAACTATTAGGATAATATTGCACATCTTCAAGCCCCAAGTCTTCTCGGCTTCTCTGAAGTCCTTATGTGTTGTATTACATTTTGGTCTTTTTAGTCTGAAGTGTTTGCAGCTACCAGATGTAATCGTGTTACAATCTAGTAAATACCAGCCAGCATTTTTTATGTGTCTATGAAAAATATGGAAGCAATAAAATGTAACTTGAATTAGAGGAAATAAGGGTTTGGGGGTTTTTTTTGTTTGTTGTTTTGTTTTGTTTTTTTACTGGAGGCTGGAAATCCTACTTCTGATACCATCAGTCTGGAAAGAAGGGGAAGAAGCCCCAGTTTGTAATACAAGTTTCTTGGTGAAAGTGGAGTCACTTAACTTCCTCACATCCATGCTTTCCTAGTTAGAAGAGGTGCTATTTTGATACAGCACAATATCAGTTTTCTTTTTGAAATAAATGCTGGTTATTTGAGATGAATTAAGACGTATAGGTTTTTTTCTAGCAATGGAATACTGATTTTTTTTTTTTTTTTTTTTTTTTTTTTGTATTCTAGAAAGGTAGTGCTTGAGAGAGCAGAAACCAGAAAAGTCTCTGCTCTATGATCATTCACTTTCAAGAAAAGGAATTAGATGCTCAACATGGGGCATGATGGTGAAAATCAAAATAGATTTGTTTCATAGATGTAGTTTCAACCTAGGGGATATCCTATGGTGCAGTTGAAACTGCTGAACTGTTCCCTTCAAAATCTGGAGAACTTCCTTCAGCTGTCTTTAGTCTTAAAATAGCTTCAGAGAAGTCAGGGCATGAGTGTTTTTAGGCTTCAATTCAGACACACACATATGGATTCATATTCTCTATTCTCCCTCCGGGCTTCCCAAAACCTTCACTTCAGCAGCTTCTCACTTGCCTGTTGACCAAGGCTGTCCTCTTCTATTGCACAGGTGGCAGAGACTGAGCTGGATTTTTGAGACAGGATCAAGACACTTCAGTTGCTCTAGACTATTTGGTTTTTTTTAACCTGCTCTGTTTCTGCTGGCTGGCCTGGCGATGGATCAGCCCAGGCTGCCTGGAGATAGGAATAACCTTCGGCATCTTTGTGATCTGGCCTGGGTTTATACAAATGACCACCTTATGAAGCAAACCTTAACCTTTCTGCCAGAACCTGAGGCTTCCAGGCACCCAACTGAATGATAAATTTGAAAAATGCTTCCCTCCCTTTACAAGCTTTTACATCCTTTCTCACTTAAATACATTGCATACAGCTTATTTCAGAAAAAATTTGTCCCGTGCTACTGAGGGAACAACTCCAACCAAAACAAGAACCCCAAGACTGCTGGAGCAGGGGGAAGCCTTTAAGGGGTCAGTTGTGTATTTTGGCTTTCTGCCTTTGGCTATTTGACTTCTTCTCACTTTCTCTCACATATGGTACTTAATACCATTAAATACTTAAATACTGATGATGGAGTTGCATTCTTTTCTGCCAGTATCTCAATTACCCTTCTTCCATAGCGTGATATGTCCTTTGTGTGCTGTATATTTAAATCATATATTTTGGGGGATATATAAAGGAATTCATACAGATTTGTACAAAGGAAGGGTCTTTGACTCAGAGTTTAAAGAAAATTCTACTCTACCAATCCTATATATGACCTTCAGAATATTTTTTTTTTTTTTTAAATTTATGTACTCTGATTCAGAGTTTAGTATTTTAGAGTTTCTGAGCTTCCAGAGCTGCAGCAGATGAGATGTCCTGCTCAGTTCAGGGCAGAGGTGAGGATTTTCTGGTGTACCTGATCAGCCAAAGAGTGGTTTTGAGCCCCTAGATATGGAGCTACTTTGCAAATCTCTTTTAAGATTACTTTGGTCATAGTAATTACTTTGAGTTTCAGAAGACCTTCACCCCACCACAGTTCAGTGAGGCTTTATTAGCAGTCATATTATACTATGTATATTATCATATACATATTAGGATAGTGTACTACATACACTAGTATTATGTTTCTTTCTTACAGTCAGAATTCCACTGAATCAGGATCTTCTTCAGTTATATCCCAAAATAGTGATGCTGTAAAGAACGGGAAAATAGTCTGGCTGCAGTGAGTGCGGAGGAGGCTGGCAATATGGACTGTGCTGCTTGGCATAATGCCCTTTGCCATTAAACTAGTAAAAAACCCCAAAATCTGGCAAATCTCAGGACACGATAGTACAAACGCCCAAGCATTTACTCCAGTATCAAGACTGTAATTTAAAAATAAAAGCACTTTGAGCATTCCTGGGGGGTATTTAAACTGGAGTGTTACTCGCATAACTGTATATTAATGAGAAAGTAATCAGTTGCTGTGAAATACCCAGCAAAGGCAGCAGCTAGAGTAATTCACAGGGCAGTTCCACCCCAGATACAATGACCAATATTGTGCTGTCATGGGAAATGCGTAAAATAGTTGGAGCCAATGAAGAGGAAAAATAAGGTCTGTAAGAACAGAGGTATTAATTGGAAGGGGGAGGTGTTTACACTCTGTTGGCTTCAGAAAAATACCATGGGGCAATTAAGGGAAGAGTTTTCTACATATGATCCCTATTTCTAAACGTGCTAGATTTTGTTTAAAATGACAAAAACTGAACAAAGGTATTTCCAAGATCTCAGGCTATAATGGAGTTCATGAAATGGCAGTCTGGGATGCAGAGACAAAAGTATCACTGGTAAAGCTGGACTGAGACAGGGATAAGGCAAAAAGTCACCAATGGCAAAGACAATCTCATGGAACAGTAACTGGGAAGCAACAATTATGGTGTTAGTTGAAGAAAGAGGGTTGTACCTGTTTGGGTATAATTCAGAGAAAATAAAAGAGTGTTTCTGACTTCCCAGCTGACATGCAGCTGCCAGGACAGCAGGTACGGCTCCTCACTGCCAAGTGGCGAGTGTTGGTGTCAGCACTGTTCTTTGTTTCCAGAAGAAGCTGTGGAAGTAGGGTCTGGGTATTTTAATGCCTATTTAATTAGTCATCTGTTTAAAATGGCTAACTTCTTATCTGCAGTTCCTGACTTTTGAGTGCTCATAATTTTAGGGTTTTTTCCTGACTGTAAGCAAAGGTAGACTATTACGCTTCAGTTCAAATGCCACTACTGGCATTAGGGAAAACTTTTTATAGTGCCTGTTATCCTGCAGAGCCAATGATGTTGTGTTGAACTGCATTCTGGCTTCTGCATTGCCCTCAAAATTGTTTATTGGGTTCTTTTCAGCTGTGGGATTGCTATTACTAATAAAGGTTGATTGCTATTGATAGCAGTGGGGTTCCTGGAAAAGAAGCAGCTGCCTTCCAGAAGCAGGGTTAAAGTTTAGGACTGCAAATTGGAAGAGCTGTCTCTGAGGATGTAAAATAAAATAAGCCATAGAAAGAGTGATGCAAAATGCATGATGCCTTATAATGCTCTTAAAAATCCTTTTTGCAGAACAAATATGCTTGGAGCAGTAGTGAGACTGCATGGAAAAAGAGGCTTTTCTAAGGCATCTTTGTCTTTCAATTTGCATTTGATAGGCTCCAGAAATACATGGTTTGATGTTTGAACACAAATGATTGTTTAAAACTCTGTACCAGCTGATTTTGCTAACACAGAGTGTAGAGTACCATCAAATAGTCAGTGGAGAGAAAGGAGAAAAGGTCTGCATCTGCTACTTCAGTTCTGTCAAATGTCCAGTTGGTGCAAATTAGTGATGTTTTTGCTCAAGTGCATTCATTCTTCTAAGTGATTTTATTGAAGGATTACATTTTATTGAAGGATTCTTCTATTTCTTTTATCTTACTCCAGTGACTGAATGGTTCTTGATCTTAGCCCTTGGTGTTTTGTTCAGGTAGTTTTATGAAAGGCAAAAAATCATCCTTCAAATAATAAAGTAGTTTTTTAAAAAAATATCTTTTTTTTTTTTTTGTCTTCTAATGAAAATCTGACCCCGACACCATTGTATTTCTAAGAGCTAATCCAAAACCTCACCACTAAAATTACAAGAAAAAGAGAGAAGGAAATCTTGGTTCTGCGGTTTGAGTTATGTTGTTTCCTGATGTGAGGCAAGAGCTTCATATGCCTTAAACATACAGTTAATCTAAGTTCACAGAAAGTTGCCATATGGAGAGCAGCTCACCAAGAGAGACCCACAAGCAGTACCATCCCATGGATGGTGGAGTTGGAGCAGGTAGGGCAAAAAGGCTCTGGGGAGGGAATAAAGCTAGAGCTTCTACTGGCAGGAACCTAGAATTTGTTTGGCTGAACACTGGTGCTAATGCGGTGGTGTCTGTTGGGGAGCTCCTGCATCCTCAGCTGCTCACGGTAGAATGGATGCCTTCTGTGGTCTCCCCAAAAGTCTGCTCTGTCTGCAGAGACATAAAGTACCTCAGGAGTAGTGCTAAGATACCCTCTTTTCCCAAGTGTGACTGGAAGAAATCGCTGCTTCTCGGGAACAGGAGAAGGTCAGGAGTGGATTCTCAAGGGAAGAGCTGATAGCCCTAAAAGAAACCTTACAGCTTCAAGAGTGATTGGCATCATCTCAGTTTTCACCTGCCAGTTAGTCCTTCAACTCTAAGCTTGCTCATCCTAGGTAATTGTTGACAGAGAGAAACCATAATCTACAGAGATCAAGGCTTCATCTTTCAGGTTGCAGTTTAACAACACGTGACCATTGGGGCCATAGCTGTTCAAGGACTTCTTTCTTTCAGATCTTCTCTCAAGGAATTTCTCCAGTTCCCTGACTGCTGCACAGCTGGTGGTTTGGGTGTTCTTGTAAGTTTCTATCATCCAATTTGAGATCAGTGAGATTACAAAGAGAGACTCACTGAATTAGGAGTAGACACATCCCCTTACCTGAGAGCATAATGAGTGGAGAAATTCCCTTCTGAGAAATACGAGAGCCCAGGGGAGACTTCTCTGTCTAGGAGGAGAGTGCTTTTCTCCTGTGTCCCTCTCCATCTCACTCAGAAGCTGAAAGATTCCCTTAGTTCATAGGATGTCTAGAAACTGTGTGGATGCCATGCTTTTGTTTAAGGGTTTTAACAAAAGGGGTTTGTCCCCCTTCTAAGTAAAGCCATTGTAGATGTAATTTCTTGCCTTTCTGTGCCCACTGCAACTGTCTACAGAAATGGTGATGCCTTAATTATTGTTCTGCAATTTAAAGATCCCACCTCCATGTCATTTAACCTTTCTTATAGTACATGACCCACTGTATCTCCCTCCCACCTCTGCCACATTGCTTTTGTAACCTTAAGTTTTGTTTAAAAAATGAAGTCAAGCTCCTCAGGCAGCTGCAGGAAGTCAGGGTGTGGTGCGGCCTGCCAAGGTGCTGCTTGGATAAGTCTGAGGGCCATCGCTGTCAAGCCCCAGCATGGCATTTTGAGCCTTATCAGGCTTCTTGAGCTGTCTAACTGGCAGGTTTCTGCAGCTGGGCTTCTCCTATTGCTGAGTAACTGTCTCTAGCCTAATGTAGGCCGAGAAAAGCAGATGGGTTCTTCCACCACTTTCCTACCCCCTCTCCAAGGACAGATGTGTATGACCTGGTCAGTTTAATAGCAAAAACACTGCTCTTTCCTTCTCTGGAAAGTGTAGGGATGTTGAGAGACTGAGTGCCAAACAGAGACCCAACCAAGAAAATGCTCCAGAGGAGGCGGAGCCTGATCTTCACTAGGCAAAGCTGCTGCTGCTTGCTGATTGCTGGCTTTCGATGCTTGTGCCTGGCCAGTTTTCTTGTATCAAGAGGCAACAGTTTATGGTGAACCTTCAAAACACCAAACCAAAGCCAAAACTGAAGCCCTTTTTAGTCCCTTCCTTATGGAAGGAGCTGAGATGCTTCAGGGTGCCTGAGCCTCAGCAGGTCTCTGAGGACTCAGGCAGGATGCTCCAAGTGTGGCTCTTTCTTGAGGTTTCTGTCTTGTCCCTCGTTGTCCACCTTGGCATCTGCCAGGGTGGGTTAAATGCTGTGATCAGCATCTGTCATGTCCAGCCTTTTTGATTGCATGAAGCAATACCTTTGTGGTATGGTTCTGTTTCTGGGCTAAAACCAAGAAAATTCAGTCTCCTGGAAGTAATGGTGGTGGTGCAGAATTTGGGGGGTTTTATTCTAGTGACCGGCTGCTGATGTAAGTCATTATGTAAAGCTGCTGGGTAGGTATCCAGACGCACCAAGGAATAAAAGGTCTTCTACTTGACTGACTGTATTTTATAACAACTTTATTATAGTGGCATCTGCTGGCAAGGTTTACAACTGCAGCGTTTTCAGTGATGATAGATATGATAGCTGGGTTATCAGTGTGGGCACTAAAGAATGTTTTATTGACCAACTCAAAATGCCACATCAAGGACATTTAAAGCTCTGAGTGAGCAGGCTTGGCCTTACAGTTGACCCTGCTTTGAGTCAGAGATGGGATGAGGCAGTCCTTGGGTTTGTTCCAGCTGGAATTACCCTGTGATCCACTTTATAAGTTTAATTCTTTGCTTTAGATATCATGGAATGAACCCACTGATCTTTATTTACTTATTTACCTTAAGGATTTAGTTTCGCTGAATCAATGTCAGTCCTAGAACATCTCAGCCCTGCTGAAGTTGCAACAGAGAAGTTTTAGACTGGATATTAGAACTACTTTATAAAAGAGTGATCAGGCACTGGAACAGCCTGCCATGGGAGGTGGTCGAATTACCATCCCTGGAGGTATATAAGAAACATGTAGATGTGGCACTTCAGGGCACACTCTAGTGGCCGAGATTGTAGGGTGTGGATTGTGGTTTTGTGTATGGTTGGACTCTGATCTCAGAGGTCCTTTCCAACTGTGACAATTCTGTGAAGTTAGTTTTCTTTGAAGTTCAGCACAGATGAAAAATGCCCAAACCCCATGAATGTGTTTCCCTGGTCAGGCTGGGTCATTTCAGTGTTTTTCACTGGGACTGTGTCAACACAAGCAGTATGTCCCCAGAAAGGAGCAATTGAAGCAAAAGGAGGTACCTGAAGAATACAAAGCACATCTCTGGCTGCGTGTGTAAGCTTTTACCTGGCACACATCTATATGCTTGCAGTCCCTTGGAGATTAATTTTTAAACACCACAGGGATTCGCTCCTCTGGAGGTATTGTAAAAGGATGTGTTCATCACATCAGTGGTAAATGAGAAGCAGTTATATTAGGACCTTAAAAGTCCTCATAGCTCATTCTATCCTATAATTCGAAGTAGCACCATCTGGTACTGGTGTCTTTTGAAGACTCAAATCTTATGGTTGGTTTCAAGCTGCAGATTTTATCTAAAATGGCATTAAACCTATTGTGTATAATTAAGCAACTGCAAAAAAAAACCAACTCAGTGAATAACCTGAAATACACCTTTTGCCCCTGGGAAAATTTTAACTTGGCATAATAGACCTGCACAGAACTCTTTGGGTTCAGTGTTTCAGATTAGTAGGGAAAATGTATACATATTTGATAATTATAGTGATGAAAGACCAAATTAGCTAGACAGACCTGCTGCTGTACAGCATAATAATTTGACAAGTAAACATTGTTGGGGTATAAAGCAGAGGCATCGTAAAAATACTGTTTAATAACTGCAGTGTTGCAAGAGCCATTCATACATGTAACATTCTCTACAGCAGGAGACAATAGAGAAATTATACAGCAAAGAGCTTTGAGAAAACTATTTTGCACAGTTTTGGTGCCATATAAATGACAGTTTTCTGAAGTGTTATGTTATATTTCAGAGCTGCAACAGCATTAAACCCAGCACAACTCTATTTTAATAGAGTGGAATTTGATCCTCAGTGGGGTCCAAGGTTTTTAATGAGGCTGATGCTCTGACAAAGTATATTACACTTTGGGAATATTACAACACAATCTGTTTTGGAATAGAACAAAAAAAAGGCATAAAGAGGCTTAATATTGACCTAAATGATCCAATATATCATTTTAAAATAACTCTTGCCATACCATCTGGGTGTTTGATTCCTGGCAGCTTACTGACGTCATTTGTTTATTGACCAAAATCTTTGCTGCACAGTAAGCATTTCAGCAGTAACACGTGAAAATTGGGAGAAAGTCAAGGGCTGTGAATAGTGCCCAGGAAATAATCTGAAGTGCAGAAACCATGCTGCTGGGACAGCAAGTTCTGTGCACTACCAAAGGCTTTCAGCTACCAGAGTACCAAAAAAAAAAAAAAAGTTAAAATAAAAAAACAACCAAAACCCCTGGCTGTTTCCTACCCACCTTTCAGATTCCACCAGCTTGTCCTGAGGGTGAGCAATAGCTGAGTGAAGTTGGAAATGCTGCTGCAAACCTTGGCCCCGCGTCCCAAATGTGGGCGTCTGCTCATCAAAGCCTCCCAAACCCCAGCAAATTCATCTCTGTCTGCAAAGGGCTCGACTCCATGCTGTGCCGGGCTCCGGCTGGAAACATAAACCAGTGCTTTGTGGGAACTCTCACTGAACCTGAATCACAAGTTTCATATTCACCATCTCTTCTCCTTTCAGTAGTAAAATCCTTGTTGAGCCAGGTGCTGTGGGAGATAGTCTGATTCTGTGCAGCCCAGCAGCCTTGGAGAGTCCTGGTGCCTGTGTGCAGCTCAGCTGCACGTTTCTTATACATACAGTGTCCCGCCATCCACCTACAGCTTCCAGGAGAATGTTCTGAATTTTATCCAACTTTCTGAACCTGAACCAGAGATTTTATTTTCATTTTATTTTGTTTATTAAATTGCACAATACTTGGGAGAGGAAAAAAGAGCCGCGTTGCTGTAAAGGTCCTTCCCTGGCTGTTGGAATTGTAGGAATTCAGATACATGACAACAAAGTGCCTGCTGCTTATTGGAGGGGAAAAAAGCAAATATTGTAAATGACAATATTATCTGCAAAGGTCTATAGGCATACCTGTACCCAGAAAGTCACTGCTATTTTCACTTCCTTTTCTCTGAGGCAGGTACTGCAAGAGCTAATGCTGGTTTGCTGCATGTTTGTCTAGAGCTATTCACTGTAAATAGGATACAATGAAAACTAATGGGCTTCAGGATTTAGCATAAAATGCTGTATCTCACCCCAAAATCAAAACAAGCACAGCTTGCTACCAAGCAAGTACGGCTGATGCGGACACAGGTGTAATGCTGAAGGGACACTACTGGTTTTTCATATGTAACTTCCAGTATGTTAATTTTTTTCATTTTCTGAAGACTACCAATACTTTAAAAATCACTTACAAAGTATGTATTTCAATAATCAAGATATAAATGATCATCCTGCCCCTTGGGTCTAAGATTCAATCAGAATGATTCTACATCTTATGCCTAGCAACACAAAAATAGACTACAGAAAAATTCACTTTTTGAACATTTTCAGAACTTCATGTAATTTCACATTTTAAAATACTTCCAGTGAAGCTGAGGGCTGACATGACCTAGCTCAATTCCACACACGTAGCAGTGTGGTATGTGTGTATAGGGTGGGGGGTGCCCGTTGGTAGTCTGAACTGAACCTAACCATGAATGTATAGATTAGAGCCGAGGTTGAACTTGAATCAACAGAAATGCCAGTTTGATTTCCTCCTGCCTGAGGAATCTTTCTACTCCTCGGAGCATATTTCAATAACCCACTTGTTATCGTCCCCTGAGTTACCCTACGCTGTTATTGTTCTTATCTATACATTCACTTGATTACAGGACTGTCTTCTGAGCCTGTCATCGCTGTCACTGCTTCATAATGAGCATAATTATTTCTCTGTGGGCTGCCAGACTGTCTAATGATGCTGTGAGGGCTCAGTGCGGATTTCTGGAGAGTGGAACTGAACTTGGAGCACGGCTGGTAAGAGCGATGTAGGTCAAGGCAGGCATGGGGGAGGAACATTAATCCTGCTGGGGTTTTTGCATCAAATTCACAGCAACTTACTCCATTTGGTTTCCTGAAGTCTCCTGGGCTTTCAGAAAAAGTGTGTTCTTGTGTCTTTATACCATTGCTTTTGATTTGTGCATCACCTACAGCTTTTGATGACATCCGTTCCCTCAAGGTCCCCAGGGTTGGGGGTTTTACGAACTTTCCTATTAGTGAAGATGGCACAGGGCCTCCTTCTCAACTCAAGCCACAGCTGTAGTCATCAGCTTCCTGGATATGCATGACAAATAAATACTAATTTTCAGATAAAATGTGGAAAAAATAGGTTTACCCAAGGTATCATCCCCCAGTGTGTGTGTCTGTCTGTCTGTCTCAAGTTGCTCTTGAGATGGCTTTCAGATAGCTTCCTCGAAAACAAAAAGAAATACGTGTATTGAGAGGAAGGTAGATGCAGAGCTCAAAAAAACAATGGCATTGTGAGGTGATCTAATACTACTTCAGCTAAAAGGTAAATTCTGCAGTCACTGAACTGTATTTTTATCCAGTTTCTCTGCAAATATTACTAATGAAAATTGTTGGACAGGGAGCTGGAATTGCCACTGAAGCTGTAGCAGACTGAATTTGCTGCTACAGTTTCAACAGACAAAATTTAGAGGAAACTTTGTGTACGCAGTAGATAAAAAGAATTTATCAAGATAAGTGAATCAAAGCCTTATTTTTATTTTTTTTTTAGTCAGAACAATTCCTGGGGTTGTCAAGATACTGGGACAAGTAAACTGTGGCGCAAGAGTTGCTCTTCTTTCTTCTGCCTCCCTGAAAGGTTTGCCAAGGGGCACAGGAGAGGAAGGGCTCACTGGGGCAGTGGGAAGATGCCCGCTGAGCTGGATCCTGACATCCTCCTCCAGTACCCAGTTCAGAGCCACCAGTTTGGCCTTGCAATCATCTTGCAAAAGCCCCATGACAACCTGGTCATGCAAAGTCCTTGGGTTTGAATGAAGGAAAGAAAAGGAATCAGGGTAATTTCTGCACGCTTTTTCTTTCAGGCTGTGAAAACCTGGGGGGGCTGTTCACCCCTACAATAAGTCCCCGACCTGTAGTAGCTGATGTCCACAGGCTGCCAGTCACCAAGGCAGGATTCCAGTGTAAGCACAAAAAGCAGACAGGTGAGGGGGCTGTTGGTACCCAGCTTGGTAATTATTGTGCATAAACAGCAGCAGCTGAAGTATTTCCTCCAAAGAAGCATGAAATTAGAGTAACACTAGTGAGGCGTGGGGTAGCCCACAGCCTTGGTGTCCTGTCAGATATAATTAATGCTCCTGTGTTTCTTGTCAGCTTGACAGGCAGGACTTGAGCTTTTATCAATTTAGCTCTTGTAGTTCCCACAGAAAAAGATTCATTCTTAATGTTCTGGGTATTTGTTAAATCATGCCCCTAATATTTTTAAAGTACTATTTTGCTCCATACCGTATATACCAGACAGCAAATACATAGATTGTAAGAGTACTAAAGCTGTGAATAAACTAGCTGTAATTTGTACAGAAGATGCGTAATTCACTGTACAATTTCTCCACCCGCCAACACCCTGAGCACAGAACAAAGTGAGCAGAGATGGCTGAGGCTTGTTTTTCCTCACCCCATGAAGCTATACCCACCCAGAGCATGACATCAATGCCTGGCTCTGGCCCCTGCCTCCGGCGTAGATGTTGGGCAAGTTCAGCTGCTTTGCAATAGGATAAAGAGAGGTGGGAAGAAACATGTGGAGAAGTAATGAAATAAAGAAAAACACTTAAAAATGGAAAGTGCTTCTCTTTTTTTTCATTATTCCTCTCCTTTTTGTGTTCTGTTTTACTGTTGCACTGTGGCACATTCTCAAATTGGGTTAACTGCAGCAGCTCAGGAGAAATTACGGTGACAAGGTGGCCTCCTGAAGGCTGTACCTCAGAATCACCCTATCTGGGACAGCTGCTGAGGGTTCCTGTCCTACAATAGCTTTCCTGTCTGAAGAGCAAAACAATGAGGCCCAGACATGTTGTTTCTGGAAATGCTTACCTATAGGCAAAGTTTTTACACACTGAATGTGCTAAAGCTATAAGCTAGATTTTAAAGATAAAAGCACTTTCTGGAAATGCAGAGAAAGTTCATAGCTGGCTTTAGCAAGTAAACTTTCTTATTATAAAGTTTCTGTAGTGCTTACATTACATATGTGTATATAAACCAAATGTATTTAATTTATAATCATTGTATTTGTAATGTATAATTATATAAATTGTGAATCATAGAATCATAGCATGGTTAGAGTTGGAAGGGACCTCAAAGATCATCGAGTTCCAAACCACCCACCATGGGCAGGGACACCTCCCACTAGAGCAGGTTGCACAAAGCCCCATCCAGCCTGGCCTTAAACACCTCTAGGGATGGGGCAGCCACAGCTTCTCTGGGCAACCTGTTCCAGTGCCTCACCATCTACACAGTAAAGAATTTCTTCCTAATATCCAATCTAAATTTCCCCTCTTCCAGTTTAAAACCATTACCCCTTGTCCTATCACTCCACTTCCTGACAAAGAGTCCCTCTCCTGCTCTCCTCTAGGCTCTCGTCAGATACTGGAAGGCTGCAATAAGGTCTCCCTGGGGCCTTCTCTTTTCCAGGCTGAACAGCCCCAGCTCCCTCAGCTTGTCCTCATAGGAAAGGTGTTCCATCCCTCTAATCATTTTCATGGCCCTCCGCTGGACCCATTCCAACAGGTCCATGTCCTTTCTATGTCGAGGACTCCAGAGCTGGACAGTACTCCAGGTGGGGTCTCACAAGTACAGAGTAGAGGGGCAGAATCACCTCCCGTGACGTGCTGGTTGTTAATTAGTTAAGATGTTAAATAGTATTGGTCAAACTACTGACCCTTTTGGGGCACCACTCATCACCAGCTGCCACAACTCTATGGTTATTAATTCTACATTAATGATACATTATGAGTTATGTGCAATATATAAGCTATATAAATTTGCACTTATAAATTTCTTACGTATATACAAATGCAGTTTCTTAGACGTTTATGAGCCTGTAGTCTCTGATTTGCTCAGCATCATCTGTTAAACTACTGAGCTGAAGATGACTTCTCTCTGGTGTGTGACTCATTTCCTCCCTGGTCCTTGGGGACTTGTGACATCACCTCTGTTTGCCTGCACATGAAGAACAGAGTTGCAAGGGTGAAACAGAACAGTGCAGCACATGAGTGACATGGTTTAGTGATGGGCTTTGTCAGTGGGAGATTGATGGCTGGACTCTGAAAGGTCTCTTCCAACCTAGATGATTCTATGTGCCAGCTCTACTGTGCTGATAAAAATAAGGTACAAGCAATAAGACAAGGAGGTATAAGTCTTCAAAGACTAGCCAGGTTCTCATTTGCAAAGGAAAGTCAGTGGCAATCACTGGTGCTGATTTTTTGAGAACTGGGGAGCTGAGAGGGAAGCAAATCAGAAGCTGGGCTCCTTTTCACACTTCAGGGCTACGTTTGCCTGCTCCAGCAAGGAAAGGAAGGTTCAGACAATTACAGCTAATGATCAGAGCAACTGAGCAAATATGAAGGCGCCAAATAAGTTACTTTGCTTTTTTTTCTCTTGGTTTTCTGAGAAGTTGTGTACAGTAACTGGGGGATAGACTGGGGTGTGGGGAGGGTCTTGGCACTTTGAAAAGCGGAAATTCCCCTCTCCTGGGGAAGGAAATGTGCTGCACTTGAGAGGGCTCACAGAGCAGTTGGCAGCTGCATTCAGGAAGAACAAATCGTCTCATCTTGAACTTGAAAGCAAAATTTGGTCTCAAGCACAGATTGAAGTAGCAATGCGACTGGCAAAGTTCACACTTTGGGTGACCTGTGCAGTTTCTTCATGGAAATGTAAATACATAGCTAAGAAAGTCTTTAAAGAAAGGTCTTTCCCTGAGGCTTTCTTTTGAAGCAGCCTGAGGAGCCTCCCCAGATTTTGTGCTGCTGCGAATTACACATTTTTGAAGTGTGGGCTGTGGGATGAAGGTGGGACCTTGAGCAAGGCTGGTTCAACAGATGTCTACAAACCAGCTTCAGTGGACTGAACATTTTGTTTCCAGATATCGAATAGGAAAGTTTTTGCCACCCAAGCCGATGGGAGCCACCACAGCTATTTGAAAGATATGTTTCCATGTCAGCTGATGTTGGTTTATCCTCTTCTATTTGCACATTAAAAAAAAAAAAAAGTCTCTCCTTCAAACTTGAAAATGCTTTAAAACTCGACTTTGAAGAAAGGTTTTAGGACATAGTGATGATTCCCTGATTTCTGTTTAGCCTTGTTGGAGACCTTATCTCCTTCAGCCTGTGAGAGCAGCCCTGGCTTTTTTGGCCATCAGTAGCTGCTCTGTGACTCCATCTGGGCTTTATTTTTCTCTTCCTCTTTCAAGGGAAAGCTCACAGCGGTGCCTTGATGCCAAAGTGGCAGGTGAACATGGGTTGGATGCTGCATCTTCAGGGAGCCCCAACTCAGTCCAGGAAATCACTTTGGGGCTGGCTGTCCTGGGCCACCACAGCTTCACCAAAAGGCTGGTGTAATGTTAGCAAAGGTCGTAACTCGGGGAAACGTGCTCTGGGTAGTATTTTTATATACAGAAGATGGGAAAGGAACAGAGAAGTACGAACAAGAAATTTTTTAGGTTGCAGTGTGGTTTTTGGACTTGGTTCCCCCATAGACTTTGCACTGCAAAGGTCCTCCTGCAGCTTTCATCAGGACAGTGTGTGTGTAAGATGAGTGATGCCAATGCTTTACGGGAAAAACCTCTGAGCCACACAACCGCAGCTTCATCTTAGAGGAACAGTGAGGAAAAGGGAAAACAAGCCCAGCGCAGCCCAGTTTTATGCACTACTGGGATCTGTGGGTTTTCCAGCACATGGGCTTGGGCACCACCATGGCTCTGACCATCGTAGCAGGAGAAATCTATCCAGGACAGGTCAGTCAGACTCATTTGAGGATGAGGATGGATGTTCCATCCCTAGAGATGTTCAAGACCAGGCTGGATGGGGCTTTGAGCAACCTGGTCTAGTGGGAGGTGTCCCTGCCCATGGCAGGGGGTTGGAACCGGGTGATCTTTAAAGTCCAAATCATTCTATGATTTGGAAGTGAAAGCACACTTTAAAAGTAAACAGAGTGAGTCTCGTTTCCAGCTGGCATAAATGCAAAGCACGTAGGAGCAGGAAGCATCTTTGTTTTTGTGCGTGGGAGGGTGCATTCAGGCCAGGTTATCACTGAGGGGCATTTCTGGCCAATGGAATAGCAGCTTGTTCCAGCATCGAGAGCCTCCTGCCTGGCAGGGGGGCAGCAGGTCATGCAATTTAGTGTCAGCTACCTGCATCCTTGCTTTTTTTGTTTGTTTGTTTAACACTGCATTTAGCAACTAACCTTAAACCAGAATCCTGCCACCTACTGCCCACAAAATTTGCCAGATGCATCGTGTGCACAGCAGGCTAGTTCTGGCGTTAAAACCCTTGCCAAAGCTCTCCTCTGGGACTGGGAAGCTATGCACAGGCTGGGGAAAATGTTTGTGAGGCTCCCGAATTGCCTTAGTGGGGCTTCAAGCCAATGCACCAACATCTGTGGCAATGCCAGCTATCCCTGGGAACAAAGTGCAGTTTCTTTTTGTGCGTGTGGTTAAGCTGCACCAAACAAATAAACAGCATGTGGGAACTGGTTGTAACAAACACTGGCAGTCTTCCAGAATTACAAATTTCATTTTTAATATAGTTTAGGCTAGAAACCATTCTAATTATCCTTTCTCCTTAGGTGAGAAGTCTGTCATTAATCTCTGCTTTCAGTACGTCATGTTTTGGGCCTTGCAAATGGGAAAACTGGAGAGAAAAAAAGAAGCCTCTGAAGTGTGCGAACACCTTGGCTGCTTATCTGTCTCCAGGTACTGGCTCACTGGAACTTTTCACATTAATGTTGTCTTTCAGTTCTTCTGTTCCAGCTATTAGCTGCTCCCTAATTAACTGAGAAAGTGGAGATCAATTAGTTGTGTTATAAACTGGCCATGGATAAAGTGATGGCCAGAGTATAGATAAAGAGACTTGAAAATGTAGGGAAGAAAAGAAAGAGTGACTTATGGAAATAAGGAAAGTGTAGGCTTGTATAGGCAAATTCTGCCCTTCGGGACTCCATTTAATTCAATTAAAATTGCTTCTAACGAAACCAACTTTATGTGGCTATGTTTTGTAACAAGACTTTTAAAAGTTGAGCAACGGAAAACGCCTAGGAAAGATCACACATATATTGAAGCTTTGTTCTAATATTTGTTTATTACTAATATTTATTAAAACGCATAACTTGATGCATATACACTACTTTGGATTTTAGAATTATTTTCTTTTGTCCAGCTCTATTGGGCAATTTCAGCAGCAGATATTAAGAAAATAATGTGATCCCAGTCCAAAAGTCACATGTGCAGTTCTAGTGGCCACATCTGAATTAATCTTCCATTTTTTTGTTTGTTTCTTGCCAGCATTCGTTTAATGCCTCCACCTTGAGAAAACTCAGTGGAAAAATTAAGTACATGTACATATTTTAATATGTTAGTAGAAATATAGCTGTTGAAGTTCAAAGAGCAAATTAACATTTAAATTACAGTATTTTTTAAAAAAATAAACAGGACTAGTTGAACAGGTTTAATCAGAGAAGTCAATTTAATTGGGAACAGACATGCAGCAATACCAGCTCCTAAAGTGAAGGTATGTGAGCTCATCTTCTGTGAGATGCATCAAGCTGATTTCTTCATTGCTTCTGGTTTGGGCCTGCATGTTTCAGTAATTAAATTTTTTGTAATTTTTTTCTTCCCCCAGAATAAGATGATGAGAAGTGTGAGGAAAGCAAGAGCAACACACACAAGAGACTGAATGTGAGCACCACATTAAGTAAAATCATTTGTTTGATATCTGTGCTCTGGTAAGAATTTTATCATCATTTTTTTCTATGTATCAGTGTCAGAAATATTTGTGACAAATATTTGCCCAAATTTACCCAAATTATTTTCCTTAAATACTGTTTGAGTTGTCACTTCAAAGGCTTTCAAGTTCTGTCTTTTTTTGTGTTTGCCAAGGTTTGTCGGGACTTTTTTCCAGGCACCGGTGTGCCTTCATGGTTTAGGGTTGTGATACTGGCAACGTGCTGTAAATGGAGATGGAGGCCAGATTTCACCCTTCGTCCAGGGCAGGTTGTCACACAGAAATGAGGGGAGGGTCTGTTCTGTCCCTCCCACCCTGTGGAGATCCCAGATGGCTGCATCAGCTGAAGTCACCTCTTTCTGAAGACTAAAGGATACCAGTTCCAAAGCCAGAAGCCTCCTGAGAAACTCTATTTTTTTTTAATTAAGTTTTCTAACTTTTTCTCAAATTAAAACTACTTTCTGCTTAAATGTTTAGTCTTTAAAGCAGACACCACTGACACAAATATTTCTAAATACTGTAGTTTGTGTTTTTCATAAGCCTTCAGAAAATTGACTGTTTCAAGGACTTGCTGCTGGAATAATTTAACAGTTGTGCTGCGAAAAAATGGGAAAGTAAGCAGCCCAGCAGAAGGTACAGTAGCCAAAACTCTTATCTCCAATACCCATTACTTAGACAATTGCCTCTGCTTCCCTTAGTCAATAATGAATCTTATTTATAAATTCACATACAATACAGAAAGGAAGCTTGTTGCACTGTTGTGGAGATCAAAGTTTTGATGTGTTGGGTTTTTTTCCTTCTCCTGTTTAGAGAACTGCAGTCAGTTTGCATGTATCCGTAACCCCTATCCTTAATGCTGAGCCCAGCACGGTTGATAGCCTTGGGCATTTTTTTAAAGCTGTTTCTAAAGATAAACATTTTGCAAAGTTTCCCAGAATGCGAGCGCTCAACTTAATTTGCCCACAGCCGTACTGTTTGTCAGGTTCCTTACAAAGGCTGTTCCTTTATAGGAGGTTTTAAGTTCTAATCAATGTATCATAAATTAATACATTATGAGACACTCCTTCTATGCTCAAGGTCTATGCCTTACTGAGGTCCATGCAAACAACACCTCCATTGATTTAACTTAGTAAAATTCAGAGCTTAATCCCAAATCTCCTGCTCCTCTTTTAAGAACCATTCTATCACTGAAAAAATACAAATAAAATTCTGATCACTAATCAAAAAAATGCCCAAAGTGCCTGAACATATTCGTATTCTTCAACCTCCTAAAAGCTGATTATCCTTAGTGTTTCAAAGGCAGTTTGAGAAGCAGAGAGGAGGCTTTTGCTGTCAAGGAGCAGAATTTGGCCTGTCTTTTCTCCCAAGATGGGCTTTGTAAGGTAAAGCGGACAACGTAGGCGTCCATCACTGTCTGCTTGGCTACAGTGGGTACCTGCTGGGCTGC